>JAJJWW010009435.1:0-164306 GCA_023531295.1 Papaver armeniacum
CTTCCTGAAATTCATATCAGCCTTGTATTTCACTGTACTCATTATCGTGTGGCATGACGACTCGAGTGTTACTCTTATGATGTAACACGAACCTCAAGCACTATAATGAATCATTATCGAGTGTGGCATGACTGATCCAGTGTTACTCTTACAGGTAACACGAACCTCAAGCACTATAATGAAACCATGTACGAAATACCCGTCTGGGCGATTCTCGGTGTGTTATACTAGGCAGGAGCCCTCTCGGTGTGTTATACTGGCCCGATTGAGGCCCTCTCGGTGTGTTATACTAGCCCGATTGAGCACCCGGACTTGAGGCTGTATCCAGTCTCCGGATATGATTCGATCGCAGTCATCCAACTCCACAAGCATGATTGGATGACCTGATCAATTCCATCACCCCCAAGCGGTATGGAATACACACGGCCTTAAGCTTGCCAAATATGATCGATCGCGGTCATCCAACTCCACAAGCATGATTGGATGACCACAGATCAATTCCATCACCCCCAAGGTGTATGGAATACACACAGCCGACCCCGCATGGTCGACCATTGGCCTTTGCTTGCCAAGAAACCGTCCATACCAAGCATTATGGGCGAAAACCCTAAATTAGGTTTGCGGCATATTACATGTGCCGCCAAAGGGTCTCAACCATCCATCTTCGCAGGTATAGATGGAGGGTGTAGATGCAGACTCAAAGGGCCCGGAGCATGTCGACACAATCACCATGTGACCGCCTACATACATGACCAGTCGGTCAAAACCAACCATGATTGGTTACAACACAATCGCTCACCTGAATGGCATGGTCGCGCGGCTTTGAAAGCCAAAACTAGGGTTCGAGCCATCACGCGCGTCCATCTTCTCCGGCACGAATGGAGGGTCACAGATCAAATTGAGCAGGTCCGGCCATACCAAGCATGACCACAAGTGGGCCCATCTACACCTCCTCTTGCGGTCGGCCAAGGCATACCATGCCCGGCTAATCCAAAACGCCCCGACCAAACTCACGCGGTTACATCTCCCAAATCCTAAACTGATCTCGACCGCTCAACTTCACCGGATGATTCGAGTGGCTTAGATCACATTTTCATGGGATAATCGGTAGAGGTGTGAACACTAGCCTACCACCTACACGCTGGTATGATCGACCAAGACCGACCAAGATGGGTCGTCTTGGAACGCACGCCCAAACTTGGGATGTCATGCGGTTTCCAACTCCTTTGCGGCAAGGGATTTCTGCCGCAACCGATCTCAACCACTCCTCTTTGACGGTCAAATTGAGTGGCCTGGGTGCATCTCCATGAGACGGTGAGACATGGACGTGTACACCATCATGCCGTCAACACGCATGTATGGTAGGTCCTCCACAAAATACTTCCCATGCTTGGTTTCGACCAAGCTGAAGAGTGATGCTTGCGCACCTCTTTAAAAACCCTGATTTCATCAACGGTCGCATATGAGTGTCTCAAACATCATCTCGTCCGTCCGACTTACACTGACTTGGTTATACAACCCTGGTGGGAGTTTCTTAGTTAGTGAGGAGTCATTACCCATCACTTTACCACACCGTAATGCAGCACTGCATAAAATACACACGATACTCCACAAGTATCGACTTTCTGAATAACGCAGTTATTCAATTTCAGCATTACATGCTATCTTCCGTGGATCCACGATCCACATTCCCATCAATCATGTCACAAACTGGGGATACTTATCGGGGTATTGGTCCGGGCGGTTTACGAGCGGCGGCGTGCAACGCGGGCCATCACAAGAACGTGTTAGGAGGTCATGGACGGTTAGAGATGAACTGGAAAAGTGGGCAAGACTGGTCGTGTGTTACCGACACACAACTCCACTACTCCATCATTCCACTACTCCATCATTCCACTACCTCCACTTCCCACGAGAAACGTGAATGAGGCTCAATGACTTGTATAAATAGGGTCTCCGCCCCTATTTCCAACAACAAGAAACGACAGAACAACACAAGTTCGGTCGGCGAAAACCAAGTGTTAATACAAAAAGGTATTCAAACACTCGTGAGCCTGCTTGCATCAACCGTAAGCTTGCTCATCTTTCGTTACAAGTCATAAGAAAGCCAACACCTTCACAATCTCAACACCTTCTTCGCTTCCCTCCCTAAGATCAACCCCATCTCCTTCACTTTGTGACCGAAACAAGTCCGGAACGGCCATTTCTTGGTTTAGGCCGGACTTACACAGATTGATCTCTCGATCTACAAGCACTCACTGTGCAAGTGCATTTGTTGAAGGTTTAGATTCATTCTCATCCACACCCCAAATTACCAAATTCAATGAGAGTAGTTTTCACCCATCAACAACTCTATAGAACTCACATTTCATCAAAGCAATGCCATTGAAAAATTTGAAAAAATATTATAAAGTCGGTCATAATTGATGCCCAAGCTTTCAAGGATAATGAAAAAAAAACTAAATTGATAAATCTGAGAAAAAAATTGTGAAAACAAATAACATGACAATAAATTCCCGATTGTTCAAGAAAAAGCTCGAACCTATGATGCACCCGAGATCGATAAGGGGATACTGATACGGTGATACTGATACGGGGATTCGTCAATTTTCATAAAATGGGGATACGGTGGGATACGTGTATTTATCAAAAAATATTTAATATAATAATAATTTTCCATAGCTATTTAATCCTAATCATTATTTTATAGCTATATATTTAGCCTGGTAGCCTAGCAACAAGCTGGGCTCCAACCCCCTTTGAATATCAATGCCTAGTCTATAAAAGATAAAACCCCCCAAACCGCAATAATAATTCACTCTACTAAAAAATCATAAAATAAAAAAATCCGATAAATACTATTTTGATTATTAAAGTGAGCAAATATTAAATTTTCAAACATTTTGGGTTCAGTCTTACTTATGTTAATTGAATGGATAAAATCACATGTACTCCAATTTCTCTCTAAAACAACATGAAAAACATGACTGTCCAATAAGCCTTAAATTTTTCTAGCACCATTTTTTTTAAGCACCATAAAAATAAATACCAAGTCTTTTTTCTTTATAATCAACAAGTTATTATGTTTAGATATAATTATTCAATATGATCATGATTACAAATAACTATAAATATTTAGAATTTTAGATTTTATGTATAAATTTATAAATATATAGATTTCGTATAAAAAAAATGTTTGATTATAGGAAGTATCCCCTTATAGAGTAGCTGAGAGATATCCCAGAGTATCCCCTACCCTTTTTGTAATTAAAAAAAGGTGACACTTTAAATGGAGTATCTGATACGTATCCCCAGGTATCCCCAAGTATCTGATACTGATAAGGCGCCGATACAGATACGTCACCAATTTTGAAGTATCCGTGCTTCATAGGCCTGAACCTTACCATACAAACGACCTCCATTGATCGAATTCAAAAAGAGACATGATTGTTGATTGCAGCTTAGCTTTACCTCTTCTCTTATTTCGTGTCCAAGAGAAAGCAAAAAAAATCAAAAGAGAATACAAAAGATCAATAAACCCCACGGCATAATGAATACACGTCGAAATAAAATAATAATAAAAAAAAACGATTTGTATACTAACCAATCTCAAAGCCTGCAAGCTCAAACCAAATTCATTAGCTGAATTTCTTTTTAGAATAGCATCACTGGATCAAAATCCATAGAATGGGTAAAAAAAAATCTGACCTTGTTTCGGTAGCATGCATCGTGTTGTTGTCGAAAAGAGCTGACCTTCTTTCAGTAGCATGCTAGCTTGATTTTCGAAGCTATGAGGCTCGTTGTCCTGTCATCCAAAATTACATATCAAAGAATCGAAAGAAAAAAAAAATATAATCAAAACGTGAAACTCTATAAATCGTAAAAAATCAACAGAGAAGAGAAGGATGAAAGATTTAGGCATTAATATGGCATTTAGTTGACAAAAATAGAGTTCATAACATATAAACGCTTTAGCCATCCAAATAAAATAAGGAAATGTACAACTGTTACTTCAATTGTATTTCTTTTTTTACTCAATTTATTTACATAAATCTATAGATTCGTATATTATATAGATTTCATATAATTTCTACATAATATTTTCACCGAAAAATATATTATCTTTCTTAAAAAAACGTCCAAAAATAGCTTGTTTTTCCGAAAATATACCCTGAAGATTTTCTAAGATTTCTTTTCCATTAATTGCTCATGAAAGAATCTCGTAAAAACTTATTTACGTGGATTTTCTTATTACATGGAAATTCTCGTTTTTCCCCCCAAAAGAAAAAGAATGGGTCCAGTCCTCTGTGCCAAGACTACCATGTGCCCTCTGTACCCTCTAATAAGTTTACGCCACCTGTTTTGTTTAGTTACAGTTACTAACCGCTTATATTCTGCATATTTGATCCTAGCTAATTACGGGAAGTTATTATTTGTTACATATACTCCTTTAAATAATTTGATAATTCATGGTTTTTGATTTAGATCTCGTAGCTCTTTCGTATTTTGATTCTTATGCTAACATGATCTTCAATTACAGTAATGGATGGGATCAATATCAATCAAATACTGAATTCATATACTCTATTCTTTTGGAGCATGATCTTCATAGGTATCATTATGATATCTTTAGTTTATCATACTCAACGGTCTACGATTTATGCCCTATAGATTTGTTTAAAAACTTATGATTTTATTACAATAATTAATTTAAATTTATTGAGCCAATTTCTGCCTAATTACATATTTACTGAGATGACTAAGTAGATCGAGAGATATAAGCTTAACAATGGTAATTAGCCAAAGGAAATGAAAACCAAAAAAATGCACTATGTAAATCCAATATACAATGAGTACGGGTGGATTAAGAGTATCTGATTCAAAAAATATAAGGTAGATATATAGCCCTTCATTTTCTCTTTATTTTGGTATATATGCTTTCCTTAATTAGTAATGATAAACTTTGGAAAAAAATTGAACACATTTAATAGCGGTCAAACAGGCAGGAGATGTGGTGTGAATTTACCGGCGGGTACAGAGGGCACATGGGAGAGTTGGCACAGACGATCCGGACCCAAAAAAAAATCGTCTAAATAAAGAATCTCGTAAAAACTTATTTACGTTGATTTTCTTCTAAAGTAAGGAAATGTACAACTATTACTTCAACTGTATTTCTTTTTTTACTCAATTTATTTACATAAATCTATAGATTCGTATATTTATGTAGATTTCATATAATTTCTACATAATATTTTCACCGAAAATATATTATCTTTCTTAAAACAAACGTCCAAAAATTATTTGTTTTTCCAAAAATATACCCTGAAGATCTTCTAAGATTTCTTTTCCATTAATTGCTCATGAAAGAATCTCGTAAAAACTTATTTATGTTGATTTTCTTCTTACATGGAAATTCTCGTTTTTTTTTCCAAAGAAAAAATATTGTTCGGGCCCTCCCCAAAAGATATTTGTAGATTTTGCGGCTAATCTGAAGGTCCAGATTTCACATTCTATTAAAAATTAACGGCCACGAAATGTAAGGGGGGTAACTTTGATTTCGGCCAATCAGAAGCGAGAGTTTTGTTCACCGGCCAATGAGAGGGGAGGTTTTTGCAACTCTCGACGTGGTGTGAGAGATGTGATTAGGTGTTTAGGTTGTTGATACGAGATTCATCACTGATTTAGGAAATAACCGGTGGGGACCCTCAATAGAATTGGTTTGGGAAAAATATCGTTTGGTCCTTTTTTAAGTGGGCCCATGTCTGTTTAGTCATTTGGTCAAACGCCTTTACTGTTTGGTCCATAATTATTTAAAAATATATAAATAGACAAAAATACCCTTCCGTGTTAATTTTTACTTATTTTCTTGTAGCACTTCATTCCAGAATTGAAGTCCATATAAAAACCTAAAAAAACAGACTTCATTCCAGAAATGAAATCCATATAAAAACCTAAAAAAAAACAGACTTCATTCCATAAATGAAGTCCATATAAAACCTAAAAAATGGACTTCATTCCGAAATGAAGTCTATATAAAAACCTAAAAAACAGACTTCATTCCGTAAATTAAGTCCATATAAAAACCTAAAAATGCAGACTTCATTCCGGAAATGAAGTTCATATAAAAACCTAAAAAATGACTTCATTCCAGAAATGAAGTCCATATAAAAACAAACTTCATTCCAGAAATGAAGTCCATATAAAAACAGACTTCATTCCAGAAATGAAGTCCATATAAAAACCAGACTTCATTCTAGGAATGAACTTCATCTTCATCATCATCTTCGTCTTCTTCAACAACATCAAAGAAAAACATAATCGTCTTCAACAAGCAACATCGACATCGTCTTCATCATATTTATAACAAAGCAGAACAAACAACATATGCAAAAAAAGAAACGCAAAAACTTCATCGTCTTCATCATCTTCATAGACTTGAACATCATCAACAGCAACATCAACACCAGCAGAGAAGAAAAAAAAACCTAAAAAACTCATCTTCTTCGTCGTCTTTATCATTTTCATCGTTTTTCAATCTTCTTGTTCAACAACAACAATCACCATCTTCAACAGCAGCAGATCTCGAGATGTTTTTATCATCTTTGTCGTCTTCAAATAGTAACCGATCAAATAAGATTCATCGTCTGCAAACATAAACAGCATCAGAAAAAAAAATGGAGAGAAAAAGAAAACTAGATCTGAAATTGAGAGGAGAGAGAATGTGAATCTGAAAATAAGATATTTTCTATTAAATTTATATATATATATGGTCACCTTAGGACCAAACTATTATTTTCTAGGACCAAATAATAATATAAGGGTATTTGTCCTTTGCAAGATGACATTTACATCATCCATGACATCACCCTAGGACCAAACCATAATTTGTAGGACCAAACTATAATATATTTTACCAAATAGGACCAAACAGACACATGACTGAGTCAACTGGACTAGACTCTCTCTAATATATTATTCATAGGACCATATGGTATTTCCTACAATAAAAATATCATCAAATCTAGAAAAACAAAACAAGTTCGTTTGATACATAAGAGCCCCATATGAAGTCCAAACGTAATATTTCAGTTCGGTTAGTGCTTTTTATCATACTAAAGGGCAAGGTTTGAAAAACACCCGTTTTTACCGAAAAAACGACCGTTAAAACGGTCACACCCATATACCGTGGCCGTGAGGGTCCCCGAACCCCGTGCCTTTATAATGCCGATAAATAGGAAATAACGAGCGCTTTTTAGGACCGTTTTCAGTTTTTTCATACACGTTATAACCGTTTTTCTAAAATTAGTTTGAATGTGTTTTTCTTCTAAATAACATTTTAACGTGCGTTTTTTTAGTACTGTTTTCCGTCATCACTCACGTTATAATCGTGTAAATAACTTTCTTACCATTTTTTTGAGTTTTTTTCTTTCTCTGGATTGAACGCTTAAAACTTCGAATTAAATTTTTTAATTGATACAAGGAAAGTAACTACAGGATTAAAAACTTCAAATTTAAAAACATAGGATTGTTAAACTAGTGTTCATCATTTAAAAATCTACACGAACCAACTACGACCACCACCTTTTTTGATTCATTCATGTATTCTTCATTTTCTCGGCGGTTCCTTTCCACATCATAGTCATCGTCGTGGGGTACTTGGTTATCTTCGTTTTCATAAGTATCATCATCATAATAACCTTCATTATCTTCATCATAACCCCTTCATTTTCATCATCATTGTTACCTACTTCATTATTGTTATCAATATTAGAATTATATCCTTCGTTCATATGTTGAACACCATGGTCAGAGCGATCGGAAGTGTAACGAGAATCATATGTTGGATTCATATTCTCATAACCTTGTGTATTGTCTCCGAATGAAAGATTACCAAATTCATAACAAAATCACTCACCGATAACCTTTCGTATGGGATTTGAACTCAGGATCATGCCGGTAGTATGGTAGAGGGACATGCTCGGATTATTAACAGCTTCCTCTTCCAAAGATATTTAACTATTGTTCTTCTTGAGGTAAAACCGTGTTTCGTCTTCCCCGCTATCCAGTCAAGTATATTGTCATCCCTCGGTAGACTATGAACGTCGTGAACATCAATGTTATGTCGCCTTGATTTACCTTTAATTCTTTGTTGCTCCAATTTCAAATTGTACTGAACATATACACCAGATAATTTATTCTCGGTGAAAGTAAACGATTGCATAGTTTGGTGTGGATTCTTTCAAACACACTCCAATTCCTCTCTGATCCAGACGATATATTTGTTTGACTTAATATATTTAATGCAACCACCAACTTACAGGATCACCATGTTGAGCTGCAATACGTGCTGATGGTGATGCAAATTTACCTTGTATCATTCGCTTTCTTCCCGCCTACAAAGAAAAGTACAATTGTTACTAGAAATTCAAATTACTTAATTAAACATATTTGGAGATAGTATTAGTAATTTTGTACCTCTAGCATGCATTTTGCTTGTTCTTGCGGGCCACTAACCATTTTAGATATAACTTCCGTGGAAGACAAATTTGGGGCTCGTAAATTTCATTATTGATGAGATTAGTTGTCAAGTTAAAGAGGTAATAAGGATTGAGAAAATACGTTGCAGATGAAGAGGTGAACTCAACTGACTTTTCCATCGTTTCTTTATTACACCCACGATAGAAGCATTTCGATTTGATCCCAAACCCATTTGTATAGTTTCCACACATGTACGCATGGAATAAATAACCCATGGTGGGTTTGTCTGAGTCCAAGAAACGAATCATTTTCAATAAAGGACCAACCATTATGCATGCATTTTGACACGTCGTCCAGAACATCTCATTTGAAATAATATTCTTCACTTGTCTAGCTTGTTTAGTTTTTGCCTCATCCGATTCCAGAAATTCTTTGTCCAGAAATAGGCTCTCGATAGCATTACGTTGATCAATGATGCTTTTGATTGTAATAAAATTCGTTGAAAACCTTGTTCAGCCAGGGCGCAATAGATTGCGTCCTGCAGAATGTTGTCGAAATCTATCAAGAACCCAACCATGATTGTAAATAAATTTTCTAATTTATCTTGCTTCTCCGATCACATCTTTAACAAAGGGGAATTTTTCCATATCTTCCAACATCAAGTCCAATACGTGAGTAAAGACAAGGTACCCATAAAAATGTGCCATATTCTGAAGCCAATCTCTTACCTATTCAAACAAAAATAGAAAGAAGTTAATGATAATATATTCCCAATATATATGTATAAAATAACATGAAGTTATTCTTATTTACCTGACTTTGAATTGGGATCCTTGATCTCATTACTAATTGAACAATGTTTCTGACCGACATCATCTATAACGGGCTTGAACAAAGTAATTAAATACTCTTTCTTCAACCGATTATGTTCTATGTCGACACTTTTCAAAAACGTAATTCCACTGCCATTGTAAACTAGAAAGTTTACAATCGTACGATTGCTTTTGTTTTTCCAACCATCAGATATG
Source organism: Papaver armeniacum (assembly GCA_023531295.1). Lineage (NCBI taxonomy): Eukaryota > Viridiplantae > Streptophyta > Magnoliopsida > Ranunculales > Papaveraceae > Papaver > Papaver armeniacum. Next base: position 9,507 of record JAJJWW010009435.1, read on the forward strand.
AGTGTACAACCATATTCTCTCCAATATTGTCGTTGGACAAACACCACATCTTTTTCAATTCTTTGTTTTTCTGAAGTTAATATGGGATTCGACAACTTATAAGATGATGGAATTCCATAGGATTGTCGAAATTCGCAACTACGTTGAATGCCTCGTGGTACTAAGATGAGTTAGCCACATTGAAGGAAATATCATTGGCATAGAAAAAACTTCCAACAGAAGAATCAACTTTTTCCCAACATGTTTTACTTTTGCCAAATTTTTCCATCGAAGGTTGAGAATCCCTAGAAGTGTTATATTGTCCTCCCATATCTACATACATCCTAGGTGGTTGTGATGGCCGGATAGTAGACCTAGGTATTTCTGTAGAGGCCCGAGGACCGAGTGATGTACCCTCTCCGGCATGAATATTCTTATTTTTTTCGTCCAAAAAGGTTCTTTAAAATCCAAGTCTTTTTCTTTTGTGTGACTGGTACTTGTTCTTCTTCTGCATGAAAATCTGGTTCTTCTTCATCTATACCACACACAGGGTTCCATGGCTCATTATGATACACTTGTTCTGAATCTTCGTTATCAGATTCTGCTTTTCTTTGCCTTTTTGCTTTTCTTTGATAAAAAGAACTATAGATGCATCATCATGCAGTGGCGGTGGGGTACATGACTTGGACGTAATAATCATATCATCTTATAAGTAGTGGAATTTTAGATCGAATCTAATAATGGGTTGATTGACTTTACCCTAACTCACCATGCAATGCCTAGTTTACTGAGTTTTTTAAGCATTCAATGATTGACTTTTAGAAATTAGTACCCTATAGATGAGTTAAAACCCTGCCTACTTCTTGGCATTTGATGGAAATTATGCAATCTAATAAAGGCACAAGTCTACCTAGCTAAGTTATGCACTCTCTTAAATTGGATTGATGGTTGTTTCTTTCTTCACGTTACTCATTTCATAATTGTTTTCTTTAGACGAAATTTTAGTGGCTATAATTGATCGTCACGAATTTTATCAAACTTTAAGTAAATTGTATAATGAAAAGCATTTTAAAACACCTATGTAAGGAATATAAACATGACTATCAAATTATACATATTTCTTATACTAATATATAGGTCATCTATTAGTGGGAAAAAATTTAAAATTTAATAGGTCATCTATTTAGGGACGGAGGGAGTATTAAAAAATAAAAAAACCTAGTAACAACGTTTTTTAGACTCGTTAAAACGTTTTCACGCATGTTATAACCGTTACATAGGAATTTCAGATCATAATTTTTTTTTATTTTCTATTTAACCGTTATAACGCCCGTTATTTTTAAAAAAAAGTCCAAAAACGCGTTTTTTTACTATATAACGCGCTATTTGCCCAAACGTGCTCACACCTGTCAAAACGCATTATAACGATCACGCCTAGTGCCCGTGACATGAGCCGTGACCCGTTTTTCAAACCTTGCTAAAGGGTATGACAAGCTCAAATTGTGGACACGTATATATGTGAGGTAAACACGTTACAAAATCGAAATGGTTCTAGTCTTTCTAGAGTAAATATCCGAAACCAAGGTGTCCATCACTTAAAGTCAAAGGGAAAGGGTAGTCAACAAAGCATGAAGATAAAGTTACGGCACTCGGAGTCTCCGCCTCCGTCTTTACTCTTTATCATCGTCTCTCTCTTTCAAATCTCTGTGCTTCAGAGTCTCGGACCATATTTGAAATTTTAAGAAAAAAATTACAATACAAGATGCCAAAATAATCTACTCAAGAATGTTATCTTCATCCTTTCTTACTCACTTTCTCTTATAAACTTTGGAAAGGAAAAAATACCGTTTGGTCTTTTTTCTGGTGGGCCCATGTCAGTTTGGTCCTTTGGGAAAATGTCTTTATTGTTTGGTCCATAATTATTTAAAAATATTAGATGGACAAAAGTACCCTTCCGTGTTAATTTCTACTTATTTTTTTATAGCAGTTCATTCTTCAAAATGAACTCCTGTTAATTCTACTTATTTTTTCAGAAATCACCTAAAAAAACCAGAGTTCATTCCAGAAAATGAACTCCATATAAAAGCCTAAAAAAATAGAGTTCATTCCAGAAATGAACTCCATATAAAAACCTAAAAAAAAAAAACAGAGTTCATTCCAGAAATGAACTTCATATATATAAAAACCTAAAAAAACAAAGTTCATTCCAGAAATGAACTCCATATAAAAACCTAAAAAAACTGAGTTCATTCCAGAAATGACCTCCATATAAAAACCTAAAAAAAAAAATAGTTCATTTATGGAATGAACTCCATATAAAAACCTAAAAATGAACAACATCATCATCTTCATCTTCTTCGACGTCTTCAAACACCAGCAGCAATATCATCTTCGTCGTCTTCGAGCTGCAGCAGAAGCAAAACATCATCGTCTTCAAACACGAGTTCATCTTCATCATCAACAAACAACATCAAAAACTACAGCAGATCCACGAAATCGTCGTCATCGTTTTCTTGTTCATCATCATCAACAACAAACATCAAAAACAGTAGCACATCCATGAAATCGTCGCAATCGTTTTCTTCTTCTTCTTCATCATCAACAACGACATCAAAAACAACAACAGATCCATGAAAATCATCGTCATCGTTTTCTTCTTCTTCATCATCATCATCAACAACAACAAAAACGATAGCAGAAAGAAAAAGAAAAAAGAAATTGAGAAAAGAAACTAGATCTGAAAACAGGTGGAGAGAGAGAGTAAATCTGAAAATAAGATATTTTCTAGGGTTTTTGTCTATATATGTGGTCCCAAAAGGGTATTTGTGCCACCACACAATGACAATTACATCATCCATGACATCACCTTAGGACCAAACCATAATTTTTAGGACCAAACTATAATTTATATTTCCAAATAGGACCAAACAGACAATTGACTGGGTCAACTGGACTAGACTCTCTCTAATATATTATTTCTAGGACCTATTGGTATTTCCTACCTTTCGAAACCCTAATTTGAACCCAAAATTCCTAATGATACAACATCAATACCAACTAACACAAAGGATGAACAACAACATCCAATATGGAAAGAATTCTTCAACAACAATTGATGGATCGAGTTCTTCAAAGACAACAATAAGTTATATTTTTCCGGTCCAATAGCTCCTCAAGCATAATCGTGTTTTTTTCACAAATCTATTTTTGTGTGATTGATTTCTTTGCTAGTTTTTCAATAAAAATGGTCCTTTAATCTTTGTATGTGGGAAGCAACAAAAAATGGTTCTTTTTAATTTTTGTATGTGAGATTCGTCAGTATGAAGGAAAAAAAAATATAATTCCGGCCGTAACAAACTGATATTATAGCAGATTCATACTGGTTCCGGCCGAGATTCCCGGGTAAATATCGTCTCGCGATATTGTGAGAATCGTCTCGCTCTTGGAGCGAAACCCGGAATCTCGACGATATCTCGGCCGAGATGGCCGAGATCGACTACACTGGTCGGGAACAAGGATATGCGTGAATCGTAGTTAAATGGGACTAGGATTCCTCCTGGATAGAGAGTCTCGGTGGTTGGGGGACATGACATGCAAGGAGCATGTACTAGGTTTAATTACTAGGTTCGAATATGTTGTGACACCAACACCACATTATAAGTATTTCCCTATTTAGAACTACCATATTTAGCTTTGCTTAGTTTCTCAGTTTAGATAGTTATTAAACTCTCTATAAATAACCTGGCCATAGGTTGTTTTGATCATTCAGTAATTTAAAACCCGATTTCTTAACCTTTTTATCTTCTTATTCTTCTTCATAGAGGTGGCTAAACCTCAACTCAAAAGGTTTTATCCAGGTTTCTTAACTAATTTGGTCTAATTTCTTTGTGTTTTGGTGTTGGATCATAACACCTGGTTCAGAGCAGGTTAAGATCATTCCCTAAATTCAACAAGTTTTTTTCTTTTTTTACGATGTCCTATACAGAGAATTTGTAACTTGTGCAGGATAGTCTTGTGAGTGTGTCAGGAAAATTTGATACCCTTGTTACAACTATTACCAAACATCATCTTCATGATGAAGAGCAACGCAACACGACAGCCAACTACGTGAGGAAGATCGAGTTAATAAGAGATTAGACTTAGCTGAACATACAGAAAATTTATCAACAACTCTCACAACAAACCTTACAACATCTTTAACCACATCTTTGGAAAATTCTTTACGTACAGTGTTTAGAGAATTTCTTCCTCGGTATAATCAATGTCATGGTCATGCTCCTCCTCCTCCACCACCTCCTCCTCTTGGTGGTGCTGAAACTCATATTCGAGTTGGCTCAATTAGTTTGAAGTTTCCAACTTTTGATGGGGATGACCCTGATGACTGGATTTTTAGTGTTGATCAATGTTTTAGCTTGTACATGGTTGCTGACAATCTGAAAATTGCCATCGCTTCTGCACATCTTAAGGGTGATGCCAATGCTTGGTATCGCTAGAAAAAGACAACGGTTACTGTGACTACATGGGTACAATTTTGCTCTATTGTTCGTGCTCGTTGCTCTCCTACAAAATTCGTCGATGCTAGAATGACAATTAGCACGCTTAAACGGAAAGGTACGGTTCGTGATCACATTCCTCAATTTGAACGTCTGTTGAATGTTGTCACGGATTTACCTGAGGATCACTTAATTAATTGTTTTATTCACTCATTGAAACCAGATATTGGTTCCGTGGTTAAATTGCTCGAACCACAAACCTTAACTGCGGCTTTCACAAAAGCAATCAACCAAGAATATGCTTTAATAGCAATCAGTTCTTCTTCCAAACTACCTTATCGTCCTCCTCAGCTTAGGTCTGCATCAACTACTACACCTACACAGTTCAAAAAGAATACATTACCTCTTGGAGCTAAAATACTTTCATGGGAAGAACAAAAAGAAAAACGAGAGAAGGGAATTTGTTTTAATTGTGATCAATTATTTACACCTGGTCATTTGTGCTTGAAGCCAAGACTATTGATCTTGGATGGATCTCCAGATACGGTTGAGATTGATAAAGATCAATATGCCGAAGAAGTTACCAAGGCGACTCAAACAGTTCTTGAAGAAGAAATAAAGCCTAAAATTTCCTTACATTCACTAATGGGTTCTCCTTTTCCTAGAACAATGCGCATCTCAGGATTTACAAAGGATCGAGCCCTGCCAATTCTTATAAATTCAGGATCTACGCACAATTTCCTTCATCCAAATCTGGCAAACAAGTGCGGTTATAAAATTCAATCTAAGGATGCTATGTTACGTGTGACAGTAGGTGATGGAGGTCATCTAAGTACTGTAGGTTCTTGTTTTAACGTCCCGATTCATCTACAAGGGTACAATTTTGCTAATAATTTTAATCTATTGTCGATTAGTGGTTGTGATGCTGTTTTAGGTATTCAATGGTTGCGTACATTGGGAGATATTTCTTGGGATTTTCTTGCATTAACCATGAAGTTTTCTGTTGGGAATGATGCGATTACTTTGGTTTGTAATAACTCTCCAACTGTAATGCTCCTGGACAACATTCCTATGCAGCATTTATTACACAAAGAGCAGTTTGGGGTTTTGTTCCAATTATTTACAATTAATGCTTCTGCAACCATTACTGCTTCAAACATAGCACCTGAGATCCGACAATTATTATCTGAATATTCATATATTTTTGAGACTCCCGTTTCACTGCCTCCATCAAGAATGCATGATCATCATATTCCTTTGCTACCAGATTCTTGACCTGTCAATATTCGACCCTTTACCCACACTTTCAGAAAAATGAGATCGAGAAGATAATTTCTGAATTGCAACTTTTCCTCTCTTATTTTGATGGTACGAAAGAAAGACGGGACTTGGCGCATGTGTGTGGATTATCGTGCATTAAACAAGCTTACTGTCAAAGATCAATTTCCAATTCCTATGGTGGACGAACTACTTGATGAACCACATATTCAGGCCCTATTTGCGCAGGTTCGTGCTTTTTTTTTTTGATGATATATTAATATACATTAAAAATCTCTCAAACATATTGAGCACTTGCTGCACATTCGCTCAATCCTCAATTGGTTTTGGGATTTGATTCAAAACATACTCTCATGGCCTATAAAGGAATCTAAGTGCACATTCTCTCAATCCTCAATTGGTTCCCTTGGCCAGTGTCATTTCATTTTCTTGATGGGGTCTCAAAGTAGAGAATGATAAGATTCAAAACATACTCTCATGGCCTATCCCCACTACAATCAAGGAGTTACGAGCATTCTTAGGTCTAGCAGGTTATTACCGAAAATTTGTCAAGGATTTTGGGAAAATAAGTCATCCTTTAACTCAACTTTTGAAGAAAGATTCTTTTGTTTGGAATGACACTGCTACTGCTTCATTTAAATTGTTGCAACATGCACTAACTACAACACATATTATAGTGCTTCCTGATTTTTCTAAAGAGTTTTCTCTAGAGTTGTGTGATGCTGGTGAGTGGTCTAGATTGGCTGAGTGCGAAAGTATTTTGGAAAATGCTTTTTAATATGGTGGTAAATTATTTAATTATTTATATGACTATTTTTACATTAAAATAAAATGACACTTAGGATTTATTCGATTGCATATTAAAGTAAACTCTTATGGAAAGAACTTATATTTCAAGGAGTTATCAAAGCAAGGAAGAAGATTCTCTAGGTCCTGCAGGCAGTGGCTGAATCTCTTGGGTTGTGCTCTGAGTTATTAGCCGTGAAGAAAAATTTGTCAAGGATTTTGGGAAAATAAGTCATCCTTTAACTCAACTTTTGAAGAAAGATTCTTTTGTTTTGAATGACACTGCTGGCGAAAGAGACAGCAACAGTGGACTGCTTCATTTAAATTGTCACCGAGCTAGTTTGGGATGCAACATGCACTAACTACAACACATATTATAGTTCATATTATTTTCCTCCATTTTCTTCTTATATGCAATATAGTTCTTATGGGAAAGAACTTATATTTCTATTTATGATAAGGAGAGAACTTATATTTCTATTTATGATGATGGCCATTGTGTCTGCTGTTCAGAAATGGAGTCCATATTTAATACATGTTAAGATCTTTACAGATCATAGGAGTCTCAAATACTTCTTGGATCAGAAACTATCATCTATGGAGCAACAACGATGGCTTTATAAGCTATTGGGATATGGTTACGAGATAATTTTCAGACATGGAAAAAAAATGTTGCAGCATGCAGATGCATTATCTCGTACTACAGGGCTCAGATTTGCTATGTTTTCAGCAACAATTTTCATTGGAGTCCATGACATCTCCCAGGAATGCCATAATGATGTCGAGTACTGAGCTCTCATTGATAACTTGCGTAACCATCCTGCTTATAAACGCAACTATTCTTACACTAATGGGATCCTTCATTATAAAGGAAGGATTGTGGTAGTATCTTCTTCCTCATGGTGTTCAAAGTTGCTTGTAGAATTTCACTCCACACATGTGGGTGGTCATTCAGGTTATCTAAAAATTATAAAAGATTACAACATAATTTTTACTGGAAGGGCATGAAACATTCGATTAAGGAATTTATCGATCACCGTGACATATGTCAGCGTAATAAGTCTGGGTCAGTAGCTCCTTTTGGTCTCTTGAACCCTTTACCAATACCTGATGATGTGTGGTTAGATATCTTATTGGATTTTATCGATGAATTTCTTTTATCTAATCATAAAATCTCTAATATGATTGTGGTAGAAAGATTGTCTAAATATGCGCATTTTGTTGCTCTATCTCATCCTTATTCTGCTAGTACTATTGCAGAAGTATTCGTACGTGAAGTAGTACGACTCCATGGTATGCCTAGAAGTATTTTCAGTGATAGGGACCCGATATTTATGAGTAATTTTTTGGATGCATATTTCTCATTACAGGAAACTCAATTATGTCGCAGTTCATCTTATCACCCATACAGTGGAATGGCCAAACAGGTTACAAATCGTACTTTGGAGTGTTACTTAAGATGTTTTGTTGGGATGAAACCAAAATATTGGCCAAGATGGTTACCATGGGCTGAATGATGGTACAACACAAGTTTTCATACAACAATACAAATGTCCCCATATCAAGCTCTATATAGCAGACCTCCTCTAAAAATTATTTCGTATCTATCAGGATCAACACAAGTTCATGATGTGGATGTTAATTTACAGGCAAGAGATCATACCTTGAAGCTCTTGAAATCTCACTTACATGATGCTCAAATCCGAATAAAGAGATATGCAGACTCCGATCGAACAGAACGTAGTTTTGAAGTTAGTGATTGGGTTTATCTTCGCTTGCAACCATATCGACAGACTACAGATGCAAATCAATCTTTTTTGAAACTTTCTCCTCGTTTTTACGGTCCTTTTCGCATCATAGAAAAAATTGGAGTTGTTGCATATAAGCTGGACCTGCCAACTACATGTCGTATCCATCCAGTTTTCCATGTTTCTCAACTTAAGTTGAAACTTGGATCCACTACTCAAGTTGAGGCAATTCTTCCCAGCGTAGTCGACTATGATAAATGGGAACCAGACTCTATACTGGAGCGTAATATTTATAAGAAGTGTAATATCGCAAGAACTAAGTGGCTCATTCAGTGGAAAGATCGTTCCAGAGATGAAGCAACTTGGGAGGATGCATATGACATTGTTGCTCGGTTTCCAGACTTGGAGACTTGAGGACAAGTCCATTTTCCAGGAGGGTGGGATGTTGTGACACCAACACCACATTCTAAGTATATCTATATTTAGAACTACCATATTTAGCTTTGCTTAGTTTCTCAGTTTGGATAGTTATTAAACTCTAGTTCTTTTCTTGTTTACCAAGGCTTTGAAGCTATAAATAGCCTGGCCATAAGTTGTTTTGATCATTCAACAATTTAAAACCCGATTTCTTAACCTTCTTCTCTTCTTATTCTTCTTCATAGAGGTGGCTAACCCCCAACTCAAAGGATTTTATCCAGGTTTCTTAACTAATTTGGTCTGACTTTTTTGTGTTTTGGTGTTGGACCATAACAGAATCCCTGCGAGATGAAATGAAACTTTTGGGAATTCCTTTTGGGAAAAATATCTAATGCTTGCATCGACAGACTTGCAAACTCAGACCTCTCCAAATTATTTACAGAGGAGATGTATACAATGACCGGTTCCGGTGTACGCAAACATAGGAGATTTCTTACATTTTTCCAAAGTGCTTAGTCTCAACCATCTATGGGATTCTAAGTTTTTGTGCACTTCTTATGTACTACTCCCTCTGTCCCAAATTAATTGAGCAAGTTGGTTTTAAGTTTTTGTCCCAAAAATAATTGAGTTATCTCACTAATCAAGGGGATATTTCTAAAACTACCCTTTTAATTGATTGTTGTTACTATAAGAAATATGTATAATTTGATAGCCATGTTTATATTCGTTACATATGTGTTTTAAAATGTTTTTCAACGGTATAAACTTTACGAAAAACCGTGGTATAGTTTAAGAGATAAATCATTTCTAAGTTTTACTAGTTATTATCCATAAGGGTATAATTATAAAAATTACTTAAATATACTCCCCCGTTCCTCCTTGACCTAAGAATTGTGCAAACTACAACTAGCTCCATTAGTTTGGACGGAGGGAGTATATCTAGAAGGGAATTCAGCTATGTTGCCATGATTATCCTTTTTTTTTTTGAACTCTTTTAATCTCTTGTTTGGGTCACCAAGAAATGATCAATGTAATTTATTTATTTTTCCTTTAATTATGAAAAACCGCCTCTGAGGATCTTTATTAGAAAACAAATAAAGAGGCTTTTTTTAAAGCAAAAATCTTAAAATCATGCCAAACCAAATCAGCAACCTTTTCCTTATTTTGTTGCAATTACATCAAAAGAGGTTGTCTTAAAGTAGTGATCGGCTCTACCGTTATTTTTTGTTGTTGTTGTTTTTGTTCGGTAAAGAAGAATCTGGTGCCGAATGTTGAGAACTCATCTCACTAATATTATCACCCAGTGACTTTACCGCCGTACTACAACAGTATCGGTGGCCTTTATGAGTCATTTAGGTGGCAATAAGCTGTTAATAGTCCCAAAATAACAAAATTGAGATTTTTGGTACCCCTCGTTAAAACGTCTGGCGAAACATGTTGGCACTGTCTTATAGGGATTTTTTTTTTACCACCATCATAGGACAAAATGATTCTTTAGACCAATTGAGCATCACAATCCCGCCTCCAAAACTGAGGGTATCTGAGCCAATTAGACCACATGACCTTTAGCTATAGCATTTGTCTCAAGACCTCATATTTGAACTTTTTTTTTTTAGGTAATAAACTTCTTATAGATGGCACCCGCTGCACAATAAGTTTGAGCCCAACTTTACACGCACTATTTTGTTTTCTTCCCGGGATCTGATCTGAATCTGACTCACTTAGCTACCTGATTTATATGGATCTGACTCAATATGTTTATTTTTTTGAGTCAGATCTTACTCATCTGACTCAAAAATATACAGTGGGTTGGTCCCATAAGTCGATGACAAATTTTAACGGACTCAAAATGGGTTCGAGTCAGGGGTAAGGTCTGAATCAGGTAGCCAAATCAGACTGAAAATAAAAAATAAACAATCTGACAACTGACTCGCTTCGAGTCAGAGATTGACTCAGATCCAGACGCCGTATTAGTTTCAAACCATCAATACTCAATTTCTCAATGACGTAGTTGTGTCCGTACTACTTCGTACAAGTTTTATTATACTATTTCATTTTTTGTTTCCCTGTGAAACGCACATGTTAGAGCACTGCTCGGTCGAACTCGCATGCGTTGCTATCTCAAGCATGTTTGTCAATGTTAATGATCAAAACTATAAGTCTTGATTTCTAGTCTACTTAAAGATGTCTCGGACTAGGACATAGATTGTGTAGTTGAGCCTTAGATTTCACGGCGTTCATCATTTGAAGATGAAGAACTACTAAGGAGAGATTGTGGAACTTCATCGACAAAAGGTATGTGGAGACTGAAACTCATTTATCACTTGGAAAGTCTATTTCTACTCTATCTCCTATATTGAGACATAAGTCGTGTTACGATATAGTTATTTATTACACACATTTGAGATTTCGAGCTGAGTTTAACTTGCTTACATATTTCTCGGAATATGTGTTGGCAAGCTTTTGCTTCGACCAAGTTCATCCTATATTCTTGACACAAGTCAAAATATGATCATGTGAAAATTGCCGAGCAACATCTTACATGGTTTGTGTGATACAATCATTTGATGTAAACTTGGAATGTATCGTTATGATTATTTCAATAACTTGAAAATTGCTTTGATGCTAATAGTGTGTGAAAAACGGCTATTGTCATCCTCTAAGAAAGTTTAAATGATTGAGATAAGAGTTTAGAACACTTAACCATTATTGGACATGTCAAGTTGTGTACTCTTGCACATATGTAATCCATGTCCGGGAACCATAGTATGCGTACACGCAATGCGAGTACATGTTGGCTTGAGAAATCCGGAACCTAAGTATGCGCACCGTTTCATCAGGCGTAAGGTTCATGTCCGAATATTTCTGCTGGAATTGGAAGTTCGCGCAACCGTTTGCGTACTGGCGAAAACCAACTTTGGTCCGGGTATTTCAAGTATGCGTACACGTTTGCATACTTGAAGGTTAAAGTTCTAAAATCGGTTATGTTCATGAACTTAAACATTTATTAAATAAGGAATGCAATCTTTGAAAACATGGTGTACACCTAAATGAGGGTACATTTCATTTGTGTGTAACAAGCTAAGTTCGATCTAATGGTTGAAAGATATTAGCTTGGTTGAATCAGGTTTTTCATTTAACGGTGAATATTCAATGCTTTGTTACCAAGGTAACTTAGATTGCAAACCCCGATTTGAAAACTATATAAAGGAGAACTCTAGCAACTGGGAAACCTAATCCCCATACTTCTGTGTGTTACTAGTTGCATAACTAGAGTCGATTCTCCTTTAACCTTAGGTTTCTCTCGAGACTCTGTAGGTTAACGACTTGAAGACTTCATTGGGATTGTGAAGCCAAACCAAACTATTTTCTTTATAGTTGCGTGATCTCGACCTTACATCTTCTATCGTTTTGAGTACAATTGAAATAATTGACTCGAGATTAATATCTCCGATAGGCAAGATAATGTAATAAAAAATATCTTCGCCTCATCATTTGTGATTCCACAATATCTTGTTTCATTTGGTCGATTAAGATTATTATGAGGTGATTGATAATACTAGGTTGTTCTTCGGGAATATAAGACCGGTTTATCAATTGGTTCCTGTTCACCTTGATTTATCAGAAGACGGAACAAAACTCATAGGTATTTCTGTGGGAGACAAATTTATCTATACCAATAGACTTTTCTGTGTGAGACAGATTTGTTTATCAAGTCTTCGAATTTGGGTCGTAGCAACTCTTGGTTGTGGGTGAGATCAGCTAAGGAATCAAGTGCGTAGTATCCTGCTGGGATCATAGACGTAAGGAACACGACTGTACCTTGAATCAGTGTGAGATTGATTAGGGTTGAACTACACTCCAGTCCGAAGTTCATTGGTAGTAGGCTAGTGTCTGTAGCGGCTTAATACAGTATGGTGTTCAAAGCTGGACTAGGTCCTGGGATTTTTTTGCATTTGCGGTTTTCTCGTTAACAAAACTCTGGTATCTGTGTTATTTGTTTTCCGCATATATTATATTTTGTTATATAATTGAAATATCACAGGTTGTGCGTTAAGATCAATCAATTAGATAATCCAACCTTTGGTTGTTGATTTAAATTGATTGACACTTGAACATTGGTCTTTGGTACCGTTCAAGTTGCTTCACATAATAATCGGGCTCGCGGATTTCTATCTGTTTGATTTGCTGATATTACATTGTGAAACAGAGATATAAAATCTTGTATATACTTTTCTCTAGATTGAGTCTGACTGTCTAGTTGATTCTCTAGAACGTATATTGGAGTAAGTCCTCTCAGATTGCCAAACGAATTGTTGGGTGTGGTTGTTGTACCCCCGCATTTTCAATTGGTATCAGAGCAGGCAATCACATTAAAGACCTTATAAGTCTATGTTTGTAGCAATCTGATGATGGAAAATATTGTCTCTGAAAATACTTCACCGGAAATGGATAAACTCAACATCGAGCGTGTTCTAAATACCATCGATAAGGTTGAGAATCTTGATTTAAAAAAACTCATCAATTTTCTTTATCTCGAAAAACATCGTTTGAGAAAAGAAATTGATGGTCTTCATTGCGAAGTTTATATCAAAATTCTGAGCTTCGAGAATGCTTTGAGGAGGTAGTTGACTTCCAGAAGAAGTTGGATGAACAAATCCGGATCAACTTTGATCTTGCTGCAAAAATTGCAAAGCTTAAGGATTTGAAATTTGTAAAGTCATCTTCAATGGTCTTAAATAAATCCTCTAACTCTTCCTTGAAGAATTTCCGTAAGTCAGGTGATAAGCGAGGTCTAGGCTTTGTGAAACTTGATAGTACTCAGAGTTTCCCGAACAAGGTTAATGATGTTGATACATGCTTGTTTTGTGGTTCTCATGATCACTTTCAACATGTTTGTTTGCCTTTCAAGAAAAGATTAAAAGTTGCGTGTAATCTTCATAAGAAAGTTGTATAACTTTTGTCTGCTCTTAAAAGACATCCAACACTAACAAGAAAGCCAAATGTGGTTAGTAGTGCTAGTATGAGAGCTTTTGCTCTAAAGTCAACATCACCTTTTCAGTGGCTCCTTGATAGTGGATGTAGCAGGCATATGACTGGACATCTCTCATGTTTTATCAACACAAGTGATTTTGATGGTGGACCTGTAACTTTTGGAGATAGAAGATGCTGCTACATAAGCAAGAAGGGCACGATCAAATTACCTGGCGTACCTGAAATACATGATGTCGTATACGTTAAAGGTATGACTGCTAATCTTCTTTCTGTTAGTCAAATCTGTGACAAAGGCCATAAGGTTGTCTTCAATACTAATGGATGTGACATTGTCGACAAATCTGGAAAAGTGATTTTTCAAGGATCACGTGGCAAAAATAATTGTTATCTTTTAGATACTCAGTTCAATAATTGTTGCAATTTTACTAAAGTGGAATCTACTCACCTTTGACATGAGCGTTTTGGTCACATCAATTATCGTCTTCTAACTAAAATCATTAACAAAGAACTTGTTAGAGGCGTTCCCAAAATCAATGCTAAGGTTGAGGGTGTATATGGTGCCTGTCAAAAGGGTAAACAAACGAAAGTTCCACACAAATCATCTCGCGATATTCTCACCAACGCTCCACTTGATTTAATTCATATGGATCTCTTTGGCCCAATTCAACAATGTGGTACGAAAGAAGTATGCTTTGGTTATGGTAGATGATTACACCGATTCACTTGGGTGGCATTTTTGGCTCACAAGAATGAAACACTCAAGAAGTTCAATATTATTATTAATAAAATCCAGAATGATTAGGGTCGCAAACTAAAGAAAATTAGAATCGATCGTGGCACTGAATTCAAAGACACCAAAGTATTTGAATATTGTGACTCTCTGGGAATTATTCAACAATACTCACCACCGATTACTCCACAAGCAAATGGTGTGGCATAAAGGAAGAATAGAAACATTCAGGAAATGACAAGGGTAATGCTCTATAATAAAAACTTACCGTTAAGGTTTTGGGGTGAGGATGTCTTTACGACTTGCTACTTGATCAATCGTGTTTATTTACGTTCAAAGACATTAAACACGCCATATGAGTTGTGGTACATTAAGAAACCCAACTTACACTGTCTTAGAGTGTTTGGCAGTAAGTGCTACATTCTAAAGGATCGTGAACAGAAAGGGAAATTTGATTCAAAAAGCGATGAATGTATTTTTCTTGGCTATGCATATGACAGTCGTGGTTTCCGAGTGTTTAATCTCAGAACCAAAGTCATGATGGAATCTGCAAATGTTATCATTGGTGATCTAAGTAATTTTCGTCATGATGACTCTCCTGCTGAATTGCCTCCAACCGAGACAATTGAGAAAATCAAAGAAACTCCAGAATCATTCGAAGTTGTCCCAACGGTTGATGATCCTGATGTCACTAGTGATGAGGAGAAAAGCTCTAGTCAGGATATTCATGTTGAACAAGATCGTGCTCCTCCAAGGCATCTCTGGGTTCAAAGGAATCATGATACTAACAATATCATTAGAGGTAGGGAGTCTACTTCTAAGACGAGAGGACAACTTCAAAATATCTGCAATTTTGGTTGTTATCTATCGCAATTAGAACCAAGGAATATTGATGAAGCTCTTAGTGATCCCCATTGGGTGAATGCAATGCATGAAGAGTTAAATCAATTTCAAAGACAAGAGGTATGGAAACTCGTACCTTGTCCCCCCAATATCAATGTTGTTGGTACTTAATGGATATTCAAGAACAAGTCTAATGAGTTCGGGACCATTGTCAGAAACAAACCTAGACTTATCACTAAGGGATATTCACAGATTGAAGGAATCGACTTTGATGAAACCTTTGCTCCTGTGGCACGCCTTGAGTCCATTCGACTGTTATTAGCTCACGCTTGTTTTCTTAAGGTTAAGCTATTTCAAATGGACATCAAATCCGCTTTCCTAAACGGAAACTTAAAGGAAGAAGTCTATGTCTCTCAACCTAAGGGATTTCAAAACCCTGATTTCCCTGATCATGTCATTAAGCTCAACAAGGAATTATATGGGTTAAAACAAGCGCCTCGTGCCTGGTTCGAAAAACTAACTACATCTCTTCTTAGGAAAGGTTTTTCGAGAGGTGGATCTGATAAAACATTATTTACCAAATGGAGTGGGAAAGTTGTTGTGATTTCTCAAGTTTATGTAGATGATATCATCTATGGATCAACATCAGAGAAACTTGCAAAAGACTTTCAAGTCTCTCTTGGTAAGGAGTTTGAAATGAGAAATGTTGGTGAATTAAAATTCTTTTGGGTTTACAAATTCAACAACACAAGGATGGAATTTACGTATCTCAAGAGAAATACCCAAAGATCTTGTTTCAAGATTCGGCCTTGATAAGTTCACTCCAAAACTGACTCCTATGCATACCACTGGTAAACTACATCGAGATGAGAAAGGTGTAAATGTGGATCAAAAACTTTATCGATCTATTATTGGAAGTCTTTTATATCCCACGACCACAAGATATGATATTTCTTTTAGTGTTGGTTGCTGTGCTAGATTTCAGGCGAATCCAAAGGAGTCTCATCTTGCATCTTCAAAAAGGATCATACGCTACATTAATCACACTGTAGGGTATGGTCTTTCCTACACTTTTATATACTAACACTGATCTTACTGCCTATTTAGATGCTAATTGGGCAGGATGTGTGGAACACATAAAGAGTACATCAAGGGGTTTCTAATATGTAGGATTGAATCTTGTAGCTTGGCATAGCAAGAAACAAAATTCACAATCTTTCTCAACATGTGAAGCAGAATATATTACTGCAGGTTCATGTTGTACTTAGCTTCTATGGATGAAACAAATGCTTGATGGTTATGGAATTGACTCGAATAATGAAGATCTTTTGTGATAACTCAAGTGCGATTCGATCACCTTAATCCTGTTGATCACTCAAGAACTAAGCATATAGACATAAGGTACCATTTTATTCGAGATGTTTATGAAAATGGTATCATTACTATGGAATTTGTACCTTCCGAACATCAATTGGCTGATATTCTCACTAAACTGTTAGACACTGACACATTTCAACACATACGACAGTCTATTGGTGTTGTTCTGGTTCATTAGTCCTCTATAAATCTTGCCCTTGCTCTTATCTCGATCTGTTGGGAAATTGAGTTTTGAATTCCTAGAGTAGTGTTGCTTCATGTTTGCATTTTTTTCTAGTAGATGTGTTTCTGTTAAGTATCCTAGTGTTCTTTAGAAAATCCTTCTTTTCTTGTAAAAGTAAGGTCGCTCTTGTTGTTCTTTCGGGAATGGCATTTTATATGGGAGAGTTATTTTTGAACTTGTGCTTAATTGTCAAATCTTTGTGGAGACTGCGGCTGTGGAATATTGTAGGGGTTATCTTGTATCTTTATAAACTCCTTGATGAATGCATTTAGCTTCGGCTATATGATTGCATCTAAATAAGTTGGTATGTTATTCTATTTTTGGTCATGAAGTATCTCTATGAAAATTTCATGAGGATCCCACTAGTTTTTCGTATTTTGCCAATTTATATTGACAAACGGGGAGAATTAATATGTAGTTTCATACTACAAATACATATGGTTTACGGATCATTATGTAAGGGGGAGTGGTTTTCATGTTGAGATGAAGTATTGACTAAGGGGGAGTGATACATATCATCATAGTATTGTTGTCAAAGTTGTGATACAATTGAACTTTGATGATGCGTAATGATACTATGACACTGTATAACAATGATTGAGAGCATTTGTTTTCTCATTGTTATCGCTACGGAACTTCAACAACTATGATGCTGAGTTGAACATGTTTAGGATCATGGAGTACTTGGAAGTGACGAATATTTCGAGTCGTGTTGAAAATTCCAAGGAGATCAAGCATTTGGATGAGAACTACTAAGGAGAGCTTGTGGAACTTCATCGACAAAAGGTATGTGGAGACTGAAACTCATCTATCACTTGGACAGTCTATTTTTACTCTATCTCCTATATTGAGACATAAGTCGTAAGTTACGATATAGTTTTCTATTATACACATTTGGGATTTCGATCTAAGTTTAACTCGCTTACATATTTCTCGGAATATGTGTTGGCAAGCTTTCACTTCAAACAAGTTCATCTTATATTCTTGACGCAAGTCAAAAGATGATCATCTGAAAATTTCCGAGCAACATCTTACATGGTTTGTGTGATACGATCATTTGATGTAAACTTGGAATGTTTCGTTATGATTATTTCAATAACTTGAAAATTACTTTGATGCTAGTAATGTGTGAAAACGGCTATTGCATCCTCTAAGAAAGTTTCAATGATTGAAATAAGAGTTTAGAACACTTAACCATTATTGGATATGTCATGTTGTGTACTCTTGCACATATGTAATCCATTTCCGAGAACCATAGTATGTGTACCCGTACGCGTACCTGTTGGCTTGAGAAATCTGGGAACCTAAGTATATATGCGCACTCGTTCGCGTACTGGCGTAAGGTTCATGTCCAAATATTTCTGCTGAATTGGAAGTTCGCGCACTGCGTTTGCGATCGCGAAAACCAATTTTGTCTAGGGTATTTCAAGTATGCATACCCGTTTGCATACTTGAAGGTTAAAGTTCTAAAATCGGCCATGTTATGTTCATGAACTTAAACATTTATAAAATAAGGAATGCAATCTTTGCAAACCGTGGCTATAATTTCATGAATTGATTCGAGTGAATCAAACTGATTTTTCTTCAATTGTGTTCTTGTATAATTCTATGAGAATATAGCAATTGAAAAACTCTTTAACTAGTTTCATTTGAGTCATTTAAACTAGTTATGGTTAAGATGAACAAGGTTGATATGAGAGTATTCATATGGCTAACCTCAGTTAACTATTATTGAACCAACATGGTGTACACCTAAATGAGGGTACATTTCATTTGTGTGTAACAAGCTAAGTTCGATCTAATGGCTTTGAAAGATATTAGCTTGGTTGAATCAGTTTTTCATCTAACGGTTAATATTGAATGATTTGTTACCAAGGTAACTTAGATTGCAAACCCTGATTTGAAAACTATATAAAAGGAGAACTCTAGCAAATCGAAACTAAACCCCACACTTCCGTGTGTTACTAGTTGCATAACTAGAGTAGATTCTCCTTTAACCTTAGGTTTCTCTCGAGACCCTGTAGGTTAACGACTTGAAGACTTCATTGGGATTGTGAAGCCAGACCCAACTATTTTCTCTGTAGTTGCGTGATCTGATCTTGCATCTTCTATCGTGTTGAGTACAATTGAAATAATTGACTCGAGATTAATATCTCCGATAGGTAAGATAAAAGTAATCACAAACATCTTCATCTCATCGTTTGTGATTCCACAATTTCTTATTTCGCTAGTCAATTAAGATTATTGTGAGGTGATTGATAGTACTAGGATGTTCTTCGGGAATATAAGACTTGTTTATCAATTGGTTCATGTTCACCTTGATTTATCAAAAGACGGAACAAAACTCATAGGTGTTTATGTGGGAGACAGATTTATCTATACCAATATACTTTTATGTGTGAGACAGATTTGTTTATCAAGTCTTCAACTTTGGGTCGTAGCAACTCTTGGTTGTGGGTGAGATCATCTAAGGGAATCAAGTGCGTAGTATCCTGCTCGGATCAGAGACGTAAGGAACGCAACTGTACCTTGAATCAGTGTAAGATTGATCAGGGTTCAACTACAGTCCAGTCCAAAGTTCATTGGTAGTAGGATAGTTTCTGTAGCGGATTAATACAGTGTGGTGTTCAAAGATGGACTAGGTCCTGGGGTTTTCTGCATTTGCAGTTTTCCTCGTTAACAAAATTCTGGTGTCTGTGTTATTTCTTTTCCGCATTATATTTTGTTATATAATTGAAATATCATAGGTTGTGCGTTAAGATCAATCAATTAGATAATCCAACCTTTGGTTGTTGATTTAAATTGATTGGAACTTGAACATTGGTATTTGGTACCTTTCAAGTTGTTTCACATAATAATCAAAGCTCACGGATTTCTATCTGTTTGATTTATCGACTACATTGTGAAATGTAGATATAAACTCTTGCATATACTTTTCTCTAGATTGAGTCTGAGTGTCTAGTTGATTCTCTAGAAAGTATATTGGAGTAAGTCCTCTCAGATTGTCAAACGAATTGTTGGGTGTGGTTGTTGTACCCCCGCATTTTCAGTACATACATTAAAAACGGACCGTACCTTACAGAACGAGGAACATTCCCATCGTGTCTCGAGATAAATGACTAGATATACAAGAAGGTGGACTAATCAAAGTTTCAGAAGAGATGGTGAACGAAATCCACGGCCAAAAATCATGTCACAAGGTTACATGCATAATCAAGATTAATAAGAGACCATCATGAATATCCCATAAGAGGCCCATATCATTTCCATTTCAAAATATATACTTCCAAAAAGAAGTAATCATCACCATGGATTACACCGCTGATACCTTTGCACCTAGAAGAGAAGCAGCACCATCAGTATACAATTTATAGTAATCTAATGGTGGTGTTTGCCATGGAATCTTGTCTAGGAACTACACATTGGTCTTGATTAAAATCAGAAACAATCAAAAATTCAGTAGCTTGCTTACAAAAATTATTAAAGACCCTGTCACTACAACTTAGCATTACCAAACATCACATGATTCCTTTTAAGTCCATAAATTCCAAAGAAGACAAGGCATGATAAGTGCATATTTCACATATATTTAGTGTCAATTCCATACTAGTATTTGTTTGTTTTCTTGCAAATTATTGTATATTACGCTTGTTTTCTCTTATTTGTGTTTTGTTAGGAAATCATCCAAAAGAAGTGAATTTGTACTTAATTGTCCAAGGAAAGAAGCTAGCTACAAGTGAAGAAGGGACAAAGACCAATTGGAACTCGTTCAAATGCAAGATTTCTACTTTTCATTGTGTAGAGGACGAGAAGATGAAGACAATGGCGAAAGAACGGAGTCATTCCGAGTTCGTATGAAGAAGTTATGAGCAAAACAAGATCTTGGAATACTAAGGGCTAAATGGTCAGTTCAAAGAGAAGTGTTATTGGCATCCTCACTGATCGTTAAGGGGCACTTCCTGCTAAGGGGCATTCAAGTTTTAAAGGGAGTCCGGTCTTTTACAAAGGGGCAAGCCAGAATTCAAACATTACTAAAGGCACCCGGCCTATTTGCTCAGGGCTGCCAGCATTATCCATTTTACTTCCGATCACGACCAGCATGGAGCATTTTTCTGTTCTTCAATGGCGTGAGCAGGCGTCCAGTTCCGGTGTTGATGGCTATAAACAATGAGTTTGAGCTGGTTGAAGTCGAGAGGAAAAGCGAGAAAAGCTTGAGAGATCAGTGAGCTGTTGATTTCCTCGGAGTTGGCTGATGATCAAGGAATGGTAGTTTCTGCTACCAGTGACAGTTATGACGAAGAGATGATGCTGTGAGCGAGTGCAGGGAGCTGTTGACAGAGGTGGAGTCGAGATGATGATCGGATTCTAGGAACACAGAGTTGGTTCTGCTGTATAAAATATATGGAAGTATGGAAGGTAGAGCTCGAGTCTACTGCCATTAATGGAGCTGCTAAGATCGATGGTAAATGATGGTGACTGGCTGAGAGCTTACGGTGTTGATGGAGCTCGAGAAGAATGGAGATGTGATGCTCGGTGATGATGGAGAAGTATGAAGTCTCGATGGATGCTTTTTATCACGATGGCACTTGATGAGTTTTGTTGTCATTAACAAATATGAAGGAGTGTTGCTGCTTCCTGTGATCGAAGATGAACGAAGATTTGTACCTCGAGATGGACAAGGATATCTGTGAATGGGTCAAGGAAATGGAGTTAAGGTTTGATGGCATACGGGTATGCGGATGGCCAGCAAATCACAGAGGAGTTTAACAAGAACAAGGAACTCGAGTTTTGGATTTGGAACCAGTATCGTAACCGAGAAACTAGTTGCTGTAAATCACAAGTATGAGAAGATTTCCGAGCAAGTAAACAGATTTAGCGCGTATGGAAAAAATGGGACTTTGGTGCAACATGGTACACCAAGTTGGATGTAAGGTTAGCTGTTAAGAAGCCACGTCGTCCCCATTGAAGATCCAACCAATCACAAGCCGTGCTCATTCTGCTACAATGCTCCCTGTTACACCAAATAGAAGCACCTGATTTCTCAAAGTTTGAAACTCTGTTTGACCGACTATGAATCCTTATCAGATGCGAATTCGAAGAAAAACTAGGTTTCGTACAAACCTATATAAAGGCATGTTGCGGCAGCTTTGATATATAACTTGGAGGAGGAAAAAATACAACTTTTTGGGAAGAAAAAAATAGAGAAAAGGAAGAGAGGAAAGGTTTTATTTCATATCTAGGGTTAACCCCATTAGGGGAAACCAAGCTATTTTCTTCTTCTTTATATATATTTTTATGGGTTTTAGTAAATCCATGTGTAGCTAAATTCTACCGATTAAGGTATGATTTCAAAGTCCTGGTTTATGAAACTTTAATTCTTTTCACAAATTTATTTTGAGTTTAATTTTCTTGTCGATTGTCTCTATTATTTTTATCGTCTAAGATTACTATTGGGTTATTCAATTGGCCATTTGAATTGACCTGATAATAATTCTTCTACTAGTATTGGGATTGGTGATACGTGTAATAGTCACTCAGTTCCTTACATAAGTAGTACATCGCAAAAGCTGACAGAGGGATTCTGTTAAGCAATTGTGTATAGAGATGACACTAGTAAGCGTGACCGAGCTTATGCGTCTGATGCTAGGATCAACCTAATTCACAAAACGTAATGCATCCGGTGGGTTACATCTTGAGAGCTTATTCATGGTGGCTCAGATGGATAGAATCTGGTAGTCGAGCGCTTCCGTATCCAGTGGCAACAGGAATTCTGAGGATAGCAGAGCTTATTGCTATTCTACGGTTGGTGATATAGAAATTCTACAAGAAATAAACAAGTACTTTTATTAAGTTTCTTTCAAAGGATTGCGAATGATTCCTTAATCATCTTTCTTTTATTTGTTATTCTTTTTATTTCACTTTAAACCAATCCCTCATTTGTCTTTTACTTTACTTTATTGAACTAAATAACCTATCAATTACACAGCTCTACGTGGGAACGATCTCTTACTACCGCTATATTACCAGTTAATTAGTGGAAATATCTTGAATAATTTGTTGTGTAAACGACGCGCATCAAATTTTTTGGGCGCCGTTGTCGGGAGCGGTTGCTAATTGGTTTGTTATTTGTTTAGCTTGTTTTGTTTTTTTTTAGATTTTTGTTTTGATATTCTCTTTCTTGTGAGTCGTCATGTTTCCTTACGGAAATAACATGTACGGAGCACAAGATCAGACATATAATTGTGGTAATCAAAATGGTTTTCAATCTCAATATTATGATAATTACCAACCATATCAAGGATATAATCAAAACCAATCATTTGGTCATGATCCATATCCTATGGAACCTTACGGGTACTCTCATACATATCAACTACCTTATGACAGGTATGTAAGTGAGCAACCACAAGGATGGGAGGATAGTTATACTTTTGATCAGAAATTCTCTAGTTTTGCAGAACAGATGTGTACCATGATGCGAGAATCATTTCAAAATCAGCAAACCTATGATTGGGAGGAATCACATCGAGAAATTCAAAGGAATTCAGAGAAATTATACGAACAAATTGCTCAACTCAGTGAAAATAGGGATGCGGAAGAAGTATGGCCTCAAAACCAAAACACCCAAATTCCTACGGACGAAAAATAATATTTAGAAGATGAGCAACCTTTGGAAATTCCTTATAATAGTGATACGATTATTCCAGCTCCGGATCGTACTAATGATCATTCGCCTATTCAAAAGGAGGAGCCTTGGTATGACCGAACCATTGTTATGAACGGTGTAACATACTCAACGATATCAGCGTTACAAAGAATATCCGGATTACAATGTGTTTAGGCCGGTTGATTTGCAAGAAGTAAACCCAATTATTCCTTCGTCGGAGACTCATATGGAAGACCCTAGGATTTGCACCACTGAACTAGACTTCCTAGGAGATGATTCTGATTCCGATGACGAGGTTGTTGAAGAGATAGAGATTGAGAATGAAACCAAAATGATTGAAGTTGTGGAAGACCCAATTGAGCTTGTCGATGATGCTGAGATTTCGGTTGAAGCAGAAATTAAAAGTTTGATAGAGGACCACGATATACTTGAGGTAAATAATTCACTAAAGACAAAATATGAGGATCCGATACAAGGTTTGTCTAATCCTTTACATAATTCTATATCTATTGATCCTTTCTATCCAATTGAAGTAGCTTCTAAAAGAGTTGTTAACCCGACTTTTAAGAAAATACCTCACTTAGGATTGGAGTTGTGTGCTTCCAAAGTTTTAACGGATTATTTTGCTTCTAAGTATCCACCATTTGATGTGTTTGATTCTAGAATTGTGCTTGAGTTCACTAAGTCAAGAACTTTTTGAAGTGGCCATGTTTTATGTTCTCTATCCACTTCCGAGTGTAGAAAGGACTAAGTGTGGGGGAAACTTCAATAAAGTGATAGCTTCTATATTTATATTTTGTGCTAATATTTTCATGAAGCTGTTATTAGAATTGCAGATTGTTTTCTGGGCAGACTACCAGATTTTGATTATTGGTTTACTGACGATAACCGTAGGGTCAGCCGAGGACGTTAAACTAAGCGCTGTATGGGAGGCAACCCATAGGTTTTGTATTTTCTATCCTTTTTGTTTTTAGTTTTATTATTTTGCATATTATATTAGGATTTCCCACCTTGACTTTACTTAGGACGAGTCAATTACATTGAGGACAATGTAAAGTTTAAGTGTGGGGAGTGTTTGGATATTTTGCATATAGATTTTTAGCCTTTTTGAGTCAAAATTTTAAAATTTTTTGTATATATTTGAATAAAAACCTCCAACTTGTAGAGATTTTAGAGTCACTAGCATACTTCTAGGTATGTTTACATAGAGAATTTCTGACCGACATAACTGAACTTGAAGTGTTAGGGAACTACGTTCGTATTTCTTGCTTGTTAGAGTGTTAAATAATGGATTTAATCATGCCGCGATGCAAATTAGGAGCAGAGAGAAATGCATTATTAGAGTTGCTGATCAATCATTAGTGGAGACTACCTATTTTCAAATCAACAGAGGCACACAGACCAAATTTCTTTTAGTGACTAAAAAGCTTTCTTTTGAGTGTGTGTCACCGACGTTAATTCCTGGTAGAATGGGTGAGCTACCCAACCTCCCACCAATAGAAGCACTACTCTTTGATCTCTTGAGTGCTAATTTTGTCAATCATGAGGGTGACGTCTATAGATGAAAACCACCTTCTTGTAGTTTGATTTGCAGTTAGTACCATTCTCTCTCTCGTCACCAACAGATCCATAGAAACACATCATCATCAACAAGAGCGACATCAAAATCTACAAGGAAAGTCAAGACGTTTGAGGTTTAAGCAACAATACAAGAAAAGAGCATATTTCATATCCAAGTAAAGCAACAAACAATGAGCATATTTTTATATACATGTTGAAGACTTACAAATAAGGAGCGGAATTTTATATCCAAGTCGAAGACTTATTTAGAAGAGTGAAGAAAATCAAAAGACGAGAGTTATTGAAGTTTAGGATACAAAGACATTACAAGTTGTGAAGATCAAAGTGGTAAAGTACTTCTTTCATGGTCATGTTATTTTAATCCGTTATTAATTTTGTAGTTGCAATCTTTTTGTTAAAAAAATATAAAAAAAATAAAAAAAAATATACAAAATACCAAAAAAAAAAAAAAAAAAAAAAAGAGAAAGAAAAAAAAAATACAAAAAGATTTGCATTAGGTTGTTATTTGTTCAATAAGGCCATAGGGAAGAAAAATATATAAAGAAGTTTCAAGCAACAAGGAAATAGAGGAAAAGAGTTACAAATTGTCGAAGTTTTACGAAGTTCAAGAGTTTATCATCAGCAGTTGAAGACCGAAGACCAAGAAGATGAAGAAGACGAGCCGAAGGAAGACGTTTCTATTGGATCTTTGTGAGAGTGGTGCTTTCATCATTGCAATCGGATGTGAAGGTGGTAAGTACTCTCATCCTCGATAATAATGGTTGATTTCCTTTCTTAGAGATCATCAGAAAAATATCTTTGTTTTCCACGATTTTGTGGAGTCTCCAGAAATATTTCGGAAGGTTTCCTTCCCACCATTCAACAACGTGTAGGATTTCTATCTTCATTCCTACTGCACACATGTGAGACCCATAAAAAGCCGTCTTATTGAGTGCAATTATCATAAAATCCTTTTAAGTGAGGCGAAGTCGAGGCGAAATGCTTATTGATCGCTCTCAAACACGCGTTCTCTCATTATGGTGTGGTTATTTCTCACTCAACATTTAAGAATGAGAATATGTTCTTTGGTATTTCTAACTTCTTATTACTAGCATGCAGAAACTCTATGTCCTCATAGCTCTTTGGATGCTCGGGAAGTCGGAACGCTTTGAAGTTGAGTAGGTTTTGTGGGTATATCTCTGGGTAAACCCTCACGATACTATAACTCGTCCACTAGGTACACCTAGGGTTTAAAGGCTTGTTACATTCCGCTAAAAGTAACCGTATCCCCATTTACAGTGAGTTGTTGTAGTCTAGTTTAGTTTGCTCGAGGACTAGCAAAAGGAAAGTGTGGGGGAATTTGATAAGTGCATATTTCACATATATTTAGTGTCAATTCCATACTAGTATTTGTTTGTTTTCTTGCAAATTATTGTATATTACGCTTTTTTCTCTTATTTGTGTTTTGTTAGGAAATCATCCAAAAGAAGTGAATTTGTACTTAATTGTCAAGGAAAGAAGCTAGCTACAAGTGAAGAAGGGACAAAGACCAATTGGAACTCGTTCAAATGCAAGATTTCTACTTTTCATTGTGTAGAGGACGAGAAGATGAAGACAACGGCGAAAGAACGGAGTCATTCTCGAGTTCGTATGAAGAAGTTATGAGCAAAACAAGATCTTGGAATACTAAGGGCTAAATGGTCAGTTCAAAGAGAAGTGTTATTGGCATCCTCACCGATCGTTAAGGGGCACTTCCCGCTAAGGGGCATTCAAGTTTTAAAGGGAGTCCGGTCTTTTACAAAGGGGCAAGCCAGAATTCAAACATTACTAAAGGCACCTTACTTATTTGCTTGTGGTGCAAGATTATCCATTTTACTTCCGATCACGACCAAACATGGAGCATTTTTCATTCTTCAATGGCGTGAGCAAAGCGTCCAGTTCCGGTGTTGATGGCTATAAACAATGAGTTTGAGCTGGTTGAAGTCGAGAGGAAAAGCGAGAAAAGCTTGAGAGATCAGTGAGCCGTTGATTTCCTGAGTTGGCCGATGATCAAGGAATGGTAGTTTCGCTACCGGTGACAGTGATGGCGAAGAGATGATGCTGTGAGCGAGTGCGGGGAGTCGTTGATGAGGTGGAGTCGAGATGATGATCGGAGTCGAGGAACACAGAGTTGGTTAACAGTATAAAATATATGGAAGTATGGAAGGTAGAGCTCGAGTCTACCGCCATTAATGGAGCTGCTAAGATCGATGGTAAATGATGGTGACCGGCCGAGAGCTTACGGTGTTGATGGAGCTCGAGAAGAATGGAGATGTGATGCTCGGTGATGATGGAGAAGTATGAAGTCTCGATGGATGCTTTTATCACGATGGCACTTGATGAGTTTTGTTGTCATTAACAAATATGAAGGAGTGTTCTTGCTTCGTGATCGAAGATGAACGAAGATTTGTACCTCGAGATGGACAAGGATATCTCGTGAATGGGTCAAGGAAATGGAGTTAAGGTTTGATGGCATACGGGTATGCGGATGGCCAGCAAATCACAGAGGAGTTTAACAAGAACAAGGAACTCGAGTTTTGGATTTGGAACCGGATCGTAACCGAGAAACTAGTTGTCTGTAAATCACAAGTATGAGAAGATTTCCGAGCAAGTAAATGATTTAGCGCGTATGGAAAAAATGGGACTTTGGTGCAACATGGTACATCAAGTTGGATGTAAGGTTAGCTGTTAAGAAGCCACGTCGTCCCCATTGAAGATCCAACCAATCACAAGCCGTGCTCATTACGCTACAATGCTCCCGTTACACCAAATAGAAGCACCTGATTTCTCAAAGTTTGAAACTCGTTTGACCGACTATGAATCCTTATCGATGCGAATTCGAAGAAAAACTAGGTTTCGTACAAACCTATATAAAGGCATGTTGCTTGGGCAGAGCTTTGATATATAACTTGGAGGAGGAAAAAATACAACTTTTGGGAAGATAAAAAAATAGAGAAAAGGAAGAGAGGAAAGGTTTTATTTCATATCTAGGGTTAACCCCATTAGGGGGAAACCAAGCTATTTTCTTCTTCTTTTATATATATTTTTATGGGTTTTAGTAAATCCATGTGTAGCTAAATTCTACTGATTAAGGTATGATTTCAAAGTCCTGGTTTATGAATCTTTAATTCTTTTCACAAATTTATTTTGAGTTTAATTTTCTTGTCGATTGTCTCTATTATTTTTATCGTCTAAGATTACTATTGGGTTATTCAATTGGCCATTTGAATTGACCTCGATAATAATTCTTCTACTAGTATTGGGATTGGTGATACGTGTAATAGTCACTCGGTTCCTTACATAAGTAGTACATCGCAAAAAAGCCGACAGAGGGATTCTGTTAAGCAATTGTGTATAGAGATGACACTAGTAAAGGACCGAGCTTATGCGTCCGATGCTAGGATCAACCTAATTCACAAAACGTAATGCATCCGGTGGGTTACATCTTGAGAGCTTATTCATGGTGGCTCGGATGGATAGAATCTGGTAGTCGAGCGCTTCAGTATCCAAAGTGGCAACAGGAATTCGAGGATAGAAGAGCTTATTGCTATTCTACGGTTGGTGATATAGAAATTCTACAAGAAATAAACAAGTA
This sequence comes from Papaver armeniacum, assembly GCA_023531295.1. Classification (NCBI taxonomy): domain Eukaryota; kingdom Viridiplantae; phylum Streptophyta; class Magnoliopsida; order Ranunculales; family Papaveraceae; genus Papaver; species Papaver armeniacum. The sequence continues at coordinate 38,237 of JAJJWW010009435.1, forward strand.
CTTTTATTAAGTTTCTTTCCAGTGACGGCGAATGATTCCTTAATCATCTTTCTTTTATTTGTTATTCTTTTTATTTCACTTTAAACCAATCCCTCATTTGTCTTTTACTTTACTTTGCTGAACTAAATAACCTATCAATTACACAGCTCTCTGTGGGAACGATCTCTTACTACCGCTATATTACCAGTTAATTAGTGGGAAATATCTTGAATAATTTGTTGTGTAAACGACGCGCATCAAGGCATCATACAATACACAAAATTAAAAGGTATAATCCAAGATTTGCTCGAATTAAGATTTTTTTATAAGATCAAAGAAAATATTTTTTTTAGTTTTTACAAACAATGAAGGCACCACAACTTAGACCAATCAAGAATAAAGATTCTCGCAAATCACAAGATCAAGTTAATGAAGCATTCCCATATTTTATAAAGGCCACGCAAGTCTATCCTGAACATGATGGAATTTTTCAATGATGTTGTAGTAAGATGATTCGTTCAAGACTTGTGAAAGCAGATTTTTAGACTTAATTTTTAAAGCAAATTATAACAAACTCAAAATACAAAATGTTGTGAAAATTACGGAGAGGCTGGAGCTAGGATTTCACCATTCATCAATACTTATGTGGTTTCAAATTAATTTATATCATGCAATTTAAACAATTGATTTGATTCTAAAGTATTGCCAAAATCAGATTCCCAAAATATCAAATGTTAGTCGCAAGCATAACACATCAAGAGACTAAAACTAAGCATGCATCATCAAGAGAAAACACATTTGATTAATAAAAATCATTTAATTCATTTTTTATCAATGCAATTAATCATATAAAAATATTGCATAGATTAATAAACTAAATATTACCACATAATTCTTGAAAGAATGGCTTCCTCCATCGCCCCAGAGGATGGGTTTAGCTCATCATGTTGGAAACACGCTCAAAATTCATTTTTATTGCTCAAAGAAGGTGTACAAATGATGAAATGGAGAAAACTATTAAAACCGGGTTTGTAACAATTATATTTGTTACAAACCTAACTGTTACAAAGTACGATATGAACGAACCGTCGTTGTCACTGTAGCGAATACGACTGCTCCTTGTGCGTCTTATGTTCTTCAGCAATGAACGACTGCCTCTATTAGTCTTTTTTGTTCTTCGTGTTCTTTCAGCAGCAAGAAAAACTCGTCTCGCAACTTGATTTTCTCGCTCCGTAATGCCCTAAACTCTCCCCCCCCTTCCGATTCGATGCCAGCCTACCCTTTATACTCCACAGCCTAAGAATATCTTGTAATTAATCCCCAAATCCCCTGGCAATCAATCAAGAATACTCGGTTTTATTTCCATGCATGTTACGGGAATATCTTCCCTGATTTAGCTTCTGACGCGATTACTCCATCTTAAATCTTTCCAGCTCACTTCTGCACATCCCTTGATCGAGTTAGACACACCTCAACCACCGGAAACCACACAGAAAACACGGGAAGTGTTAACAGAACCCGTGTGAAGCACAACCCCTGTTTTACTTCAAACTGACATTCTAACCGATTTTCGTCGAATAGACGAGCTATACCAAGCCTGTTAATCCAAAACAGGCCCATCCAAACCGAATCCAGCAATTGAATCTACCTCCAACACCTTCAAACACCAAACCCTAATTTCTGCCGTGAATATCTTACTTTCCCGCCAAAATTTCTTTTGAAACGATGAAGATGGTGTCCCCCTATCCAGCTGTGGGGTGCAAATAGCACTTGGGTTGCCCCTTAGCAATTGGGTTACCCCTTATCCAAAGTGGGAGTCCGAATAGCAGATGTCCTCCAGGGGATTTCCGAGTAATTTTTCGAGCCGATTTTTCCAAAAATGTTTATTTCCCAAAAATACCTACAGACACACAAAACACCAAAATAAGCACAAATTCGAGTACCAACAATACATAAAATTGAAGACAACTTAGACACAAAAATGTGTCTCAAATACCCCCAAACTTATTATTTGCTAGTCCTCGAGCAAATTTATTCTCGAAAATAAAAATCATTTGAACCCCTAGGTGGCCCTAGTGGCGGAGTGTTGTCTCCGGAGGGTTTACCAGAGGTGTACCCACAAAACCTTTACTCCAGACCCTAGCTATCTACGCCGAACCTTGGAAAGCACTAAAAAATCTCCTTGGTTGGCATACTTATTGACTACAGGAGGAAGTACCCTGATGCGAAATTCCAATTGTTGTACACGAGTTTGCACTCAAGCATACTGAAATTCATATAAAGTGACAGACCTCTACTCAGATAGTTTCTAGACATCATAAACCGGAGTCAACCAATCACATGGAAAGATTAAGAAGATGGATGTAGAGAAGATGATTTTGATAATGACTAAGGTGAACCTATCCTAATGGACTAAGATACCGGTCTGACTAATATCAACCCAACTAGCATATACAAGGGGACTAGTGGTCGATAATCCTAACTCTAGGTCAACACAACTGGCATATACAAGGGCTCCAGTGGTCGACTTTATTGAATTTATTCTGGTTGGTCTGATGGTCCGGTCTCAATTTTTTTTTATTTTTTTTTGGGTATCTCAGTCACTCTATTTCACCCTAGCAATGGTAAAAATAAAAAGAAAAAGAAGTGATCAGGATTCTTTTGATGTTTCCATCACGAGGATATGGCGAAACTACCATGTTTTCTTTTCTAACACCTGAGCTCTGTGCTTTTATGAATAGACTCTTCTAGATGTTTCCATCTAATCAGATTGGTTCCTCAACTCCTACAACCAAAATGTTTCCATCCACTTAGATTGGTTAGTGCCGACCTTAATAAACATAAATTTCTAAGCTCCGAGTTTATTTATTGCAACCAAAAGCTAACAAAAGTTTCTTCCCACCCCAAACTTAAATCTACCACACTGTCCTCAATGTTCTAAAGATTAAATTAAAAGCATGAACAAGGAGAAACTGTTACCACTTGATGGATGGAAAAAGAAATAAGGAAGGATATTACCTAAGCATCAGCGTGGGTGCCTCCCAGAAAATGCTAAATTTAAAGTCCTTAGCTAGACATCAAATACCTCAAAAAGGATTGTCACCTTCCAAAGTCATATACCAATAGCCGAAATAGCTGCGGGTCCTCAGAACCAAATAGAGCAGACACAAATGAAAGACTACCATCTTGGATTAGAAAAATGAGCAGACGGAGCATAACTTGATCTAGGGCTTTTATCAAGGCAACTAGATTTATCTGGGGTGTCTCTTTGGGCTCTATATATGTGTCTAGTAAAACAGGTTCAACCGAATGATATGTTTTTAAGAACTGGGTTTCTTCATGGACGGTATCTGGAGGATCGGGTAGAAGAATTTGAAGAAACTCAAGTAGTACCTTAGACGCACAAAGCTCGAGTCCCAAGTTAGGGACTTCAATCAGGGATACAAGACGATCACTAGAGTCATCATTACCCCAAACTTAGTGTGAACAATATCCTCCGATGGACCAAAATCTATGGGATGGATTCTAGGGTCCATAAAGTCAAAGACAATAACTAGCTTCTTTGGGATACTGGTCATCTAAACGAACAACATCATCATATAAGGGATTATCAAAGAAAATCTCTAATATAGGCTCATCAACTAAGGTGTTCGTCATGGTTACCTCCTCCGAAGCACTGAAAGGTTCATCAAATAATGGATTATCAAACATAGTGCAGGCTAAAGGATCAGGAACTAGAGTGCTAATCATGTTCACCACTTCTAAATCATCTATCTCAGAAGACTAAATGACATTAAAGACATTTAGCTCAGTAGTCATATTACCAAAAGATATGTTCATAAGTCTGGTTCTACAATTGATGATGGCATTAGATGTGGCTAAGAATAAAAGTGACCTAAAATCACCGGTATTGAGCACTTGGGTCCTGAACAGGTTGGGTATCTAGAACAAAAATCCACTGGATATATGAACCTATCAACCTCAATAAGAACATTTTCTATGACACCACGAGAGACTTTGATGACCTATCGCCCTAATTGAAGTGTCATTTTAGTCAGCTTCAACTTACCAAGACCTAGCTTGGTGTAAACATGATACAGAAGTAAGTTAACACTAGATCCTAAGTCAAGTAATGCCTTATCGATCATGTGATTACCGATTGCACAAGATATGGTAGGGCATCCAGGTCTTTATACTTAGGGGTGTTTGGTTCAAGAATTGAACTTACTTGTCCAACTAAAAAGGCTTTCTTATTGACATTAAGCTTACGCTTTCGTGTACAAAGATCTTTAAGGAACTTGGCATAAGGGCATTTGCCTAATTTCTTCTAATAACGGAATATTGATGTTCACATGTTTAAATGTTTCCATTATCTCGTTGAAAGTCGACTCTTTCTTTGTTGGGGCTAATAAATTGTGGGAATGGGGCTCTGGGAACAAAGCCAAGCTTAACAGAATTTCTTGGGAGTCCTTAGAGGTTGTTTCAGTTTCTCAGCTACGGGTTCCTCTTGGGAAGTAGAAGGTGGAACCACAAAGATGTCCACTATGCATGGCTACCTTATTATCTACCGTTTTACCACTCCTAAGGGTTGTTATTGAATTCACATGATGGGATGGTCTTTCACCTACTTGATGAACTCCTCTAGGATTGGGCTGAGTAAGACTAGGAAACTTACCTTTTCCCTCGAGACTCATTTATCCGACTAACTTTGGGTTTTTAACTCGGAAATATCCCGAGAGTTAGCATAACCTATACTCTTACTTTCTTCTATCCTCTTGCGCAACCATTTGGTTGATCTTTTCGTAGCTTTTAATAAACGAGGCGAGAGTCTCTTCTAAACTTGTGATCTTTTTATCCGAAGGGTTCTCAAAACTCAGGTTGACTGAAGAGTTCTTAGCATAACCAAAACCTGGGGAAGGCTGAGAATTACTAGATTGATCTTGATTCTGGCCCTTAGACCAAGAAAAATTAGGATGGTTTCTCCAACCATAATTGTAGGTCTCTGAGTATGGGTCAAACTTCTGACGGTTCTCAAACCTAGCATTGTTATAGACATCATGAGCTTGCTCTTCACTAACCCGACCTTTCCAAATGAGTTATCGGGCTCTATTCCACAACTAGAGACTTGAGAGGTTCTATTAGGTTCACCAAGGGACCTATTTTTAGATCGACCCATTTCCAAAGCTTCTAACCTTCTAGACAAAGAAGCAAACTTAACATCTCGACGCAAAAACTCGTATCTACCATATTGGTGCTACTTCTATTAACCAAGAGTCTTTTAGGGGTTCAACACAAGACTCCCACTATTGGGATTTCTGCAACAACTCCTAAGAAGGTAAAGGCATCCTCAAAGACTTTTACTAGTGAACTCACCAGCAGCACATAGACTCAACCATGGCTTTGGTCGAATAGTCTAACCCATCATAAATAATCTCTACGAGTTTCATCTTATCAAATCCATGGTGAGGACACTCGGGATAGGAGATCATTGAATCTCTCTAAAACCTATAAAGAGACTCTCCCACTTGCTGCACACTGGAACTAATTTCTGTCTAACAGCAGCTTTATGCTTAGGGTAGAATTTCATATAGAAAGCAAAGAATAAGTTCCCGCCATGTTTCAATTGATTCGGATGGTAGGTTGTTTAGCCAGTCTTGGCTTTATCTTTCAAGGAAAAGGGGAACATCTTAAGTTTCAAAACTTCATCAGTAATGTCTTTTATTCTAACCGTCCCACAAATTTCCTCAAAGTCCCTAATATGAAAATAAGGGTTCTCATCATATTTTCCTAAGAATATAGGGATCATCTGAAGAAGACTAGGTTTTATCTCGAAATTAGCCGTATTGGCCGGGCAATTTAATGCACGAAGCTCGGTTGGTCCTAGTTGAGAACATGTAATCTTTCAAAGTTGCCATCGCTGGCACAGATGAAGTACTAGGGGTACTTTCCTCACGAAGAGACAGATTCTCAAAACTGAAGTTTCCAAAAACGGGGCTCTCAAAAGAAGAGTCTTCGATTTCCCTGTCTTCACAAGAAGAACTACTAGGTTTGTCACTAATCAAACGACCTAGAGTGTTTCTTTTCCAAGCCCGTTCTCTAATGACCTCGGGCATACACTAGAAAAACAAAATAAGAAAAAGAAAAATCCTAAAAGGGAAGTTCTATGCAAACACAAACAAGGTGACTCCACCACAAAGAAACCAACCGATTTCTAGCAAACAAAAAGCATGATGGCTCCACTTAGATTGTTTCTAGACCAGCTTCTAATCTTTCGAAAAGGAATTGTTACAATCTGAGCAAACCCCTCTGGAATCAATCCGAGTTAAAGCAAGTTGAATAGAGGAGAGGAAGCTTAGTGGAGATTTGATACCCAAGGCCTCACCGCATTACAAGGCGGCGCAGTTCACGCATTCAACTCACATAAACCATCATGAACTTCGAAGTATGCTTAAAAGAGTAACCAATATTTTTCGAACGACTTTCCTATTAAGCTCGTTACCCTATCGGTCTCGTTCTATTCAAAATTTTAGGCTTAGGTTCGCGTTTGGTTTCGTTTTCCTAAGGCGGGCAAGAAGAGAACGGTGATGAAATCCGAACTCTTATCTTGTATGGCCAGGTCTTGCCCTTTACTAGGAAATTAAAGCATCCGTATTCAAGTCCTCAACATATATGCAAACGAAGGAATACAAAGAATCTTTGACAGGGATTCGCGAATGTGTCGACAAACTTACCTCCCGTACCAGACGGGGATGAACCGTTGTATTCGACTCGGGCCACGACTCCAATATCGTGTACGAACCCGAGGGGCAGAGATGATAACGTAATCGCCGTCCTTTTCGCACACAGTTTATATTTAAACTACCCTTCCGTAGGGTTTAAAAATAAAAGAATGTCCAATTCCAAAGTCCAAAAAGTAAAGTCCAAAATAAATAGAAAATTACAACAATAGAGAATATCCTAATACAGTTTCTAAAAACTAAAATAAATAAATAAAAACAAAATCTACTAAAATTTTCTCTCTTTTTTTTTATTCGTTCTTTTCGCTTTGTCTTTTGACTCCAAATATTTAAGTGGTTGCCAAAAGCTTTGGCAACTCCTTTTTCTTCCGCTCCAAATTCCAAAAATCTATAATGAAAAGACAAATACACAAAAACGTAAAATAGAACAAAAATACTAAAAGCAAAAACCTAAAAAAAATAAATCTAAAAACTCTGAACCTAAAGACAAGTCCGCGTCGGCGGCGCCAAAAATTGATGGAATTTTTCAATGATGTTGTAGTAAGATGATTCGTTCAAGACTTGTGAAAGCAGATTTTTAGACTTAATTTTTAAAGCAAAATATAACAAACTCAAAATACAAAATGTTGTGAAAATTACGGAGAGGCTGGAGCTAGGATTTCACCATTCATCAATACTTATGTGGTTTCAAATTAATTTATATCATGCAATTTAAACAATTGATTTGATTCTAAAGTATTGCCAAAATCAGATTCCCAAAATATCAAATGTTAGTCGCAAGCATAACGCATCAAGAGTCTAAAACTAAGCATGCATCATCAAGAGAAAACACATTTGATTAATAAAAACATTTAATTCATTTTTTATTAATGCAATTAATCATATAAAAATATTGCATAGATTAATAAAGTAAATATTACCACATAATTCTTGAAAGAATGGCTTCCTCCGTCGTCCCAGAGGATGGGTTTAGCTCATCATGTTGGAAACACGCTCAAAATTCATTTTTATTGCTCAAAGGAGGTGTACAAATGATGAAATGGAGAAAAACAATTAAAAACCAGGTTTGTAACAATTATATTTGTTACAAACGAATCGTTACAAAGTAAGATATGAACGAACCGTCGTTGTCATCGTAGCGAATACGATCGCTCCTTGTGCGTCTTATGTTCTTCAAAGAATGAACGATCGCCTCTCGTTAGTCTTTTGTTCTTCGTGTTCTTCAAACAGCAGCAGAAAACTCATCTCTGCAACTTGATTTTCTCGCTCTGTAATGCTCTAAACTACCCCCCCACCCTTCCGCTCGATGCCATCTACCCTTTTATACTCCATGTGCCTAAGAATATCTTGTAATTAATCCCCAAATCCCCGGCAATCAATCGGGGCGGAACTAGACATTCGATATAGGGGTGGCTTGAGCTTTTTTTAGGGCTTGCTTAAGCGTAAAACTCATACACCAACTATGGCTCAACATGAAAAAGGCTTTGAAAAAAATGACATTTTTTCTTGTTGGGGCTGGCTTAAGCTAGCCCTAGTCACAAGGTAGTTCCGCCCCTGCAATCAATCAAGAATACTCGGTTTTATTTCCATGCATGTTACGGGAATATCTTCCCTGATTTAGCTTCTGACGCGATTACTCCATCTTAAATCTCTCCAGCTCACTTCTGCACATCCCTTGATCGAGTTAGACACACCTCAAACACGGAAACTACACGTAAAACACAGGAAGTGTTAACAGTAACCCGTGTGAAGCTCAACCCTGTTTTACTTCAAACCGACATTCTAACCGATTTCCGTCGAATAGACGAGCTATACCAAGCCCGTTAATCCAAAACAGCCCATCCAAACCGGATCCAAAGAATTGAATCTACCTCCAACACCTTCAAACACCAAACCTTAATTTCTGCCGTGAATATCTTACTTTCCCGCCAAAATTTCTTTTGAAACAATGAAGATGGTGTCCCCCTATCCAGCTGTGGGGTGCAAATAGCACTTGGGTTGCCCCTTAGCAATTGGGTTACCCCTTATTCAAAGTGGGAGTCCGAATAGCAGATGTCCTCCAAGGGATTTCCGAGTAATTTTTCGAGCCGATTTTTCCAAAAATGTTTATTTCCCAAAAATACCTACAGACACACAAAACACCAAAATAAGCACAAATTCGAGTACCAACAATATGTAATATCAAGACAACTTACACACAAAAATGTGTCTATCGTAACATCAACACTAATGGTGATAGAATTTGCATTGACTAAACTAAGGATATATGAATGTAAAATCCCTAAAATACAAGAAAAATCCCGTTGTCTTTGTTTATTATATATCAAACTAGATACTGTAAAAGCATCATTATCTACTGCTAAAAAGAATGCAAAGGTAAATCACCCACCCACTGATCATGCCAAACAGACACATCAATACCATTACCTATCTGTCACTGAAGTCCTTTGAAATAATGTCACTTTCCTATAGAACGCTCCTCCAAAACCAACGCATTCTAACCTTACCATGAACATCCTCCCACAAAATGTATCTGCGTAGTATCAATGACAGAGTAGGAAGCTACAGGAAGTTTTACAGCTGACATTACATGATTAAGGATTGGATTCACTGAGGCTCTAATCAAAGTAATCCTACCTACAAAATTAAGAGCCCTTTTTCCACCCACTAAACCTAGTAGAAACTTTTTCAATAACACCTAGTAGAAGGAACACAGCTCATTGTCAAAAGGCTAGGAGTGCCAAAATACTTACCTAGATTGATACTGAATTTGACACCAAAACTTGCAACAAGAAAATAAGCCAAAGGTTTAAAAAAAATCAGAAGTGATAAGGCTAGACTTCGAAAAATTAATTTTTGACCTGACAAAGCACAAAAGCAATCCAAAATAGCATTAAGGCCAGTAACACTAGTATGTGTAGCTTTCAAAAATTAACCGATTCATTGGCATGAAAACAATGTGAAATACGAGGCGCGCGTGTTATACAAATACACTTAACTTATTATCAATACCTCAAGTAATCACTCGATAGAAACTCCAATGTCCAAACATATAATAAATAAATAAAGAAGGCGACAAAAGCGCCACCCGCCTAATACCACAAGACGGTAAACAGCCCTAGTGACCCATTGACAAGAACCCGCTTTGACACGGAGTTAAGAAAATTGTAATCCATCTAACTCGTTAGGATGAAACCACAAAGATTCTAAAGCATAACTTGAAATTCCAACTAACAAAATCGTAGGCTTTCTGAAATCTAGTTTTAGAGACATCCAACCTAGTTTTTTTTTTTTTTTTTTTAAAAAAGAATGAAAAATTTCACTATTAGTAAGAATACAAGTCAAAGATGGATCCGCTTCAAATTTGACAAAAACAGATCGAGAATTAGAAATTATAGAATCAAGCAAAGGTCTAAAATGATGAGCTTAATAGGGAGAGGGATTTGTAAAAGATAAAGGAACATGAGAAGAAGTAAACAAAGACTTATAAGAATCAGTATAAACCGAAGCAATTTGGTTATCACCCTTAACCCAATGACCACCTAAAGATTTAAGATGAAAATAAATACATTTCCGATGTCTTCTAATTTAAAAAGTGGTAACATAAATTTACAACCTTTAACCAACTAACAATTCGTGACATTTGTTTCCAACCTAAGAGCATAAAGATAGTCTTCTCTAATACAACATGAAAATGGGCTTTGTTAGCAAAAGAGGATCAACATCAAACACATTCCCAATGTACTTAAGCGAATCCCTAGCCAAAATAACATTCCAATGAACATTACCAACCAAAAACATGATAAACAGACACGTCAATACCACTACCAAGGTTCCCCTGAACTCCTTCTGAGATAACGTTTCTTCCATGTAGAATGCTTCTCCAAAACCAAGAGTAAGACGATCTCGACGTACATTTCCAGAAAGTAGAACGTAAAAAGTAATTTGATTTCGACAAAAGTCCAAGAGGAGATCTAAGAGTTGAAAAGCTCCTCCAATCCATTTTACCTAGTAAAAGCTAGATTGTTTTTCGCAAGATCCCTGATACCCAACTCTCCAAGAGAAGTAGGTTTACAAAATTTATTCCAAGCAATATTATGCATTCTACACTTCCCATAAACATCCTCCCACAAAATGTCTCGCGTAGTATCAAAGACATAGTAGACAGCTACAAGAAGTTTTACAGTTGACATTACATGGTTTAATGATTGCATCCGCTGAGGCTCTAAACCTATTAGAAACTTTTTCTATAACACCTTGAAAAGAAGGAACACAACTCCTTGTCAAAGTCTAGGTGTGTCGAAATATTTACCAAGATTGGTACTAAATTTTGACACCAAAACTTGCAACAATAGAATGAGCCAAAGCTCTAATTTTTTTTTTTAGAAGTGACAAGGATAGACTTCGACAAATTAATTTTGGACCTGACCAAGAACAAAAGTAATACAAAATATCATTAAGACTAGTAACATTTGTTTGGGTAGCTTTCAAAAATATAACTGGGTCATTGGCATAAAAACAATGTGAAATACAAGGCACGCATGTTATACACTTATTAGTTAATATCAATACCTCGAGTAATCATTATTGATAGAAACTTCAAAATCCAAACATATACTAATAAATAAATAATGTGGTAGTGGATCACACTTCCTAATACCACAAGACAGAGCAAAGGCAAAGACCGGTGACCCATTGACAAAATCTTCTTTCACATGGAGTTAACACAATTGATAATTCAGCTAATCCAAATAGGATGAAAACCAAAAATCTTTTAAACACAACGCGAACTAACACAATCGTGGGCTTTGGAAAATCTAGTTTTAGCGACATCCAATCTAGTTTTCCTTTCTTTTTCTTAGAAGAATGAAAACTTTCATTAGTAGTAAAAATATAGTCAAAGATGAATCTACTCGAAACAAAAACAAATTGAGAATTAGAAATTATAGAATCAAGTACAAGTCTTACATAAATCAATGGGTCGAAAATGCCGAGCTAAAAGGGGAGATCATCCAAAATTTCATATCTACCAAGTCCATAGGATGAGAAAACATTAAAAGATGAAGGAACATGAGAAGAAGTAAACAAAGACTTATAAAAATCAGTACGAACTAAAGAAAATTGGCCTCCCCCTCAACCGAATGACCATCCGAAGATTTAAGATGAAAAATCATTTCCGATGTCTTCGATTGAAGTGGTAACATGAAAATATCATCTCGATCGAGATAACCAATGATTAACAAAATAATTCGTAACTTTTGTGTCCAACCTAAGAGCAAGAAGGTAATCTTATCTAATACAAGAGGACAAAAGGTCTTTGTTAGCAAGAAATAGGTTAACATCAAAAACATTCTCAACATTACCAATCAAAAACATGTTTATTCCACGAAAATGTGGAATTTAGCAAAAATCTTATTCAAATTTGGCAAAGGAACAACCAAATTCCAACTTTGCTGAACAAAAGAAGTAAAACGAGGGTGAAAATACGAGGGTACCCAAATATACCTCAATCTAAAAGTTTTTCACTTATAAGTCCTTTCTCCGAAAGTGATTGTGTATGGACTGAGTCGAGACAATACAACTAATTGGTTCACACTTCATGTGGTCGTATATGGATACGAGATCGAGACAATATAACAATGAAGTATGTATACTTGATAAGAGGTTCGGAATTAACCAAACACAATAGGATTACTATCAAGTAAATAGGAATTAACGTTTGTGTATTTTACTTCTAATTATAATAAAAATAATTATAATTGCAGAAATAGAAAAGTAAAAGACACAACAAGATTTTGTTAACGAGGAAATCGCAAATGCACAAAAACCCCGGGATCTTGTCCATAATTGAATACTCTCAGGATTAAGCCGCTATACAAAATCAAACCAACTTCGTATAGTTGAGACCAAGCAACTAAACCTATAGTTCACCTAGTTCCGTCTGTATTCCCACGGCTCCAACTTGTAATAAGTCACGTACTTGGAACAATTCCTTTGGTTCGTATTCCAAACAAGAAAGGAATAACAAACCGTTTGGTATTAACTCTTTTCAACCAAGTGATGTGAGTTCGACAAAAGGCTCTTCCGTTTATCTCAATAAACTCCTTTGTCAGGTCCTTAGATCTATCTACTAACAATTACCGAAGTAATCTTCTAGATTTTGCAATCAATACTTCGAATCACAAAGAAACGTATTGATGTCGATCTACTTAACTAATCAATCCAATCTACCACAAGGATAAACTGATTATAGTTGGATCCTCTTAAACCAAAACAAGTATTGTGCACACCAAAGATTATGAACCCAAATCAGAAATCTTCAAAGTCTTCTTTGTCAAAAGTAAACAGTGAAATCAGACTTGATGTGAAAAGATTGAATTTAAAAAGATTGAAATAGATTTAGTATTATATACCTTCCAATTACGCGCCAATCGTAAAAGATATTCCAGATGATTGAGTATACCGAACTTATCACTCTAAAGCATAGAAATACTGTGTTCCATTTTGCTTGGTCAACTAAACGCAATGCTTAGAACACTAGAAACAGCAACAACACAAAGAACTTCCCCCCTGCGTATTGTTAAAGCATGCACCTAGGTAATTATATAATGGGTCACTTTTAGAAGCTAGAAATGAACACATGGAAAAAAAAATACTTTATCATTGATGATACTTAGAGTCAATACTCAAATCCCTAATACATTGGACCAGCCGAAATGCATATGGGATCACGATCAAAAGTGGAAACACAATGTAACACTGGCTTAAACATAGTGGGTAATCCACCAAAGGCAATAGCTTGCTATCCGGTTCATGAATCCATCGAACTCATAAACAAGGAATATCCGAGAACGCTTATATTTATAAAACATCATATAATAGACTAATTTGAATGGAACCATATAAACTTGTTTAGTTAATTCAATTTTGAAGAGACTATTAAGTAAGGCATTTACCTTCGAAAGAGATGTAAAAAGATCGACTACAAAAGATCCACTAACAGATGGGATCTGAATACAAATAAGAGATGAAAATATTTATCCAAATGCAACAATCATCTAATTAACTATAAATATATTTATGTCTTTGATGATACAAAGTAAGGCACTTCTCGGCCCGTAATGTTAGCATATGCTTAATTATGAGCCAACAATTGGGAAGCATGCCATGACATAACAAGATAAGGACCACAAGAGATGGGTACAACATGACCTAAATGCAAAGCAAAATATAAAATAAGTAATTGATCAAAGACCTAAAGTAATACAATATCGAATAAAATAGCATTTGAGAGAGCACCGCCAACTTTTTGATACCTAATTTCAGATGGGCACATTTCTCCACTTTCAGTATTTTTTATACTATCAAAAGCAGACAAATTCCATATAAGTACTATTTGGTTCTAGAATTTCTAAAATGCTAAACAGTGGGACCCGAAAACAAAAGTGACATGTGGGACCCACACAAAATCTATTTTGTTTCCTTTTATCTCGTTTCTATTTTGTGTCTCTCGTAGTCAGACAAGTAAGACAAATAGTAAACTATATTATACTCCATCCGTACCACATATTTAGGCGGAGGGACCAATTCTCTTAGATTAAGAAAATTACCTTGAATTCATTATTTTTCATGTTTTTCTTTTTTTACCCTTTGTCTTATTACTAACACAATTTTCTATGTACAATAAATAAGGGTATTTGTGAGAAAATTCATCTTGAAAATAGGACTCCGCCTATCTATTGGTACAAAGAAAATTCAAAATTCCACCTATATAATAGGTACGGAGGGAGTACATATTTATGTTCTACTACCCTACTGTTCTAATGGGTGCATCATACTAATAATTATTGTTTATAAATCATAAAATTTTCATTGTCAAATTATCATAATTGATAAAAAAAATAGCATAAAAAAATGGTTTGAATAAAAGATCTAATACCGAGAAAGTCGGGGCCATCGACGGATACGAATGAAAAGATATGTGAAGGACAATGCAAAGCGCCATAGCACCAAATGCCCAAAAGGCAAAAGAACTCACTGAAAATATCTGACCCAAAGCCAAATCTACGTGCTCAATTTTGCATCTCTCAAGTATGTGAGTCATGACACCTCAGATGCAAATCAATATCGCCCGCAAATCAACAATGAGTTATTACGAGTCATGATTACACCAAATTACCAAACGTGCATAAGTAAGTCAAAGGAAAAAAAAGAAAAAAAAAAAAAGACATAAAGGGCCTACATGCTCTTTTTCCCCCAAAGAACATGCAACTTTCCTTTTTTTGGCCGAACCTAAAAGATTTTCCTACTTTATTCTTTACATGAAATTTTTTCTCACAGGACTTGACCGACTAGTGTAAATCTTCACCATAATGTGGAACTTTGATTCTAGTCTTTTCATATTCCAATTACTATTCAATAGCACACAATAGTACTATGCTAGTACCTAATCATTTAAGAAAAAAATAATATTATGCTAGTACTTAATCATATTCCAACCTTGATTGCAATCTCTTGGAAAGGACGAGATGATTTGATCATATCAGAAAAAAAAAAATCAAATCTTGATTGTACATACAACAACAACATCATATACTGTAAATGTCTACTGAAGAGACTAAGTACCAGAGCGTCTGTCAAATAAGGGAAATGTCATTTCAACAGTCCACATAAAAAGTTAAGGGTTTTGTCCAATTTCAATCAGATTTCAATTATCCGCTTTCTGTCCAGTTTCAAGCACATTTGTCGTTATTTCTAACTTTTATTCTCTCATGTTTCATGAGCTTGACCATCTTCATTAGGGTTTGTTTATTCAATTTCATTAACACATGTTAATCAAAAAAGGATCAAAATAATCAATAGTTTTAATCATAATAAACAAAGAAAGTAATGATTTTAATATAAACATAATAAATCTAAAGAAGGAGAGGGATCATTAAAAGATGAAGGAACATGAGAAGAAGTAAACAAATACTTTATAAGAATCAGTATAAATTAAAGTTATTTGGTTATCACCCTTAACCCAATGACCACCGAAAGATTTAAGATGGAAAATAAATACATTTCCGATGTCTACTAATTTAAAAAATGGTAACATAAAGTTAACAGCCTTTAACCAGCTAACAATTCGTGACATTTGTTTCCAACCCTAGAGCATGAAGATAGTCTTCTCTAATACAACAACAAAAAGGGATTTGTTAGCAAGAGAGGATCAACATCAAACACATTATCAATGTACTTAAGCGAATCCCTAGCCAAAATAACATTCCAATGAACATTACAAACCAAAAACATGATAAATAGACACGTCAATACCACTACCTAGGTGCCCTGAACTCCTTCTGAGATAACGTTTCTTCCCTATAGAATGTTCCTCCAAAACAAAGAGTAAGACAATCTCGACGTACATTTCAAGAAAGTAGAACGTAAAAAGTAGTTTGATTTAGACAAGAGACCAAGAGGAGAATTAAGAGTTGAAAAGCTCCTCCAAGCCATTTTACCTAGTAAAAGCTAGATTGTTTTTCTTAAGATACCTAATACCCAACTCTCCAAGAGAAGTGGGTTTACAAAATTTATTGCAGCAATAATATGCATTCTAAACTTCCCATAAACATCCTCCCACAAAATGTCCGCGTAGTATCAAAGACAAATTAGACAGCTACCGAAAGTTTTACAGTTGACATTACATGATTAATGATTGGATCCACTGAGGCTCTAAACCCAGTAGAAACTTTTTCTATAACACCTTGAAAACAAGGAACAATCTCCTTGTCAAAAGGCTAAGAGTGCCGAAATATTTACCAAGATTGGTACTGAATTTTGACACCAAAACTTGCATCAATAGAATGAGCCAAAGGTCTAAAAACATTTTCAGAAGTGACAAGGCCAGACTTCGACAAATTAATTTTGGACCTAACCAAGAACAAAAGCAATACAAAATAGCGTTAATACCAGTAACATTTGTTTGGGTAGCTTTCAAAAATACAACTGGGTCATTGGCATAAAAAAAATGTAAAATGCAAGGCGCGCATGTTATTTATACACTTATTAGTTACTATCAATACCTCGAGTAATCATTCTTGATATAAAATTCAATATACAAACATATACTAATAAATAAATAACGTGGCAGTGGATCACACTTCCTAATACCACAAGACGAAACAAAGGCAGCACCCAGTGACCCATTGACAAAAACCTGCTTTCACACGGAGTTAACACAACTCATAATTCATCTAATCCAAATATGATGAAAACCAAAAATCTTCTACAACACAACGCGAACTAACACAATCGTAGGCTTTTGAAAATTACTTTGAGAGACATCCAATCTAGTTTTCCTTTCTTTTTCTTAAAAGAATGAAAACTTTCATTAGTAGTAAGAATATAGTCAAAGATGGATCTACTCGGAACAAAAACAGACTGATAATTAGAAATTATAGAATCAAGTACAGGTCTTACATAAATTAATGGGTCGAAAATGTTGAGCTAAAAAGGGAGAGGATCCAAAATTTCAGATCACATAACAATATCTACCAAGTCCATAAGATGAGGAACATTAAAAGATGAAGGAACATGAGAAGAAGTAAAGAAAGACTTATAAAAATCAAGATTTAACTTTTTATGGGTGAAAACTATTTCGCCGGTTTTGGTAATTTGGGGTGTGTAGATGAGAAATGAGTCTAAACCTTAAACAAATGCACTACACGGGAGCGCTTGTAGATTTGAGAAATCAATTTGTGCAAATCCGTTCTAAACCAAGAAATGGCCGTTCCAGACTTGTTTCGGTCACAAAGTGAAGCAGATGGGGTTGTGATCGTGTGTCAATCCGTCAAAAATAATTTCACTTTCTTACGCACTAAATTTAAATGAAGCACAAGGTAAGGAAGAGTTCGTATCCACAGAGAGGCGTTTGTTGTTATGTAAATTTCAGTTTCTTAAGTAACCCAAGGTATGTTTGTTGTTTAAGAAATAAAAATAGTTGAAAGCAAAGTAAATAATTTGAGAAATCAATAAGGAGAAGATATTGGTCAAGGGATAGTATCATTCACAAACATGTATTTTCATCAATGATTAGAATTGGTATTTTAATCTCGTATTTATTAAAAGTCCTAGGATATCTTGATCGCAAGTATAACCCGTTAATTCCTGTTTTCATCACAACCACATTAAAAGATGCATATGTGAATTCTTCGTCGAAAGCAACCTAAAGTGTAAAAGCACAATTAAGTTTAACTCCCTAAGAGCATTAAGTTTTATGGAATAAGACTCATCAATGCAAACGAATGTGTAAAAGCACTAGACGTTTTAACAAAAGTTATGATTCACTTGTGACTAATAGGATGTATCACTACAAGCATTAACCACAATTATGCTACTTAGAATCAGGGATAAACAACTTTTTCGTATTGAAAACCCTAATATAGCTCTAGAGATGAACACAAATCGGATTGATTAGGACTCAACCTAACAAGTTTTCAAATCTTATAACACTATTAATTGTGAATCACAAACAATAATTACTCGAGACAAAACTAATTCATTGAATCAAAAGCATGTTGAGAAATCAACTTTTATCCCATAACCAATAATATGTTTAGCTACTCATAGCTATGGAGTTCATCATCATCAATATTCAATAATAAACAAGGAAGAAGAAGAACACAACCAAACCCTAGAAGTGTAAACAAAAGTGGCTCTCCAAAAGAATTCCCAACAAAAAGATATATCATGTGTTGTAGAAAACCTCCCTTTTATAGCCTTTTTCTCCTTCCAAAACTAGGTTTTGTCTTCAAAGTCCATTAGTTGAAAATTCACCCGGCCCACCGTGGAGAGAAACCCGTGTAGAAAATACGCCCCAAAAACGGTCGCCGGAATCCTGGTATTGTGGCCGGAAATCGGCCGGAAAGTCGCCGGAAATCGGCTCCGGTGACCGGCAAAGTCCGCCCGGTCACCGGGTCAACGGGTCAGAACGGTCGGGTCAAACCGGGTTGGATCGGGTCAGCGGGTCGGACCGAGTCAGGTTGGGTGAGTCAGGTAACCAAGTCAGCTTCCTAGCCAAGGCTGAGTGGTCTGAGTTGCCTTGGCCAAAGCTAAACCATTGCACAAAGCCGGAACCGTGTTGATGCACAACTGGTGCTTTAGCCTCAGCTGTAATGGCTGTGCATTCTGCAACTTCACTTCCCTGATTCATTCTCAGTTCCAGTACCTACACTTCAACAGCAACTCCACCATCTTATGTAGCTTCTTGCTGCTGCAACCAACCGCTTTCCAGACCACCAGCTCAACCTCACTTCCTGTAACTTTTCACAGTAACTTCCTGGCAGCTCAACTCACTTCCTGTGCCAAAGCATCAGCCCCGCCTTCCTTGCTCTGTACTAAAACCATCATAACCTGTAGCATCAAGGCTACCGCCATCTTGCAGAGGCCATTGCACAAAGCTTGTCTTTGTGTTGCACAATCCTTGTGCATAGCCACCATCATGGCCCTCATCCCGAGTTGCCATTCCATCTCGCTTGCATAATAATGACTCCACCTGCAATGTACAAAGCTTAAACACCACCATACAACCCTGGCACAACTCATAAACATCTCAGCTGCAGCAAACATTAACAGCTCCCATCCAGTGCACTTCACAACAAGACTTCACCGTAGCAACTTCAATCACCTCCTACTCCATAACGGCTCCACAAAGCAAGAAGTCTTACACCCGAGACCCGCAACTACAGCCCTTGGCAAACATCCTCCAGCTGCAAAATACCAGCCCGACCCATCAACTAATTCACTCATAACCGCTAGCCTTACCACTTCGAGCCACCGCAACTTCTATATCATTCCTGCTGTTTGAATCATAACAAAGACAGTCCCGACTCTTAAACCGTGAACCACCACCAATTTACTCGTCATAGGCAACATACAGCCTTCAACTTTCAGTTCCCATTTGAGTCCACCTCACTGCAATCTATCTCGGCCTCCATCTCTTCACTGCAAAGACAATCCCAACATCAGCTCAAGCACCCGAGCCATTCCACACCTCATACTTGACTTAATCTCGCAGCCTTCTTACCACCACCAAATCTCAGAGCTCAGGCCTTACCACAAGCCAACACCATCCCAGACTACCACCAAACTCAGTTACCTACTGCAATTCAAACCCTCACAGTCTGAGACCATTACCACCACTTCAGATTTACCAGATTCAAGGCAACAACGTGCTATTCTCCTACACATCACTAAAGCTTGCATATTGAATCTCATTTGCCACTGCAACAGCATCAGTGCACCACCAACAACATCCATTGCCAGTCTCATTCAAGCCTCAAGTCTCAACTCTATTGTCCACCTGAACCAGCCCTGCACAGTTCCATCTCAATCACCCCAAACTCAGTTTCCTTAACGAATCCCTTCCATTCTCCCTGTTGCATACCTCCTTGAGAACTCCTGCATTCACTCGCCAGAAGCTCTTCATCTTCAACAGCAAAAAACCCTATTTCATCGCTTCCATTGAGCCAGCCTCATCTTTCACCAGAACCTGAAGTTTGCTCATCAATAACAGATCGAGCAATTCTTTCAAACCCAATCTGCTCTTCTCTGTGTTTCGATCTACCGCAGCAACAACTTCGATCTTATTTTAGCAGCATTCGTTACTTTTGTTCTTCAACCAAAACTCATCTTCTCTGCATTTCGATCTCTCGCCATGGAAGCAAAGAACCCACGAGTTAGCACACCACCCTCTCGATCTCTCCATGTTTGAACGATCTCGCAGCTAGTCGTTACTTTTTCTCTCTTCTCTCCATTGATTTCGGTGAAGACAATGATTGAAAAGAAATTGAAACCTGATTTCGATCTAGGGTGTAGGAAAGGAAGTGGCTAATCCCACTCGAATGAGATGGATAAGGGGTTACCCAGTCATGACTCTAGGCACCCAGCTGTTCCCGTTAAGGGCTGACTAGCTTCAACGTGGCCTGTCGGTTTCATGTATCCGACAAGCTCATCCATAGGTTTCGCTTGTAACTTTCTCAAACGCAGTCGGATTGACTCCAAGCTCTCGCCGTTAGCTTCATATTTCCGTTCTCGCTCACCACGTTTCAGCCTGCTCCACATATAGCTCGCCTGTGAGATGACAATTTCGCCCTTTGACCCAATTTGAATAATTTCTTCTTCTTTTCCTCCGTGCGACTCCATTGCACCTGATAACTCAAAAGCAAACATAAAATACATAATTCACACGAAAAAAACAAAAAGAAAGCATAAACTCTATATAGTAAATACGATTGTATTCTACACCTATCGATTCCCCACACTTAGACTTTGCTTGTCCTCGAGCAAATCAAACAAAACAAAAATAAAATACAACAACTCCGTGTCGTCGAGGCTACGGTCACTTTTAGCATAAATAACAAGCCTTTAAACCCCTAGGTGTCCCTAGTGGACGAGTTATAGTCTCGTGAAGGTTTACTAGAGATATACCTACAAAACCTATATTTCAAACTCCGTCGTCTATTCGTGACAAATCAATGAATGAATCCAAATTGACTACAGGAGGAGGTACCTTGCAAATTCAATTCAATTATTAGTAAATAAACTCTAATTAGATAGTCGAACAAGCCACAATACTGGAAACTAACAAACCACAATCACCATGAAAAGATTAAGAAGATGGATAAGATGTAGATGTTGGCGAATATTCACAAGTGTTCGATGTTTCCCATATCTGTCTGAAGGTCACTGCTAAGATGAACCTAATCCTATTGGATTGAGCTACTTCGTGCTGAATGCTACATCAAATCAATTGGCATATACAAGGGAACCAAAAGTGACTTTATTCAACACAATAATATATATATATTTTTTTTTTTTTTTTTTGATTGGATCAAACT
The DNA here is from genome assembly GCA_023531295.1 of Papaver armeniacum. Classification (NCBI taxonomy): domain Eukaryota; kingdom Viridiplantae; phylum Streptophyta; class Magnoliopsida; order Ranunculales; family Papaveraceae; genus Papaver; species Papaver armeniacum. Next base: position 59,832 of record JAJJWW010009435.1, read on the forward strand.
GGATCCAATTTTTTAGACGGCATGATTAGATCTTTTGGATCCAAGCGCATGCTTCTTGTCAGCAAGTACATGATAGTTGCCTTGGATCCTGCATTCCACGCTTGTTTAGGCGACGGAGACAGGGACTACGTTTCACACATACTGCTATTCCCAAGTGTCTTTTTATTCCGTTTTGGTCTAATTGATCGGTCCTTTTTTTTTTTTTTTTTTTTTTTATTTTTTTCATTTTTTTTTTTTTTTTTTTTTTTTTTTTTTTTTTCAATTTTTTTTTCTTTTTCTAGTAACTCAACCACTCTATTTCATCCTAGCAGTAATAACACGTCGATTTTTAGTGACCCACCAAAGCACTTAGAGAACAATAGATAAATATGGAAAAATAAAAATAGAATGTGATATGGTGATATTCCGAGATATGGTAACAACTATCATGGTATTTATGATTTCTGAGCTATGTTCGTCCCCTTTTAGTTAATTGGTTCCTCAACTCCTGCATTCAAAATGGTTCCATCCACTAATGGTGTCATCCTAAAGGCACAAGTTTCTAGATTTCGGAGTTCAAAAAGCACAATTTTTTTTGTTTTTTCTATTTTTCTGATTTTTTTTTTTTTTTATATAAAACAAACTAAAACATATAAATGCTCCCCCACACTTAAACCTTACATTGTCCTCAATGTAAATTGACTCATCCAAAGTAAGTCAAGGTGGGAAATCCTAATAAGAAATCAGCAAAAACAAAGTAAAAACAAAACAAGAAAAGAAATAAATACAAGACAAGAAATACTCATCCCTTGGGTTGCCTCCCAATTAGCGCTTGGTTTAAAGTCGTCAGCCCGACTATCTCCTTGCTTTCTATGACTCCTCCAGAGGGAGCGCATCCACAAAGTTAACTCCTTCCACCACTTCGGAAGTGAAGTTCTCATAATATGGTTTCAACCGGTGCCCATTAACTTTAAGTTCTTTCCCCGTAGCTATGCTACGAATTTCCACTGCACCATGAGAAAACACATTAGTAACAATAAAAGGTCCGATCCATCGTGACCTTAATTTACCCGGAAATAAATGCAAGCGAGAATTAAACAAAAGCACTTTCTGCCCAATGCAAAATTGTTTCCTAGAAATCATGTTATCATGGAATGCTTTCGTCTTTTCTTTGTAAATCCGTGAGCTTTCAAATGCATCATTGCGAAGCTCCTCTAGCTCTTGGAGTTGTAACTTCCTTTGCTTTCCAGCCCCATCCATCTCCATGTTGCATTGTTTAATAGCCCAAAACGCCTTATGCTCAATTTCCACGGGTAAGTGACAAGGTTTACCATACACAAGCCTAAAAGGAGACATTCCAATAGGTGTTTTATATGCGGTTCTATACGCCCACAAAGCATCATTGAGTCGCATGCTCCAATCCTTCCTTGTTGGGTTCACCGTCTTTTCTAGAATTGATTTCACCTCCCGGTTAGACACCTCGGCTTGTCCATTGGTTTGGGGATGATAAGGTGTTGCAATCTTATGCGACACATTGTACTTCCTTAACAAGCTTTGCAAGAACCTCGTTTTTGAAGTGAGAACCCCATCGCTAATTATCGCCCTTGGAATTCCAAACCTCGCAAAAAATATTAGCTTGCACGAAATCAAAACAACTTTAGAATCATTAGTTGGGGTGGCTTTAGCTTCCACCCATTTCGAGACATAATCAACCGCGAGTAAGATATAAAATTCCCATGGGAGTTGACAAAAGGCCCCATAAAATCAATACCCCATACATCAAAAACTTCAATAAATTGAATAAAAGTTTGTGGCATTTGATTTCGGACACCTAGATTGCCGGTTCTTTGACACCTATCACAAGTTGTACAAAATATATGTGCATCCTTAAACAACGTTGGCCAATAAAAACCACTTTCAAGTACCTTGTGCGCTGTCCTCTTACTCCCAAAATGTCCTCCGCAAGCATAAGAGTGACAAAAAGACAAGATAGAGTTAAATTCAGATTCGGGCACGCACCTTCGTATTACTTGGTCACTACCATGTTTCCATAAGTATGGATCATCCCATATGTATTGGTTCCCTAACCTCTTAAGTTTGTCCCTCTCAGCACGAGACAAGTTCTGTGGGATTTGTTTAGAAACTAAGTAATTAACAATATCGGCATACCATGGTTCTCCAAAGGCAATTGAGAAAAGTTGCTCATCCGGGAAACTTTCACGCAACGGGATAGTCTCCTTGTCCACAGCAAGTCGGCTCAAGTGATCCGCAACGGTGTTCTCAATTCCTTTCTTGTCTTTGATTTCAATATCAAACTCTTGCAAGAGTAATATCCATCGTATGAGCCTCGGTTTCGCCTCTTTCTTTGTAAGCAAGTACTTAAGCGCTGCATGATCAGAAAAAACAACAACTTTTGTACCAATTAGATAAGAGCGAAACTTTTCTAAAGCAAAAACAATGGCTAATAACTCCTTTTCAGTGGTTGTGTAGTTTTGTTGAGCCTCATTCAACGTTCTAGAAGCATAATAGATAGCATGAGGAAGCCTCCCCACACGTTGCCCAAGCACCGCACCAACCGCATAATCACTAGCATCACACATGAGTTCAAACGGCTTACTCCAATCCGGTGGTTTAATGATAGGGGCTGAAATCAAAAGTTCTTTCAAACGATTGAATGCCGCCATACATTTCTCATCAAAGTTAAAAACCACATCTTTTTGCAATAAGTTACAAAGTGGTGACGCTATTTTGGAAAAGTCCTTGATGAATCTACGATAGAAACCTGCATGACCAAGAAAAGAGCGAATCTCCCTCACCGTAGTGGGAGGGGTTAGAGCACGAATAAGGTCTATCTTAGATTTATCAACTTCCAAGCCTTTAGAAGATATAATATGGCCTAAAACTATGCCATGAGTTACCATGAAATGGCACTTCTCCCAATTTAGCACAAGATTTGTTTCAACACATCGTTCAAGGATTAGAGACAAATTGTTCAAGCAAAGGTCAAATGAATCACCAAAGACACTAAAGTCATCCATGAACACTTCGATTATGTTTTCAACATATTCCGAAAAGATACTCACCATACACCTTTGAAAAGTAGCCGGAGCATTGCATAGGCCAAAAGGCATCCTTCTATAAGCAAAAGTACCGAAAGGACAAGTGAAAGTGTTTTTCTCTTGGTCCTCCGGTGCTATCACAATCTGATTATAACCTGAATAGCCATCAAGAAAGCAATAGTATGAGTGTCCCGCTAAACGTTCAAGCATTTGATCAATAAAAGGTAAAGGAAAGTGATCTTTTCTAGTGGTGGCATTCAATTTTCTATAATCAATACAAACCCTCCAACCGGTTTGCACACGAGTTGGGACAAGTTCATTCTTATCATTCTCCACCACCGTTACTCCCGATTTCTTTGGTACTACTTGTACCGGCTTACCCACTTGCTATCGGATATGGGGTAGATAACACCCACTTCCAAAAGCTTGAGTATCTCCTTTTTCACAACTTCCATCATGGGAGGATTCAAACGACGTTGCGCTTCCCTAGTAGGCTTTGCATCATCCTCCAAACGAATTTTTTGTGCATACAAACGGCAGGCTTATACCCTTGATATCGGCAATTGTCCATCCTATGGCCGTCTTGTACTTCCTTAGCACCCTTAGAAGTTTTTGCTCCGTAAATCATTAAGCTCATTAGAAACAATCACAGGTAACTCTTCATTATCACCCAAGTACAAGTACTTAAGGTGGTCGGGAAGAGGTTTCAATTCTAAAATCGGAGATTTAATAATTGAAGGTACAAGCTTTTCATCACTGCATGGTAAAGAAATAAAAGAGATATTATGAGTTTTCGGGCATCCTTGGAGTGAATTAAGATCACCAAGAGCTTCCTTGACTTCATTACCACACTCTACACCATTATCTATGGATGTAGTTAACACGGTTTCCAACGCATCATCACCGTTTAATTCAAACATTTGTTGTGCCAATGAATCCATCACATCAATGGAGAAACAAGAGTGGACATCGCTAGGATATCTCATCGTCTCGAAAATGTTGAAACGTATTGTCTCTCCATCAAATTCCATGGTTAGCGTTCCCTTATCCACATCAATTATGGTTTTCGCCGTTTTCATGAAGGGACGCCCAAGTAGCAATGGAAGAGACGAGTCCGGTGCACCTTCATCCATCTCTAACACACAAAAGTCCGCAGGAAATACAAGTTGATTAACCTGCACAAGAACATCCTCAACAATACCCATTGGGTAGACATTAGATCGATCGGCTAATTGCAATACAATTTCCGCCTTTTTGAGAGGACCAAGATCAAGTGAATTATACATTGACGCCGGCATAACATTAACGGAAGCACCTAAGTCCAACATAGCTTTGTGAAAAGTTTTGTTACCAATTGTGACGGGAATGTCAAAACTACCCGGGTCCTTGCACTTAAGTGGGAGTTTGTGTTGTAAGATTGCCGAAGCATTCTCCCCCACACTAAGCACTTTATTACCTTTGAGCCTTTGTTTGTTGGTACACAAGTCCTTCAACACCTTTGCATACTTTGGAACTTGCTTGATAGCATCAATGAGTGGTATGTTCACATGGATCTTTTTAAGAACGTCTAAAATCTCCTTTTCTAGTTCCGCCTTCTTAGAACTTGCAAATCTGCGAGGAAAAGGTAGAGGAGGAACATAAGTAGAAATCGGAGTTTTAGAGTTAGAAATAGGTACCTCAGAAGTTTGGGGAGAATCCTCGGTTTTTCTCCTCCAAAACAGTTCCTTGGGTGTCTCCACCTTGCCCGAATCAAGAACTTCGGGTTGCACAAGTTGTGTACCGCTTCTCAACGTAATGGCATTGACGCCCTCTTTTGGGTTAATAGGTTGAGAAGGAAGTCTCCCACTATTTTGTGCCTTCAAATTGTTGATATCAATCGCCATGGATCCCATTTGTGTTTGCAACTCCTTAATAGCACTCTTAGTCTCTTGTTGACTTTCCTTGAACATGGTAGAAATACCTTGCATAAAAGTTTGAAGCTTTGCATCAATATCAGCACCTTGAGTTTGCATTGATTGTTGTGCTTGAGGTTGTTGAAATTGTTGCCTCGGCTGGAATTGTTGTTGTTGAGGTTGAAATCCACTTGAAGAGTTGAAGGTAGGTTGTTGAATTGCTCCTTGTTTGTTGGCATAGCTAAAATTGGGGTGATCTCTCCATCCCGGATTGTAAGTGTTGGAGTAGGGATCATACCGTCTTGGTTGATTTGGAAAGATCGCATTAGCTTGCTCGTCTTCATAAGATTGAGAAGAAGTTGGTATAACCGCGGATGCCACTTGTTGCAACATTGCTGTCATGTTACCCATTTGTTGACGAAGTTCCTCCACCTCGCTCACTTCATTCACCCTTCTTAGAATCACATCCGAACCACGACTCAGAAATTGTTGTGAGTTCGCTGCCATGTTTTCAATCAACTCCCTAGCTTGTGCCACCGTCTTGCTAACTAGTGCACCACCACCCGCAATGATCAATAAGATTCCTATCACTTGATTGGAGTCCTTCATAGAAGTATTGGATGATCATAGCGTCACTAAATTGGTGGTGAGGGCAGCTTGCAACCAATCTCTTGTACCGTTCCCAACATTCATATAAGGATTCTCCCACGTTTTGCTTCATCCCACAAATTTCTTTGCGAATTTGAGTAGCCTTGGATGCAGGAAAATATCTCTCCAAAAAGTTTCTTCAACCCATTCCATGTCGTGACACTTAGGGAGGTAAATAATACAACCAATCCTTAGCACTGTCCATTAAAGAGAAACGGAAAACCTTCAACATTGCACCATCCGCCTCAACATTTCTTCAGAAGCATAGCCGTGACAATGGTGTGGAAGTCCAAAAGATGTTTGTTAGGATCTTCATTCACCATGCCATGGAATTTTGGTAGTTCTCTAAGCAACCCCGGCTTTATCTCAAAAGTAGAGTTCGTTTGAATACACCCCTGTTGTGTATCAAGTCTATGAGAAGCTAAGTCCTTGAGTGAACGATTTGCATCACCCATTTCTTCTCTTTCACGTTGTCGGAAAATCTCTTCTCCTACTTCCTCCTCGTGCTCGTCCGTTGTGCCTTTACTTGGTTGGAGTATTGTGCCGCGTCTAGTAGCTATCCCGCACCTTGGATAATTCCAATCCTTAGTAGCCAGAGATTATGCACCTGCAAACAATTCTCGCAAACAAGTGAGAAACAAGACAAGAACCGAAAAGCAAAGATAAAAGCAGAAATTGTAAAAAGAAACTAAAAACTTAATAACAAGCCGTATGCCTCCCCGGCAACGGCGCCAAAATTTGATCGTGTGTCAATCCGTCAAAAATAATTTCACTTTCTTACGCACTAAATTTAAATGAAGCACAAGGTAAGGAAGAGTTCGTATCCACAGAGAGGCGTTTGTTGTTATGTAAATTTGGTTTCTTAAGTAACCCAAGGTATGTTTGTTGTTTAAGAAATAAAAATAGTTGAAAGCAAAGTAAATAATTTGAGAAATCAATAAGGAGAAGATATTGGTCAAGGGATAGTATCATTCACAAACATGTATTTTCATCAATGATTAGAATTGGTATTTTAATCTCGTATTTATTAAAAGTCCTAGGATATCTTGATCGCAAGTATAACCCGTTAATTCCCTGTTTTCATCACAACCACATTAAAAGATGCATATGTGAATTCTTCGTCGAAAGCAACCTAAAGTGTAAAAGCACAATTAAGTTTAACTCCCTAAGAGCATTAAGTTTTATGGAATAAGACTCATCAATGCAAACGAATGTGTAAAAGCACTAGACGTTTTAACAAAAGTTATGATTCACTTGTGACTAATAGGATGTATCACTACAAGCATTAACCACAATTATGCTACTTAGAATCGGGATAAACAACTTTTTCGTATTGAAAACCCTAATATAGCTCTAGAGATGAACACAAATCGGATTGATTCCGGACTCAACCTAACAAGTTTTCAAATCTTATAACACTATTAATTGTGAATCACAAACAATAATTACTTGAGACAAAACTAATTCATTGAATCAAAAGCATGTTGAGAAATCAACTTTTATCCCATAACCAATAAGATGTTTAGCTACTCATAGCTATGGAGTTCATCATCATCAATATTCAATAATAAACAAGGAAGAAGAAGAACACAACCAAACCCTAGAAGTGTAAACAAAAGTGGCTCTCCAAAAGAATTCCCAACAAAAAGATATATCATGTGTTGTAGAAAACCTCCCTTTTATAGCCTTTTTCTCCTTCCAAAACTAGGTTTTGTCTTCAAAGTCCATTAGTTGAAAATTCACCCGGCCCACCGTGGAGAGAAACCCGTGTAGAAAATACGCCCCAAAAACGGTCGCCGGAATCCTGGTATTGTGGCCGGAAATCGGCCGGAAATGTCGCCGGAAATCGGCTCCGGTGACCGACAAAGTCCGCCCGGTCACCGGTCAACGGGTCAGAACGGTCGGGTCAAACCGGGTTGGATCGGGTCAGCGGGTCGGACCGAGTCAGGTTGGGTGAGTCAGGTAACCAAGTCAGCTTCCTAGCCAAGGCTGAGTGGTCTGAGTTGCCTTGGCCAGGCTAAACCATTGCACAGGCCAGAACTGTGTTGATGCACAATCCTGGTGCTTTAGCCTCAGCTGTAATGGCTGAGCATTCTGCAACTTCACTTCCCTGATTCATTCTCAGTTCCAGTACCTACACTTCAACAGCAACTCCACCATCTTATGTAGCTTCTTGCTGCTGCAACCGACTACTTTCCAGACCACCAGCTCAACCTCACTTCCTGTAACTTTTCACTGTAACTTCCTGGCAGCTCAACCTCACTTCCCAGGCCAAAGATCGCCTCCGCCTTCCTTGCCTGTACTAAAACCATCATAACTGTAGCATCAAGGCTATCGCCATCTTGCCAGGCCATTGCACAGGCTTGTGCTGTGTTGCACAATCCTTGTGCATAGCCAGCCATCATGGCCCTCATCCCGAGTTGCCATTCCATCTCGGTTGCATAATAAATGACTCCACCTCGCAATGTACAAAGCTTAAACACCACCATACAACCCCGGCACAACTCATAAACATCTCACCAAGAAAGAAACATTAACAGCTCCCATCCAGTGCACTTCACAGCCAAGACTTCAAATTGTGAGCAACTTCAATCACCTCCTACTCCATAACAGCTCCACAAAGCAGCAAGAAGTCTTACACCCGAGACCCGTAACTACAGCCCTTGGCAAACATCCTCCAGCTGCAAAATACCAGCCCCGACCCATCAACTAATTCAGCTCATAACCGCTAGCCTTACCACTTCTCGAGCCACTGCAACTTCTATATCATTCCCCTGCTGTTTGAATCATAATAAAGCACCAGCCCCAACTCTTAAACTGTGAACCACCACCAATTTACCTGTCATAGGCAACATACAGCTTCAACTTTCAGTTCCCATTTCAGTCCACCTCAGCTGCAATCTATCTCAGGCCTCCATCTCTTCACTGCAGCACAATCCCAACATCAGCTCAAGCACCTGAGCCATTCCACACCTCATACTTGACTTAATCTCGCAGACTTCTTACCACCACCAAATCTCAGAGCTCAGGCCTTACCACAAGCCAACACCATCCCAGACTACCACCAAACTCAGTTACCTACTGCAATTCAAACCCTCACAGTCTGAGACCATTACCACCACTTCAGATTTACCAGATTCAAGGCAACAACGTGCTATTCTCCTACACATCACTAAAGCTTGCATATTGAATCTCATTTGCCACCGCAACAAAGATCGGTGCACCACCAACAACATCCATTGCCAGTCTCATTCAAGCCTCAAGTCTCAACTCTATTGTCCACCTGAACCAGCCCTGCACAGTTCCATCTCAATCACCCCAAACTCAGTTTCCTTAACGAATCCCTTCCATTCTCCCTGTTGCATACCTCCTTGAGAACTCCCAGATTCACTCGCCAGAAGCTCTTCATCTTCAACAGCAAAAACCCTATTTCATCGCTTCCATTGAGCCAGCCTCATCTTTCACCAGAACCTGAAGTTTGCTCATCAATAACAGATCGAGCAATTCTTTCAAACCCAATCTGCTCTTCTCTGTGTTTCGATCTACCGCAAAGAACAACTTGATCTTATTTTAGCAAAGATTCGTTACTTTTGTTCTTCAACCAAAACTCATCTTCTCTGCATTTCGATCTCTGCCATGGAAGCAGCAACCCACGAGTTAGCACACCACCCTCTCGATCTCTCCATGTTTGAACGATCTCAGCAGCAGTCGTTACTTTTTTCTCTCTTCTCTCCATTGATTTCAGGTGAAGACAATGATTGAAAAGAAATTGAAACCTGATTTCGATCTAGGGTGTAGGAAAGGAAGTGGCTAATCCCACTCGAATGAGATGGATAAGGGGTTACCCAAGTCATGACTCTAGGCACCCAATTTGTTCCGTTAAGGGTGACTAGCTTCAACGTGGCCTGTCGGTTTCATGTATCCGACAAGCTCATCCATAGGTTTCGCTTGTAACTTTCTCAAACGCAATCGGATTGACTCAAGCTCTCGCCGTTAGCTTCATATTTCCGTTCGCTCACCACGTTTCACTGCTCCACATATAGCTCGCCTGTGAGATGACAATTTCGCCCTTTGACCCAATTTGAATAATTTCTTCTTCTTTTCCTCCGTGCGACTCCATTGCACCTGATAACTCAAAAGCAAACATAAAATACATAATTCACGAAAAACAGCAAAGAAAGCATAAACTCTATATAGTAAATACGGTGTATTCTACACCTATCGAGTTGATCTTAGGGAGGGAAGCGAAGAAGGTGTTGAGATTGTGAAGGTGTTGGCTATGTATAACTTGTATCAGAAAGCTGAACTGGCTTGCAGGATGTAAGCTATCAGTTCCGATGTTTGAATACGATGGTATCAACACTTGCCTCTCGTTGTCCTGGACTTGTTATGTTTTTCTCGGGAAATAGGGAGGAGAACCTATTTATACAAGTCATTTGAGCCTTATTAACGTCTCTCGTGGGAAGTGGAGGAAGTGGAGTGATGGAGTAGTGGAGTTGTGTGTTGGTGTTACACGACCAGTCCCTGCCACTTCTCCTGTCATCTCTAACCGTCCATGACTTCCCCGACACGTTCTTGTGATGTCGTTTTGCACGTTGTAAACCGCCATACCAATACCCCAAAGTATGTATCCCCCAGTTTGTGACATGATTGATGTCTCGAGTGTGTGGATCGTGGGACCCACAGAAAGTAGCATGTAATGCTAGACTAAATAACTAAGTTATTTAGGAAGTCGATACTTGTGAAGTATCGTGTGTATTCTATGCAGGTACTGCATCGAGTATATTCAGCATGTATGAAACTTTGTTTTAAGGCTTAACGGAGTAAGTCATGAATTTAAGCGTCTTAAAATAGCATCATGTCCAGCCATCTTCGAGTGATCGTTTGGAGGCTATACAGGCAACCCCTGATTTGGCCGATCACCTCATGTGGAAGAGTGGTGGACGGTGATCGTGGTGATGCCTTGCTGGTCTCTTAACTCCTAACCAGGGATGCTTGACCAAGCTGGTAGAGTTGGATGGACGAGATGATCTGTGACGCTCATCTGCGACCGTTGATGAAGTTTTAGGGTTTTGAAGAGGTGCGCAAGTATCACTCTTCAGCTTGGTAGAAACCAAGCATGGGAGGTGTTTTGGAAAGGACCGACCGGGCATGCGTGTAGACGGCATGCCGATGTACTCGTCCGTTCCTCATTGTCCCATGAAGGTGCGATCTAGGCCACTCGATTTGACCGGCAAAGAGGAGCGGTTGAGATCGATTTGCAACAGAAATCCCATGCTGCAAAGGAGTTGGAAACCGCACACCATGCTTACTTCGGGCGCGCGTTTCGAGACATCAGGCCATGGTTGGCCTTGGTCGATCGATCATGTGTGTAGGTGGTCCCACGATGATCATGTTGACATGCTCAGGACCTTTTAAGTCTACATCTACACCCTCCGTTCAAGCTTGCGAATATGGACGCTCGTGATCGATTAGCGACACATGTAACATGCCGCAAACCCTAATTAGGGTTTTGGATCGGTCGTGTGTACACAATTTCAACCTAACGGTTTGGAAATCTATGCTCCTCCTTTGGGGAGGCCGACCATGTGGAACCCACATTGGGCCGATGGTGATCACGCCAATACCTGTCTGACGGTTAGGGGTCTGATCTAAGCCATCCAAACATGCCGGTGAAGTTGGATGGTCGGGATCGATTTAAGACTCTTTGTGGAATTTCCTACGACCCTTAAAGCATCACGCCGGCCAAACTTTGGGTAAGCGTTTGCTCCTTCCTGGCTAGGTTGTGAGATGGTCGGCTATGCAGGTAGAAAGGGGGCAACACTGGTGTTCATAACGGTGCTTGTACGACCGGGAATGGGGCGATCCGCGCCGTCAACAAATCGCGCCCGGGAGAAGATGAACGGACGTGATGGATTTGAGACCGACGAGGCAGCCTTTGTTCATACGAGCTCCTCTAAGCCGCTCCATACCAGCTTGGACATCCAACTCCAGTGCCGGTGTTTGGTGGTTGTTTGGAGGGCGTGACTTGTACTTGACCGGCCATAGCACTAAGGGGCCCGCTGGTGGTCATTGTTGTGGCTGCCGCCGCTCCTGCTAGGGTTCGTCCAGCCGGTTAAATCGTGCGGCCAACTTGCGTGGTCATGATTGTTTCTGAGATTGATATGGATAGTCCATATTCAAATTATGATTAATCGGGCTAGTATAACACACCGAGAGTTGTAACTGTAAGGGTATTTCCCGTACATGTTTTATTATTAATGCTTGGAGGTTCGTGTTGCTCTACTGAGAACAACACTCAGTCGTCATGCCGCACCGGTAATAAGTACAGGAAATACAAGACTGGTCATGCATTGATTAATAATGCTGTATTTAATTCACAGAATACTGGGATTGTTGTCACATGCTCCATTCTAGGTGAATTAGTAAAGTGAAGAAGTATTCATCACTTATTAATGGCTTTATCTTTTGCAAGATGTTAGCGCATAATTTTGGCCTTTACAAATTTAGCCTTAAATGAAAATCCACCATCAACATTAAGTCCCCTGCCTAGCGCATAATGGTTACGCCATTGTGGGGTAGGCATGAGATGGTGACATACTTATATGAAGAAGACATGATAGAGAAAGTTTACCCGGAAGAATTTTCATCGACTGCTAGCAGTTGTCCATGTAAACTCCGTTGCGCAAGGCGGAATCCTTTGGTGGGACCTGTTTCCTTCCTTGCGTGTTTGAATCAAAAGAGGAACCCAAGCAAAAGAGGAATTCAATCAAAAGAGGAATCCTTGTTCTATTGGGATTCTTCCAAATTTTGTCTATAAAAGGACCGACCTCTTTTCTTTTTTCTTCACACTTTCTCTTCTTTCTCTTTTTTTTTTGTTCGGCAGCTCTCGTCCCGTGGTCTCCATCGCCGTCTCCAACCGCCGCTGCCGCACGGAGCTCCGCAAACAAGGTAAACGTTTTTTTGCTAGGTAAACACCTTTTGCAAGATGTGTATTATGCTTAGTTCTTCCACCAAGGTTGATACGCCAATATTTTCTAGAATTGCTTAGTAAAACAACCCGTGAATCCATGAATATGTTGCATCCAAAACCTAGCTTCTTAGGTTGTAGCTTGGAAAATAAATTCGGCTTGAATTTCGTGAACATGATTCCCATGAACATAAGAGAACCGTGTTATGCAAATAAATGTGGTCCCGCCATATATGCTCGATTGAACGTGGGTCTCATACCGTGTATGCCTGACTGAATGTCGTCTTTATACCAGCCTTGTGCCCTTGACCAACACCGGACTTGAAACTTGAGCAATACCGGACTTGTGACTTGATCAATACCAGACTTGAAACTTGAGCAATACCGGACTTCTGACTTGATCAATACCAGACTTGAAACTTGAGCAATACCGGACTTGAAACTTGATCAATACCGACTTGTAACTTCATCCGGTCTTGTTTGCTGACGTGGCCCAACACTGGTGACTTTGAGTGGTCTTAAATAACAACGGATTTGACATGACCGTACCAGTCTTTTAACATGATATTGATCTGCGTGGCCCGATACCTGCTTGACTACGTGATATTAAACTCATTTGGGGTGTTAGCCCTGTAACCTCGACCGGCATCGTGGTCTTGACCAACGGCTTAATTTGTTGACGTGGCTCAAATACCAGCCTCATTTGGACCCAATACCAGCTTTGTGTGCTCCAACGTGAATGTGTATTCCGTTGTGTGTGACCACACATCCCACGCATTTTTGTATAAGTATTGACTCATGTCTTTTATTGTAGAATGAAGAAAATAACCTGTTGAGATGTATTCTGGAGATAATGTTGGTGCTAAGTCGAAGTGTTGACAGCTTCAAAGATATGTCGAACATTGTTGATGAGTTGTTCACCTTGCCTTTTCCAAACATTAGAAACATCCCTCTCACAGATAATCCCGCTCTCCGGTTCAGAAAATATGGAAGCTGATCTATCTTCTTCTTCGGCACTTGTGATGAGGCTCTGTCTTCGAAGAAATGAATATCCGCCTTCTCCTATCGACTTCAAGATTTGTCATACTCCACTGGGTTCATATGAATGCTGGATGAGACGCATGTTGAATAATAAGGATGTTAAAGCCAATTTGACCAAAGCGCAAATCCTCAATGCAGTCATGGCATCTACTACTCTTGAAATTAAGAAAGATGTTGCAGGCTTGATTACTTTCATTTCTCGGTGGCGCCCTTCTACTCATACAGCTATATTTAGATGGGGAGAGATGACTATTACTCTTGAAAGTGTAGCTGCATTGATGAACCTGCCTGTCGCTGGAAGTTTTTATTACGAGCTTTCTGACACGGAACAACGTGATTATGACGCTATACTCCGAAAGGTGGCAGAATTTGACAACCTGGACAAGGAGGAGAAAAAAGATACAAGATGCTTTTACACCTGGTGGGTATCGGAGTGGTATCCTGTAGACCCAAAACCGGATCAGGAGTTGGAAAACGAGCTCACTGTGATTGCATTCCTGTCTTTGTGGCTATCCAGAGATGTATTTGACGATGGTTCTGGAAAGAAGACCATAAGAGGTGTCCTTGTTAGGATTGCTATAAAGCTAGCAAAAGGTGAAGTTTTTCCCTTAGGTGCCTTGTTCCTCGGATCGATGTATTCTCATCTGGACGCCTTAGCAATGGACATGCATGTTTCCAACGGGTACAAGAAGGTAGAGTCGTACATCCACTTCGCTTTTCTTCAGGCATTCTTGTGGGAACATTTCAAAAGTTATGCTCATGTTCCTGCAACTTCGCTCAGCAGTTTATATGGTGGCTCGAGAATACTCCGTTGGCACAGGAGGCGTCCCAGAACCGGTGCGAAACTCGTGGATATCTTTGATAATGTGTCTTCCGTAGATTTCCGTCCATGGGGACCGATCCACTCTTCCATTGTTCAGCCGAAAACTTTTTCTATTGCTTCTGACGGTCCTGATGCTACGTTACGTACCGATGCCAAGACTATGAAGTTTGGAGAACTTATTTATCTGCACAGCTGCATTCCGGGATATATCCCGTCTCTATTCAACGAAGCTTTTACTGTGACTCCGTACAATATCGACAGGGCTGCTCATCAAATGGGATTTGAACAGGGTGTTCCATTCATCAGTCCGTCGGAGGCTCCGAAAGAACTTCTCCCGGGTATCTTTGATGCTGACGTTTTCTTGGCATCGCAGAGTCTTCCCTTCTGGCCTATTGGGAGAAACCCAGTGGTAACCGATAAGTACAAGGAATTTTGGAGGAAGCAACTGTTGACTTTCCAGGAATTCTCGAGAATGTTGTGACAGATTCCCGTGGTGAGCCATCTTCTGACGTTTTGAAGAAGCATTTTCGGTTGAAGTCACTTCCAGCCAAACGGACCAGAGCTGAGGATTACAGTCCCCAAGCAGGAGAGAGATCTAAAAGGAAGGCATGTGATTCGGTGATCCTCAATTCCTCCAATATGCGGTATTTAAATCTCTTTCTGTCGATTCCTTCATTTCTCCAGAGTAAATTCTTCTAAGAGTGATCCTTGCTTGAAATCAGGGAATTCATAAAGAGAATGTTTTCACAAGGTTGGCGCGCATTCAGAACGAGAAGTCTGGTAACGTTGGCCTTCATGTTGAGAAGTCTGGCGGCACTGATCCTCAGAAGTCTGGTAACACTAATCTTTATGCCGAGAAGTCTGGTGAAACCGCTCCTTTTCCAGACCATGACAGAGATGATGCAATCTCGGTTGGACAAGGTGCCTCCCTAAGTGATCTTATTGATGGGGCCGTGATGGAAATTAGCACCCAGAGCGAAGTAGATATCGGAAGGAATGTAAGAGAGGCCACATTCGCTATTGTTGAGGTGGCTCCCCTTAAAGAACGTTCTGAGCAGGTTTCAATCAATAACGTTATCGTGGTGACTTCTTCTGAAAGGCCTCCTGCGACTGACAAGGCTCCTGTGATTGGTGAAGTATTGGTAGTGCAGCCTGGGGCTTTGTTTGATCCTCCTTTTACTGTCCCTTATCCAGGTCATGTGTTAGTTGGAGGATTGGCGTGCCGCTCGGTTCGAAGGGTTGTACACGGCGATATGGGAGAAGAATGGCCACATTGCTACCACTACGAAGCTCAAGAGTCGTCTTGCATTGGTCAACCGCATCCAGGAAGCTTTATTTTCTATCCATGGGATGAGCGTCACGACTGGTCGAACAGTTTCTGAGGAGATGATTGAAGACAGGAAGTGCCATCGAGATGTGTTTACGCAGTACGACTTCAATGCTCCTTGGTTCTTCAAAGGGTTCTCCGAGATTCAGGAGCTTCAGAAATTACAAGATGAAGTCCCTTCTGCAGACTGTGTTACTCGCCAAGAATAAGAGGTTGAAAAGTTGTCTAAGGAGTTGAAGTTAAAGCAGGTTGTACTTCAAATGATGAAAGTATCTCTTGCCCAGAAGGACGAGTTGCTGCTGAAGGACTTTCCTTGAAGGATTCGCGCCACCTACTTGTCTTTTCTTTTAGATGCTTTTCTTTTTGAGTGATAGTGAGGATTTCCTTTCACAATTTGACTTCCGGTTTTGAATTAATAGGTAATTGAATTGGTTTATTTTGAGATAGTTTTGTGAACGACTTTTCTGAAAGAGATTATTTTAAATGGAATTTGCATCTTGGTCATGAATGATTGCACATATCATATGAAATTTCAAATGTCGTGTAAAAGGGAAGTATGAAGGGAAACAAACATGGCGTTTGATCACTGAGCCCCTTTCTCCATGTGCGAGATGCCAAGTCCACAGTGAATTCTAAAACTATCTTTCTTGTAAAATTGTTGAATAGAACTTACTTGCTTTTGAAGCCTCACTTGTATCAAACCGAAGTAGCCTCTCTAAGGAAATCGTCACATTAATCTCTCGAGAGAAGGAAAGCTATCCCTCCGAATTAAGCTTCTTACGTACAATGCGTTTCAAAGCGTTGCACTCACCGGGTAGGGTGGTGAAGGAACCAGTTGAAATGACAATACTTCGGGTCCATTACTTCTTGCTTAGTTGGTGGACGCCATATAGGAGGTAGCTCCACCCCTCTGTTTCGTACCCACGTCTCCAGCAACTCCAAAATCTTTTCCATTGGGAACGGAAAGTTTAGGTACTTCGAGTCTAGCTTTTCCCGTTCGTGGGCGTTGTGGTGTCTCTACATGGCTTCGATGTGGAGCACGTTTCGGAGATGAAGTTGAAAGACTTGTGAGTGCCATCATATCCGCGGATCGCTTGCCTGGGTAACAGAGTGTGGAAGGTGTCGTAATATCACTGCTGAGTGATCGAATTGAACGCTCCCATCCTCTGTACTCACGTGTTCCTTGATTGATCTCTCCTTCCTCGAGCATTTCTTCACTTAGTTGAAAGGTCGATGCGGATTGGACGAGTTTTAGGGCTTCGACAAGAGTCTTGAGATATAAATCTTCTAGCAGGCTCCGTAAGCTGCAAGCTCCCTTTCTTTGTCCAGTAGACGTTGTGGTACCCCTGGACAAGTCTTTTCCTCTGTGGAGTTGCCTCGAGTCTTCGTTGTCGATCGGACCATGTTGTTCGTCTCTCCCGAGTCTCCTGTGATTAAGCGCTTTTTTCGCATCTCCACTGGTAAAGGTGTGACTCCTGGCTAAGGATTCGGCGTTTCTTGCACTGCTCGAGTAGATGTCTGCCGACCCTTCTTGTAATTGTCTTTGTTATATCATTCAAAAGGCGGAATGTTTCGCTCTGTCTTCTAGCCATACCGGCTTAATTTGCCAAAACATCCTCCAAAGCATTCTACCTACACTTCCCATGATATCTGAAACGCCTGTGGTTTCGGGTGAGGATACATTGCGAGATGAAAACCGAAAAAATCGAGAATTCAATTTTTTTCAACCGAGAGATCAACCTCCCACCGTGGTCGCCAATTATTTATGGGTGAAAACTATTTCTGCCGGTTTTGGTAATTTGGGGTGTGTGGATGAGAAATGAATCTAAACCTTAAACAAATGCACTACACGGGAGTGCTTGTAGATTCGAGAAATCAATCTGTGAAAATCCGGCCTAAACCAAGAAATGGCCGTTCCAGACTTGTTTCGGTCACAAAGTGAAGGAGATGGGGTTGATCTTAGGGAGGGAAGCGAAGAAGGTGTTGAGATTGTGAAGGTGTTGGCTATTTATGAATTGTATCAGAAAGTCGAATTGGCTTGCAGGATGTAAGCTATCAGTTCCGGTGTTTGAATACGATGGTATCAACACTTGCCTCTGTTGTCTGGACTTGTTATGTTTTTCTGGAAATAGGGAGGAGAACCTATTTATACAAGTCATTTGAGCCTTATTCACGTCTCTCGTGGGAAGTGGAGGAAGTGGAATGATGGAGTAGTGGAGTTGTGTGTTGGTGTTACACGACCAGTCTTGCCCACTTCTCCTGTCATCTCTAACCGTCCATGACTTCCTGACACGTTCTTGTGATGGCGTGTTGCACGCTGCATGTTGTAAACCGCCAGACCAATACCCCAGTATGTATACCCCAGTTTGTGACATGATTTATGTCTCGAGTGTGTGGATCTTGGGACCCACAGAAAGTAGCATGTAATGCTAGACTAAATAACTAAGTTATTTAGAAAGTCGATACTTGTGAAGTATCGTGTGTATTCTATGCAGGTACTGCATCGAGTATATTCAGCATGTATGAAACATTGTTGTTTTAAGGCTTAACGGGGTAAGTCATGAATTTAAGCGTCTTAAAATAGCATCATGTCCAGCCATCTTCGAGTGATCGTTTGGAGGATATACAGGCAACCCCTGACTTGGCCGATCACCTCATGTGGAAGAGTGGTGGACGGTGATCGTGGTGATGCCTTGCTGGTCTCTTAACTCCTAACCGGGGATGCTTGACCAAGCTGGTAGAGTTGGATGGAGGAGATGATATGTGACGCTCATCCGCAACCGTTGATGAAGTTTTAGGGTTTTGAAGAGGTGCGCAAGTATCAATCTTCAGACTTGGTCGAAACCAAGCATGGGAGGTGTTTTGGAAAGGACCGACCGGGCATGCGTCTAGACGGCATCTTTGGTGTACTCGTCCGTTCCTCATTATCCCATGAAGGTGCGATCTAGGCCACTCGATTTGACCTAAAAGAGGAGCGGTTGAGATCGATTTGCAACAGAAATCCCATGCTGCAAAGGAGTTGGAAACCGCGCACCATGCATACTTGTGCGCGTTTGAGACATCCGGCCATGGTTGGCCTTGGTCGATCGGTCATGTGTGTAGGTGGTCCCACGATGATCATGTTGACATGCTCGTGTGATAGGTGTAGAATACACCGTATTTACTATCTAGTAGTTACGCTTTCTTTGCTATTTTTTTCTTGTGAATTATGTACTTTACGCATGTTTTTGAGTTATTAGGTACTCTGGAGTCGCACGGACGAAAAGAAGAAGAAATCACTCAGTTTGAGCAAAAAGGGCAAATTTGTTATTTCATGGGCTAATACTAATGGGAGCCCCAGGATGTTAAGGGGTAGCCAGATTTTGGTTAAAAGAGAATTGCTAAAAACACCCACGGGTGTTGATAGTCGTCCCAGTTTTATTACACCAAACCAAAAATAGGGGAATCGGTTTCATTCGATTCTTCCCCAATTCCTTTAGCAACAAAACCAGAGATGGAGAATTGGTGAGCAGAAATTCAGGCGTTGCAATCAAGGGTTTGAGTCTGTATTATGCAGACAAGGAGATGGATTAACTTAACTTGTAGCTTGAATTAATCTGTGGTGAATTTAGGGTTTCTGAAGGCTTGAATTCTGATGTTAGAGTGATGAAGAACGAGGAAGAATCCATGGTCCTGGAAGAATTGGTTGCGGTGAAGAGTTACATGAATGAGAAGAACGGATGGGTCTGAATGAATCAAGAAGTACTTCAAAATGTTGGTGTTAGAAACGAAGCAGATCGATAAGAGAAAGGAGTTTGTGAAGATGAAATTAGGGTTTAGTTCTTCCCTGAACTGAAATGAGATATGGGTTTGTTGGATTATTGAAGAACATTGATGCCATGAGACTGATTAAGGAGGAAAGAAAGTTGGGTTGGTGGTAATTGTGTGAATGTGTGAAGCAATCAGGTGTTGAACTGATATGAATCGAGAAATTGATGATAAGTTAGGGTTGTGCTTGGAATCAAGGAGAAGCTGAAATTCAAGGGTTCTATGGCTGAAATGATAGAGAAGAATGATGAAATTAGTATAGGTGAATACTGTTTTGAGCAAGTGGATGCTGGTTCCGAGTGATTGATACCGTTGTTACTTCAAGGAGCCGGTAATCTGTGCATCCGGTGCTTTGGGATGTTGCCATTGATGTGGAGAGAAGGAGAATGATGCAGCTCAGATGGACCAAGTGAGATGGTGGTGTTGGAATAGGTAAAGGCCAGGGAATGGAAATTGCAGGTTACATTGGGGATTTTGGTCTTGAGTTGCAGTGGCCAAGCAAAAGTGCAAGCCATGAATGTTAGGTTGATGTTGTGTCAGGTGAATGAAGCATTGACAACAGGTTTATGCTGCATACTTCAACACAGGGAAGAATTGATGGTTGGAGTAGTTGTGGTCTTTGTGTTGCGGTGCGAGTAAAGTCGGTGGGAGATGGCGAAGAGTGACAAGGTAATGGTGTTTGAGCTATAATGATTGTAGGATGAGTTGAGAATGAAGTGAAGCACCGAACCTTAGATGTATGTTAGGATAAAATGCTGCAGGGAAGAAGGATTTGAGCGTCGCTAGGCTCAAGAATAATGGGAATGAAGAAGTCTTTTGCCTTGAGGAGGTTAAGCAAGTGTGATGGCCATGAACTGGCGGTGGTGTGTTGGTGAACCGAGTTAAAGCTTGAGCTCGGTTGGTGAATATGGCTTTGCGGGGAGTTGTGGACGGCGCGCAGATCCATTAAGGACAGTGCTCGTAGAGAATGACTAATGGTGCTAATGAGCTGAGCCATATGGAAGAATGCGCAAGAGTGTGTGCTGCTCTAGTGGTCTGAAATGGTTGCAGGCTGGTTGATGAGTTACAAGATGCAGCTGGAACTGATGTTGTGACCAAGGGATTGCATGAATGGTCTGATCTCGGCATTACAGGTGGAGTTGTGAATTGTGTGCACAATGGATGAATGCTAGGACAACAAATGGGTCTGTTTGGAGGAAATGGAGTCGCAAGATGCTGTTGTTGGGCAGATTCAGTGAGAATGAGATGCAGCTGGTTAAAATGATTGAATTTAGTCATATGGCTTGAACTGATGCTGTTGAACTGATCATGGCAGAGAATGGGAACTTCTAATGAGTTGATGGTGATATAATGAATTGCAGGGATGAACTCAGGGAAGTGGTGTTGAACTGGGAAGGAGATTGAATGGATAGCAAGCTGCTAATGAGTGATTGTGTTGCTGTTGGAGGTGCAGGAAATGGCCTGGCAAGCCATTGGGATTTGGTGACTGAGCTGAGCAGCCATCATGGCTGGATGGAATTAGTGATGCACAAACATGGTGCAGCAGACTTAGGCCTGTGCAATGACCTAAGCCAAAGCCACTCGGCCCATCCAATTTGAGTAAGATGATGATCCAGACCCTGACTCACTTGACTCAGTGAGCTGACCCAGTTGACCCGACCGATCCGACCCGTTGACCGGTGGACCAGGCGGACTTTGCTGGTCACCCGATATACTTTTTCCGCGACTATTCCGCCGATTTCGTACGGAATCCCAGATTTTCCGCGACGTTTTTGGACATAATTTTCTACATGGGTTTTCTCACACATGGGCTTGGTGGACTTCTATCTTTTGGACCATTGGGGCTTGACCTAATTTTGGAACAAGAAGAGCTATAAAGGAGAAAGTTTCTACAACTTTGGATAGATCTTAGAGATCTTTTATTATCTATCTTTTTCTATTCTTTTGCCTCTACTCTTGTTCTAGGGTTTAGAACCATGAAGTATTTTCTCTTTCTTCTTGTTATGAACTTCTATGCCATGAGTAACTAAGTTTTTATTATTGGTTGAAGATGTAGTTGGATTTTGGAAAACAAGTTATGATTTTTATGAATTAGTTTTCTCTCAAAATCATTGTTCACTTTCTACGAGTTATAATAATTGCATGATTGATGTATTGCAATATGATTGAATGTTTGTTTAGTTAAGTCTAGAATTGATTGAACTCACATCCATATCTATAGCTATTTTAGGTTTTCATCGAGCGATAACCTTGAATACGAGTAGCATGATATGATTCTAGGTTGTAGTGATACATCCTTGTAATCATATGTAGAAATTGACCTTTGTTCGAATTGTTTGCGCAATGTATTACAATTGCATTGATTAGCCTATTTAAAAACTTAATGCTCCTAGGAATTGAACTTAATTAGCGCAAGGCGTTAGGTTATTCTTTAGGTAGAATTCACATACTGCACTCTAATGTGTGTGTTGATGACTTAAGAAATTTACGGAGTATTCTTGCAATAAGGTATTCTATGGCTTTTGATGATAGCGAGATTAAATACGAATTCTATTCATATATTCATAAACTTGTTTACACAATTGAAGATGAAATCTTTATCCAATATTTCACATCCTTGATTTGCGTGTTTACTTTTTATTGTTTTGCTTTTATTTTATTTTAGTTTATAAAAATCACAAAACCCCGGTGTTTTATATAGGAAACTATAACATATTGACAACCTAGACCTCTCGTGGGAACGATCCTTTCTTGCCCTTGCTTCATTATATATTTTGAGTAGTAAGAAAGTGTAATTATATTTGTGTCGGGTGACAACCGGTCAAATTTTGGCGTTTTGGTTGCTTGGAGGCAACGGTTGTTAATTGTTTTTGGTTTCTTATTTTTGTTTTTAGTCTTTTTCTTATTCTTTGGTTCTTAACCGAGTTTTGAGAATCTCGTTTCAGGTACCAATTGCTATGGACGGAGCATATTGGAGCAATCAATACGGCTTTCAACCTCAACAACATGAAAACTATCACCCTTATGGGGAATACAATCAAAACCAATCCGTTGGTTATGGTCAATATTCCACGTACCCTTTTAGTTGTTCTCATACATTCCAACCTTCTTACGGTGGGTATGTAAGTGAGCAACCACAAGGAGGGAGACTAGTTTTACTCCTATTAATTTTTCCTCTAGTTTGGTAGATGAAATGCAACAATTTATGGACAGCATGGAGTCGGTTTGTGGACAACCAAGCGTGGAACCATTTTCATCGACCAAATGTGCTCATAGTATGTTTGGACCAATTTCTGATCGTAGTTATGATCATCCACCCATTCAAAGGGAAGATAATTGGCCTAACAATACTGAAGTAAGTAATTTTACTTTTTCTTTGTCGAATGAGCTTTACAAACAAATGGAACACTATATTCGGAATTTGGATGGAACACTCCAAGAGCTTCAAAAAGGTGTTTCCACTTTAAGACAAGGCATTGAAGAATACAAGGAGGAAATGAATAATTATGTTGAAAAAGGCGAACCTTTGGGGACTTTCGTTGATATTTGTGTAGTTAACTCAACTCTTGATCGTAATAATGATCATTCACCTATTCAAAAGGATGAGTTCGAGATTAGCAACACTAAATTCAGCGAGGACCAATCTTATGTTGACTATGATAGTGATGATGATTATTATGAAAATACATCGCTTGAACCAATTTATGGTGACATCCCCGAGGAGTGTACAATGGAGTCTTTTTGCGATCAAGGTGAAGTTGAAAAGGAATATGATGATACTAGTGTAGATTACTCGAGCATTGATCCTTATAACGATCAAGAACCTATTCAAAAGGTAGAGCTTGAGGAAGATGCAATGAGTGGTCTAAAAAATTCCTTATGGACAATATTGCATCCGCAAAAGAGTATGTGCCTTACAACAAGGAGGAGTATGTTGAGAATGAGACCGGTTTGACCAATATTGTGGAAGACCCAATTGAGCTTGCATATGATTGTACTGATGATGTTTATGTCGAGACTTTGGTTACGGCAGAAATGGACGAAGAATGGTTGCAAGGTTTGATAGAGGACCATGATATAAAAGAGGTGAATAATTCACTTGAGTTTTTCAAGGATGAAGAGGATTCCGTGATACAAGAGATTGTGCAAGGTTTGTCTAACCCTTTGCCTATTGTTTCTTCTCCTTTACCTCTTATTGGTTTGAATGTATGTGCTTCGAGAATATTGTTGAATGACTTTGTTTCTCGTTTTCCGCCATTAGAGATACTTGATTCTCATACTATGCAGGTTATGGAACAAGAAACCGTGGAAGTACCCGACTTCTATATTCTTTATACACTTCCAAGTGTGGACAAGAATAAGTGTGGGGGAAGCTTTTATCGGTTAATAGCTTCATTTCTGTTTTATATTACTAATATTTGTGTGAAGCTAGTGTTTGCAAAACAGGTTTTATGGAAGGATCCTCAACTTTTCAGATTGTTGGTATATGGACGATAACAAAAGAGTCGGGCTGACGACTTTAAACCAAGCGCTAAATGGGAGGCAACCCATAGGTTTTGTATCTTAAACCCTTGTATTTATTTATTTTTATAGTTTTCATATCATATTTGCATCCCCATGTTTAATTTCATTGCGTCCGGAATCTATCTTAGAAGAGAATTATGATGAATACCTTTTCGTCAGAAAAAATTCAGACTGCACGTAGTTCATTCCATAGACCATAACTGTCAGAACGTTTATCGAAACACTGTGCCCTTTTGACACTTTGTAGAAAACACGTAGATTAACAACTTTTGTGAAATGGAGTTTTTCCAAATTCCTTACCAATTTGTACAGTTTTTGCGTTTTATCTGCTGTTACGTCAGAATTCAGAATTTTCGGTTTTACACATTGAGGACAATGTGAAGTTTAAGTGTGGGGGAGTCTTTTGCATATAGAGATTTTAGCCTTTTTGAGTCAAAATTTTCAATTTTTTGTATATATTTGAATAAAAACTCCAACTTGTGGTTAGTTTAGAGTCACATAGTATACATGTCGCTAAGATTACATCGAGAATCTCATAAGAGTGACTCGAACTTAGAGATGACAGAGAACATGATCGGGTTTCTTAATTGTATGAGAGTTAAAGTTGGATTTAACCATGCCAGTGGCAAATAAGGTGCAGACTGAATTCGGTATTAGAACAAAGTGATCCCCTATAGTGGAGACTACCCATGTTACATAATGTGAGGCACCGACCTTCAATTCTTTGTACTGTCTAAATTGTGCTTTTAGAGTGTGTGTCACCGTACGTAAATTCCGGGCAGAATGGTGAGCTTCCCAACCTCCCACTATAGAAGCACTATTTTGATCTCTTGAGTGCTATTTTTATCAATCATGATGGTGACATCGAATTGCTAACTTACATACCACTTGTAATCTTGTTTGCAGTTAGCACCATCCACTTTATCTCTCTCTACACCAATAGGTCCATAGAAACACCATCATCATCAACAAGAGGAGCATCACAAATTTACAAGGAAAGTTGAAGACGTTCATGGTTTACAAGCAACAATACAGGAATGGGCATATTTCAGATTTGAGTAAAGCAACAATACAGGGAGCAGGATTTTTATAAGTTGAAGACTATTATACAAGAGTGAAAATTATCAAGGATTAAAATTCGAGAAGTCTATGACATCAAGACATATAAGTTGTGAAGAATCAAGCGGTAAAGTACTTACACTATGGCCTTTGTATTTTATTTTATTTTGTATTTTTTTTTCTCTTGTCTCAAAAAAAAAAAAAAAAAAAAAAATTAAATTTTGGGTTTGTATAGTTTGTTTTTAGTTTTGTATTCTTTCAATAAAGCCAATGGAAAGAAGGAATATCTATAATGAAGTTTCAAGCGACAAGGAATTAGGGGAAAGAATCATATTGTCGAGATTCTACGAAGTTCAAGAGTTATCATCAAGAGTTGAAGACCGAAGACGAAGATGAAGACACCGATAGAAGACCGAAGACGTTTTATGGATTCTGTGAGAGTGGTGCTAGCTGCACGCCGAACGGATAACGAGGTAAGTAAGCATATTCCCACCTTCGTTAAATGGTTGATTTCCTTTCTTAGAGATCGTCGAGAAAAATGGGTTTTCAAAAATTATAAAAGATGTGGGTTTTCAAAATATTTCGGAGGGTTTTACCTTCCTACCATTCAACGTGTCGCAGATTCTCTCTTTATTCCAACGGACACATGTGTGACCCATAAAAAAGTCTGTTTATTATTGAGAGCAAATTCATAAAACCCTTTCTTGTGAGGCAGAGTCGAGACTTTTGATAACTCCGAACCCGAATTTATGTCGAGAAGGGATGGTTATCTCTCTCTCAACTTTTAAGGATGAGATTATGTTCATTTATGTGTCTAACTTCTTATGACTAGTGTGCAAAATTTCTATGTCTTCTTAGCGCGTTGGATGCTATTATTTCGGAGAACTAGTAAGTTGGAAAAGTAGGTTTTGTGGGTATATCTCTAGTAAACCCTCACGAGACTATAACTCGTCCACTAGGGACACCTAGGGGTTTAAAGGCTTGTTATTTATGCTAAAAGTGACCGTAGCCTCGACGACACGGAGTTGTTGTATTTTATTGTTTTGTTTGATTTGCTCGAGGACTAGCAAAGTCTAAGTGTGGGGGAATCGATAGGTGTAGAATACACCGTATTTACTATCTAGTAGTTACGCTTTCTTTGCTATTTTTCTTGTGAATTATGTACTTTACGCGTGTTTTTGAGTTATTAGGTACTCTGGAGTCGCACGGACGAAAAGAAGAAGAAATCACTCAGTTTGAGCAAAAAGGGCAAATTTGTTATTTCATGGGCTAATACTAATGGGAGCCCAGCCACATGTTAAGGGGTAGCCAGATTTTGGTTAAAAGAGAATTGCTAAAAACACCACGGGTGTTGATAGTCGTCCCAGCTTTTATTACACCAAACCAAAAATAGGGGAATCGGTTTCATTCGATTCTTCCCCAATTCCTTTAGCAACAAAACCAGAGATGGAGAATTGGTGAGCAGAAATTCAGGCGTTGTAATCAAGGGTTTGAGTCTGTATTATGTGGAGACAAGGAGATGGATTAACTTAACTTGTAGCTTGAATTAATCTGTGGTGAATTTAGGGTTTCTGAAGGCTTGAATTCTGATGTTAGAGTGATGAAGAACGAGGAAGAATCCATGGTCCTGGAAGAATTGGTTGCGGTGAAGAGTTACAGGAATGAGAAGAACGGATGGGTCTGAATGAATCAAGAAGTACTTCAAAATGTTGGTGTTAGAAACGAAGCGGATCGATAAGAGAAAGGAGTTTGTGAAGATAAAATTAGGGTTTAGTTCTTCCCTGAACTGAAATGAGATATGGGTTTGTTGGATTATTGAAGAACATTGATGCCATGAGACTGATTAAGGAGGAAAGAAAGTTGGGTTGGTGGTAATTGTGTGAATGTGTGAAGCAATCGGTGTTGAATTGATATGAATCGAGAAATTGATGATAAGTTAGGGTTGTGCTTGGAATCAAGGAGAAGCTGAAATTCAAGGGTTCTATGGCTGAACTGATAGAGAAGAATGATGAAATTAGTATAGGTGAATACTGTTTTGAGCAAAGTGGATCTTTGGTTCGAGTGATTGATACTGTTGTTACTTCAAGGAGCTGGTAATCTGTGCATCTGGTGCTGGGATGCTGCCATTGATGTGGAGAGAAGGAGAATGATGCAGCTCAGATGGACCAAGTGAGATGGTGGTGTTGGAATAGGTAAAGGCCAGGGAATGGAAATTGCAGGTTACATTGGGGATTTTGGTCTTGAGTTGCAGTGGCCAAGCGAAGTGCAAGCCATGAATGTTAGGTTGATCTTTGTGTCGTGAATGAAGCATTGACAACGGGTTTATGCCGCATACTTCAACACGGGGAAGAATTGATGGTTGGAGTAGGCTGTGGTCTTTGTGTTGCGAAATGCAGTAAAGTCACCGGGAGATGGCGTGCTTGACAAGGTAATGGTGTTTGAGCTGTAATGATTATAGGATGAGTTGAGAATGAAGTGAAGCACCGAACCTTAGATGTATGTTAGGATGAAATGCTGCAGGGAAGAAGGATTTGAGCGTCTGCTAGGCTCAAGAACAATGGGAATGAAGAAGCTGCTGCCTTGAGGAGGTTAAGCAAGTGTGATGGCCATGAACTGAAACTGGTGGTGTGTTGGTGAACTGAGTTAAAGCTTGAGCTCAGTTGGTGAATATGGCTGTTGCAGGGAGTTGTGGACGGCGCAGATCCAGTTAAGGACAGTGCTCGTAGAGAATGACTAATGGTGCTAATGAGCTGAGCCATATGGAAGAATGCGCAAGAGTGAGTGCTGCTATAGTGGTCTGAAATGGTTGCAGGCTGGTTGATGAGTTACAAGATGCACTGAACCGATGTTGTGACCAAGGGATTGCATGAATGGTCTGAGCTCGGCATTACAGGTGGAGTTGTGAATTGTGTGCACAATGGATGAATGCTAGGACAACAAATGGGTCTGTTTGGAGGAAATGGAGTCGCAAGATGCTGTTGTTGGGCAGATTCAGTAAGAATGAGATGCAGCTGGTTAAAATGATTGAATTTAGTCATATGGCTTGAACTGGTGCTGTTGAACTGATCATGGCAGAGAATGGGAACTTCTAATGAGTTGATGGTGATATAATGAATTGCAGGGATGAACTCAGGGAAGTGGTGTTGAACTGGGAAGGAGATTGAATGGATAGCAAGCTGCTAATGAGTGATTGTGTTGTTTGTTAGAGGTGCATGAAATGGCTGGCAAGCCATTGGGATTTGGTGATCGAAATGAGAAGCCATCATGGTCGGATGGAATTAGTGATGCACAAACATGAAAAGCATACTTAGGCCTGCAATGACCTAGGCCAAAGCCACTCAGCCCATCCAGCTGAGTAAGATGATGATCCAGACCCTGACTCACTTGACTCAGTGAGCTGACCCGCTTGACATGACCGATCCGACCCGTTGACCGGTGACCGGGCGGACTTTGTCGGTCACCCGAGATACTTTCCTAAGCGACTATTCCGGCGATTTCCGGCCGTAATCCCAGTTTTCGGCGACGTTTTTGGACATAAATTTCTACATGGGTTTTCTCACACATGGGCTTGGTGGACTTCTATCTTTTGGACCATTGGGGCTTGACCTAATTTTGGAACAAGAAGAGCTATAAAGGAGAAAGTTTCTACAACTTTGGATAGATCTTAGAGATCTTTTATTATCGATTATCTTTATCTTATTCTTTTGCCTCTACTCTTGTTCTAGGGTTTAGAACCATGAAGTATTTTCTCTTTCTTCTTGTTATGAACTTCTATGCCATGAGTAACTAAGTTTTTATTATTGGTTGAAGATGTAGTTGGATTTTGCAACCAAGTTATGATTTTTATGAAGTAGTTTTCTCTCAAAATCATTGTTCACTTTCTACGAGTTATAATAATTGCATGATTGATGTATTGCAATATGATTGAATGTTTGTTTAGTTAAGCCTAGAATTGATTGAACTCACATCCATATCTATAGCTATTTTAGGGTTTTCATCGAGCGATAACCTTGAATACGAGTAGCATGATATGATTCTAGGTTGTAGTGATACATCCTTGTAATCATATGTAGAAATTGACCTTTGTTCGAATTGTTTGCGCAATGTATTACAATTGCATTGATTAGCCTATTTCTGAAACTTAATGCTCCTAGGAATTGAACTTAATTAGCGCAAGGCGTTAGGTTATTCTTTAGGTAGAATTCACATACGCAGCTCTAATGTGTGTGTTGATGACTTAAGAAATTTACGAAGTATTCTTGCAATAAGGTATTCTATGGCTTTTGATGATAGCGAGATTAAATACGAATTCTATTCATATATTCATAAACTTGTTTACAATTGAAGATGAAATCTTTATCCAATATTTCACATCCTTGATTTGCGTGTTTACTTTTTATTGTTTTGCTTTTATTTTATTTTAGTTTATAAAAATCACAAAACCCCCGGTGTTTTATATAGGAAACCATAACATATTGACAACCTAGACCTCTCTGTGGGAACGATCCTTTCTTGCCCTTGCTTCATTATATATTTTGAGTAGTAAGAAAGTGTAATTATATTTGTGTCGGTGACAACCGGTCACTCAGACCTTTTAAGTCTACATCTACACCCTCCGTTCAAGCTTGCGAAGATGGACGCTCGTGATCGACAGCGACACATGTAACATGCCGCAAACCCTAATTATGGTTTTGGATCGGTCGTGTGTACACAATTTCAACCTAACGGTATGGAAAGCTATGCTCCTCCTTTGGGGAGGCCGACCATGTGGGGCCCACATTGTGCCGGTGGTAATCACGCCAATACCCGTCTGACGGCTAGGGGTCGATCTAAGCCATCCAAACATGCCGTGAAGTTGGATGGTCGGGATCGATTTAAGACTATTAGTGGAATTTCCTACGACCCTTAAAAGCATAACGCCGCCAAACTTTGGGTAAGCGTTTGCTCCTTCCCCGGCTAGGTCGTGAGATGGTCGGCTATGCAGGTAGAAAGGGGGCCCGCCGTGTTCATAACGGTGCTTGTACGACCGGGAAATAGGCGATCCGCGCCGTCAAATCGCGCCGGCGAAGATGAACGAACGTGATGGATTTGAGACTGCCGTAGGCAGCCTTTGTTCATACGAGCTCTTCTAAGCCACTCCATACCATCTTGGACATCCAACTCCAGGCCGGTGTTTGGTGGTTGTTTGGAGGGCGTGACTTGTACTTGACCGGCCATGTGATGAATGATGTTGTAGTAATAGGTTGTTCAAGACTTGTGAAAGCAGATTTTTTAGACTTAATTTTTGTAAATAAAAATAACAAGCTCAATTAAAAAGTTGTTTGGAAATTATGGAGAGGCTGGGGTTAGGATTCCGCTATTTACCAATTCCAAAGTGATACTAATTACAATCATGCAATTTCACACGTTCAATTTGATTCTCAACTATTGCAAAAGTAGATTTTTTAGAAACAACAAATGTTAATCCAAAGCATGGGATATCAAAACCTTAGGCTAAGCATATTCCATCAATTGAAAATACAATTGTTTAACAAAAATCATAAAATCTATTTTTAATCTAGGCAAATAATCATAATTAAAAATTGCACAAATTAAATAATTAAGAATTACCACTTTTTCATTGGAAAGATAGCTTCCTCCATCGCCCCAAGGATTAGGTTTAGCTCATCATGTTGGAAACACGCTCAAAATATGATTTTATTGCTCAAAGGTGCTTACAAATGATGAAAATGAGAGATATCAAATAAAAACCGGGTTTGTAACAGTTATAAGTGTTACAAACCGAGCTGTTGCAAAGAACGATAAAACCTTCCTGTCGTTGTTGCTGTTGATTTAAGACTATCTCTGAACTACGACCCTCAGATGTGAGTCGTTAACACTGTTGAAGAACGACGGTCGCTTGTGGGTCTTATGTTCTTCGTGTTCTTCACTACACCAGCAGAAACAATTTTTTCTGGTTGTTGATTTTGCGTCTCTGTGATGCTCTAAACTATCCCAAACTATCCCTCTCCCGTCCTGTGAGTCCTTACACCCTTTATATAGTCACAGCACCCAAATATCTTCGTAATAAACTCCATATTATCTTCATTGATTACTCGTATTCTCTACTTCATAGTCACGAGAATAATTTCCGTTTTAAACTCCTTCACGCCTCTCATGTTAATTTCTTCCAACCACGTTGATTACTCGACTCGGGTGAGGTTAAACACGCAATGCCTACTCGCTTGCCTTCCCAAAATAATTTAAAAGATAAAACTCGAGATATTCTCACAAGAATACTGCTTTATCCAAGCTACGTGACGCAACCCTTCTCTTTTGAATTAATGCCCATTACCAAGCCTGCTTTTACCCAAACAGTTGGTCCGAATCCAAACAACAGAAAACTCCAACCAAATCCATAAACCTGACCCAGAAATTTTACGCAGCTGAAACCATTTTCCCGCCTTTTTCTGCTTTGAACGTGAAGAAGATGGTGTCCCCCTAACGAAACTGGGGGTGCGAATAGCAGGTGCCCAACTGAGGTGCCCCTTATCCAAAGCGAGGGTGCCTTTAGTACTTTTCTCCGGGGGTCCAAATAGCACTTTTTGAGCAACTTTTTCCACACAAGTGTATTTCTCCAAAAACACCTACACAAACATAAAAACACCATAATAAGTACAAAATCAAGCACTAACAATATATAGTATTGAGATCAAATTAGACACAAAAACGTGTCTATCAAATACCCCCAAACTTATTATTTGCTAGTCCTCGAGCAAATTTATTTTTAGAAAATAAAATGACTACACTTAGCACGTGCAGCAAGCCGTTAAACCGCTAGGTGGCCCTAGTGGCGGAGTGTTGTCTCCGAAGGGTTTACCAGAGGTGTACCCACAAAAACTTTACTACGCAGCACCCTAGCTATCTACGCAGTAACCTTGGAAGGCACTAAAGAATCTCCTTGGTTGGCATACTTATTGACTACAGGAGGAAGTACCCTGATGCGAAATTCCAATTGTTGTACACGAGTTTGCACTCAAGCATACTAAAATTCATATAAAGTGACAGAGCTCTACTCAGATAGTTTCTAGACATCATAAACCGAGTCAACCAATCACATGGATAGATTAAGAAGATGGATGTAGAGAAAACGTAGATGATGTTGACTAAGGTGAACCTATCCTAATGGACCGAGATACCGGGTCCGACTAATATCAACACAACCGGCATATATAAGGGAACCAAAACAGGTGATAATCCTAACTCTAGGTCAACACAACTGGCATATACAAGGGCACCAGTGGTCGACTTTATTGAATTTATTCCGGTTGGTCTGATGGTCTGGTCTCAAATTTTTTTTTTTTCATTTTTTTTTTTCATCTCAGTCACTCTATTTCACCCTAGCAATGGTAAAAACAAAAACAAAAAGAAGTGATCAGGATTCTTTCGATGTTTCCATCACGAGGATATGGCGAAACTACTATGTTTTCTTTTCTAACACCCGAGCTCGTGCTTTTATGAATAGACTCTTTAGATGTTTCCATCTAATCGATTGGTTCCTTAACTCCTATAACCAAGATGCTTCCATCCACTTAGATTGGTTAGTGCCATCCTTAATAAACATAAATTTCTAGGCTCTGGAGTTTTATTTATTACAACTAAAAAGTTTCTCCCATACCCCCAAACTGAAATCTAACATTGTCCTCAATGTTCTAAAGATGAAATTAAAGACATGAACAAGGAGAAACCGTTACCACTAGAAGGAAATGAGGAAAATATTACCGTGTTGCATGAGCAAGGGATACCTCCCAAGGAGTGCTAAGTTTAAAGTCTTCACCAGACATCAATACCTCAAAAAGGATCTTCACCTTCCAAAGTCATACACCAATAGCCGAAATAGTTGTGGGTCCATAAGACCAAATAGAGCTAACACCTATATCGCATAACCGCATTGGTTAGTAAAAAATGAATAGAAGGAGCACATCCTCGTCTAAGGTTTCACAAGACAGCTAGGTTCATCCGGGTAGCATAATTGAGCTTCATATGTGTATCTTGATAAATAGATTCATCCGAAAAATGGGTCTCTAATACCTGGGTTACCTCCTGGACAGTATCAGGAGGATCAGGTTGCTGAGTCTGAATAGACTCGAGTAATATCTCAGACGCACGTGGCTCGAGTCCCAAGTTAGGGACTCTAATTAGGGATACATGACAATCACAAGAACCATCACTACCCCCAAACGTATGGATTTCACTACTCATAGACAAACCTCTAACTATTGCTTGAATTTTGGGATCCTCAGAGTCCTTAAAATACTCAAGAGCTTCTTCTAGTTATCTAGCCCCAAACTTAGGGTCATCATTACTCTTAGAAAGACCTAACACTATGATAGGTGTAGAATACACCGTATTTACTATATAGTAGTTTATGCTTTCTTTGCTATTTTTCTTGTAAATTATGTATTTTACGCTTGTTTTGAGTTTTGTAGCTACTATGGAGTCACACGGAGGAAAAGGAGAAGAAATCACCATATTTTAGCAAAAAGGGTAAAATTGTCATTTCACCAAGGGGCGAACACTATCTGGAGCCCAGCCAAGGTTAAGGGGAGGTCAAAGAGGTGTCCCTTATCCAAAAGAAGGGAGTGAGAATAGCACAATTGGGGTGTACTTATGGTGGGTGTCTGAATCCACCCACACCTTAAACCCATAGACCCACACCCGTACCCGGATCCATGGCCCGAAACCGGATCCAAACCTACTTCACCTTCACCCTAAATCGAGAAAGGGTTTTTCTTTCTCTTCAATCATTTCTATTTACTCATTCTCACCTGAAAATTGAGAAGAAAACAGCAACTGCTGCTGAGTGAAATCGAGAGGAGCTGAAGAACAGATCGAGAAGTTGAAATTAAGGAAGATAGGGATCGGCTGTTGCTGTATTCCGTTCGAGAGAAGATCAAGAGAAGAAATTGAGAGCAGCTGCTGAAATTAAGATCGAGAAAGTGCTGTTGATAACGAAGAAACGATTCTGAGATAGAAAAGGGTTGTTGGTTTGAAATTGGTATTTATAATTCATGGGTTTGGACTTAATCAATTAATGGAGAAACGATGTTGCTGCTGCTGTTAAGAATCGAGAAGAGAAGAGGCAGAAATTGTGAGAGTTAGGGTTTGAATTTAAAAAGGGGTTGAGCAAGAAATTGCAGAAGGCTCTCATGGTGAAAGAATGGAAGGATTCTAATAGTTCTAGCTGTGCCCAAGAATGCAAAGGAGACAGAATTGGTGGTATAGTTCAGATGGAAGTGCTGGTCTTAGTGAAGTTGCAGAAGCTATTGTACATTGTGGCTAAACTGAGATGGCATTGCAGCTGAGTTGAAGTATAATGGGTCTTGTTGGGGCTCTGTGATGATGGTTATTGCAGTTGCAGCTCAATGAGGCTGGTGGCATAGAGGCTTCAGACCGAGAAATGGCGTTAGTGTTGGTCAGAATCGAGACTAAATTGATTATGATGCATGCTGGAGTTGCTGGCATCAGTGGTGGATGGAATGGTGATTTAGGTTTGATGGTGGATTGCACTGGTTGCAGATGTGAGTTTTACAGGAAATGGAGCTGAGAGTTGATGCTGAAATGGATTGTGCACACTGGTTCGACTGAGATGGAGTGAAGTTGTGAAAGCTTGAACTCAGGGGGTAATTGGTGGCATATTGAGCCATAATTGAGCAGTGAAATGCAGTTTCTGGTGGTGGTTGAAGAGAGAATGAATGTCTGTGACAAAGTGTTGAGGCTGTTATGTATTGCTGTTGCCGCAGTCGGCTAAGCAAGGAGTTGAAAGCGGTTAACTTATACAGGTTTGCAGGTCTGATTGTGCAAGGTGCAGGACTGGAGTGCTGTGATGGTCTTGGTATGGCCAGGGTGTTGATGTTGGCGGTGCTGTCTCAACAGTGAGCTGGCTAGGCTTATAATTTGCGGGTGGTCTTGCCTCCGAGTAGAGATTGCCGTGATGCTTTGAGCAGGTGTCAGGTGAGAGTGTTGCCATGAGCTGCAGGCCAAGTGACTTGTCTTGGTGACATGAATGTCTTGCCGAGGGGAATGATGCCGAGAATATGAAGTGGGTATGGCAGAGATGATCAACTCTGCTGGAAGTTGGTTTGAAGCTGAGTGAACATGGGCTAGTGGATTGAATGGTTTATGGCAGCAAGACATGATGAAGATTTGTGCTGGTGGATGCAAGTGCAGCTCTGGTAGAGTATATATTGCAGAGAATTGGCTAGGATGGGTTCGAACTTCAGAGAGTTGTGGTGATGACTGGAATGAGACTGAGAATGAGATGATGGTTCTGAGATGGAGAGCAAGGCACTGGTGATGAGATCGCAGAAATTGTTATGAAGCTACAGGTGCTCTGAGACTGATTTCAAAATGTTACAGAAGGTATAGCCATTATGGCTGGTCATGCACAATGATTGTGCTGCAACAAGTTTGGCCTGTGCAAAGTGGCCTGGCTAGGACCAGTCAGCCGACTCAGCAACTGACTCGGTTCTGACTCAGTGACTTAGACCTTGACCCGGTCAACAGTTAACGACCGTTAGTCAACAGTTAACTATAACAGAATCTTGACGGAATATTCCATCACCGGCGACGACTTTCACAGCAAAATGTGAGGCGCTAATTCCCACGGATTCCGCCACAATCCCAGCTTTAGGCGAGCAAAAATTCCAGAATTTTCTATGGACTTCTCTCATGGGTGTGAAGACTTGGGCTAGGAATTGGATGGAGAATTGGACTCAAATTTGGAAAGAGAAGGTGGAAGAGTTGAGAAAAGCTTGGAATTGGAAATTGAATTGCTAAAGGAAAAGGATTCTATTCCTTGGAAGATTTGGAGAATATTGAAGCCTATAAATAGAGAAGTTTTCTACAACTTCTACACACCTCTCTACACACACATCACTTGTGTTTTTGCTTGCTTTTCTAAGATTTTTCTTCTTAACTACTTGTGTGAATTTGAAAATTCTTCTTTTAATTATTATTATTGGTGTGAATTTCAAAAGCATGAGCTAATTTTCTTATTGATTGAGGATGAATTCCTAGTTCTTAACATATGATTTAAGTTTTTGTTTTCAATTCTATCTTGAAGTTTTTCACATAATTATCGTTTGTTTTTACTAATAGGAGTGATCTTAAAGACATTCATGATTGATTGATAGATTGTTTAGAGTGCACGCTAAATTGATTTGTTAATTTGATCTAAAGCTAGTGAAAGTTAGAGATAAGTAATCGTTTCTTGACTCTTTACATAAGTAGCAAACACGAGACCATGCGGAGGGATTCCGTGGAGCAATTGTGTGTAGAAACAACGTTAGCAAGTAGACCTTGATCTAAGAGTCTAACTACTAATATTAACCTAATAAGTTCATAAATCTTAATGCGTTTATTTAAATTACATCTAGAGTGAGCTACTACTAGGTGGTTTGGTAAATAGAATCCCAGTAGTCGAGAACTTCCGTGTCCGGTGATACAAGGGATTTAGGGGTTTAGCACTGAGCTAGCTGCTTTACCTACGGTTGGTGATAATTTGTGACTAATAACAAGTAAAATAGAACATAACTTGATTCATTGTTTCGTAACGAAGAAGGATTCCTTGGTCTTGTCTCTCTTATTGTTTTCAACTTTCGATTTTAATTGCTTTGTTTATTTTTCTTTGCTTTTTACACCCCCTTTCGTGACAACTTTTACAACTAAGATCTCTTGCTCGTGGGAACGAACTTGACTTCCATTATATTATTTTTAATTGAGTGGAAACATTAATTAATTTGATTGCACCTACGACACGCATCAAATTTTTGGCGCCGCTTGCCGGGGAGCAACGGGCGATTTTTAGTTGTTTTTATTTTTCTTTTGCTTTATTCTTGCTTTGTTAGATTCTTTACCGTATCTAACTTAGTTTGTGAGAATCTTGTTTCAGGTGTTATACCTTGGTGAATGCTTAAAGGGGGTAGACCGAGTCCAATACGTCTTCGATCCGGCACTCAACTAAAGGATTTCATTCGAGCGATTAACACTCCACTTCCTCCTTCTTCATCAAGTGATTCGGACAAAGAGGAAGAAACAATGGCCGAACGTACACTAAAGGACCTAGCTTCTCACAAGCTTGATACACAACAATGGTGTATACAAACTAACTCAACCTTCGAGATCAAGCCGGGGTTGATTAGAGAGTTACCAAAGTTCCATGGCATGGTGAATGAGGACCCAAACAAACATCTTATGGACTTCTACACCATAGTTATGGCTATGCTTCCACCGGAGACTAATGCGGATGGAGCAATGTTGAAAGCTTTCCGTTTTCTTTGGCGGGCAATGCTAAGGAATGGTTATATTATTTGCCTTCCTAAGTATCACAACATGGAATGGGATGAAGAAACTTTTCCTCGAGAGATATTTTCCCGCATCCAAAGCTACTCAAATTCGCAAGGAGATTTGTGGATTGAAACAACAAGTGGGAGAATCATTGTATGAATGTTGGGAGCGATACAAGAGGTTGGTGGCAAGCTGTCCACACCATCAATTTAGTGACGTTATGATACTCCAATACTTCTATGAAGCTCTCCACCCAAGTGATAGGTCTCTTCTTGACGCCGCGGGTGGTGGTGCACTAATGAACAAGACTTTGACCGAAGCTAGAGAGTTGATTGAAAGTATGGCGGCAAACTCGCAACAATTCTACACAAGGGATGAACCAATGGTTAGGCGAGTGCATGAAGTTAGTGATTCGTCATCACATCTTGATCAAAGGATGAGTAACATGGAGATAATGATTCAAAGGATGGCCGCGGTAATTATTCCGGATGGTGAGACCGAACAAGTGAATGCTTTATATCCAAATCAAAGGCCAAGGTACGATCCATACTCCAATACCTATAATCCCGGGTGGAAGGATCATCCTAACTTTAGCTATGCAAATAAGCAAGCGGCGGTTTCTAATCCATATGCGCAACAAGGTGATTTTCAACAATCACGCTTTCAACCTCAACAACAAGGTGGTTCACAACAATTTCAACCACAACAAGTCAAGGAGCGTGATTCTTTGAATGATGACAAGCTCAATGCGTTAATACAAGGTATGCAAGATCTTACTTCTATGTTCCAACAAAGCCAACAACACCAACAAAAGACCGATTCGGCAATCAAGGAGTTACAAATTCAAGTGGGGCAATTAGCGACCGATGTGAACTTATTGAAAGCGCAAGCGTCCACAAAACTTCCTTCACAACCAATTGTTAATCCAAGAGAGAGCGTTAATGCGATTACTTTGAGGAGTGGGAAACAAGTGGAGCAACCAAATCAACAAGATAAGGTGTATGATGAGAAAGAGGAAATTGAAACCGCACCAAAGGAGAAAACATCTCCTACCAACCAACCCGAGGAGACGGTTCCTACTTTCACAACTCCACCCCCGTTCCCTAGCCGATTTGCTAAATCAAAGAGAGACTTGGAATACATGGATATTTGGGAGATCTTTAAGAAAGTACAAGTCAATATTCCACTCATAGAAGCTATTCGTCAAATTCCTCACAGCAAAGTTCTTAAAGGATTTGTGCATGAAGAAGAAAAGGTTGAAAGGGAATGAAGTCATGAGTGTGGGGGAGAATGCTTGGCGTTTATTCTCAAGAAACTCCCACCAAAATTAAAGAACCCCAGTAGTTTCAATATACCTTGCACAATTGGTAAAACAAGGTTTACTCGAGCTTTGCTAGATTTGGGAGCGTCGGTTAATGTTATGCCTTCCTCGATTTATGATTTTTGAATCTCGGTCCTCTTAAAGAGACCGGGTAGTTCTTGAACTTGCTAACCGATCTAATGTTTACCCGAAAGGGATTGTTGAGAATGTTTTGGTGCAAAGTTAATAAGCTTGTATTTCCGCCGATTTCTATGTCTTAGACATGAATGATGAGAATTCTTCCAAGTCTACACCTTTGCTTTTGGGTAGACCATTCTTAAGCACCACTGAACAAAGATTGATGTCCAAAATGGCACCTTGACCATGGAGTTTGATGGTACACTCATCCACTTCAATATCTTTGAGACAACGCGATACCCTAGTGATGTGAAATCATGTTTTCCGTAAAAGAGATTGATCTGGGCTAATGAATCTTGCAAGAGCTAAGTCGGGCCGTCGACTTTAAAACAAGCGCTTAATGGGAGGCAACCCATCGGTTTTGTATTTCTTATCCTTTTGCTTTTTGTTATTTCTTTTTCTTGTTTCTTATCATGTTAAAATTTCCCACCTTGACTTTACTAGAGGATTCAATTACATTGAGGACAATGTAAGGTTTAAGTGTGGGGAGTGGTTAAGCATGTTTTTAAAACAAAAATTACAAAAAAATTTAAAAAGTTTTTGAAAAAAAAAAAAAAAAAAAGTTTTACTTAAAAATTCCAACTTTTAAAGATTTTAGAGTCACCAAAGATACTTCTAGGTATGTTTACATAGAGATTTTGACCGACATAATTGAACTTGGAAATGTTAGAGAACTACATTCGGATTTCTTGCTTGTTTGAGTGTTAAATAATGGATTTAATCATGCCGGTGATGCGAATTTGGTGCGGGGAGAAGGGCATTATTAGAGTTGCTGATCAATCATTAGTGGAGACTACCCGTATTCATATCATGTGAGGCACCGACCAGAATTCTTCCATCTACTAAAGAGCTTCTTTTGAGTGTGTGTCATCATACGTTAATTCCGGGTAGAATGGTGAGCTACCCAACCTCCCACCAATAGAAGCACTACTCTTGATCTCTTGAGTGCTAATTTTGTCAATCATAAGGGTGACGTCTATAGATGAAAGC
The DNA here is from genome assembly GCA_023531295.1 of Papaver armeniacum. Lineage (NCBI taxonomy): Eukaryota > Viridiplantae > Streptophyta > Magnoliopsida > Ranunculales > Papaveraceae > Papaver > Papaver armeniacum. The sequence continues at coordinate 99,776 of JAJJWW010009435.1, forward strand.
CACCTTCTTGTAGTTCGATTTGCAGTTAGCACCATTCTCTCTCTCGACAACAACGGATCCATAGAAACACATTCTCATCATCAACAAGGAGCGACATCAAAATCTACAAGGAAAGTTGGAAAAGTTTAAGGTTTACAAGCAACGGAACGAGAAAAAGAGCAAATTTCAAATACAAGTAAAGCAACATACAAATGAGCGGATTTTTACATATATGTTGAGGACTTACAATACAATGAGGTAATTTTATATTCAAGTATGAAGACTTATTCACAAGAGCGAAGAAAATTAAAAGGTGAGAATTTTGAAGTTTATGATTTCAAGACGATACAAGTTGTGAAGAATCAAGCGGTAAAATACTTCTCCCACGGCCATGGTTTATTTTGTATTTAATTTCTCTTGTTTAAAAAAAAAAAAAAAAAAAAAAAAAAAAGAGAAAAACAAGAGAAATATTTTTTATTATTTTTATTTAATGAGCCGTGGGGAAGGAAAATTTATAAGGTAGTTTCAAGCGACAAGGATTTTAAGGTAAAAGAGTTACAAATTGTCAAGGATTTATGAAATTCGAGGGTTTATCATCAATAGTTGAAACCAAAGACGAAGACCATGAAGATCAAGACGAGGAGTGGAAGACGTTTCTATTGGATGCCATGAGAGTAGTGTTATCTTAATTGGCGATCGGATGTGAAGGTAAGTAAGTAATCTCATCCTCGATAAAAATGGTTGATTTCCTTTCGTAGAGATCGTCAGAAAAATGGTTTTTCAAAATATTAAAAGATGTGGGTTTTTTTTAAAAAAATATTTCGAAGTTGTCCTTCCCACCATTCAACGTGTTGCAGTGAATTTTTCTTCATTCCTACCGCACACATGTGAGAACTATAAAAAGCCGTCTTTTTGAGTGCAATTATCATAAAATCCTTTTTGGTGAGGCGTAAGTCGAGGCGAAATGCTTATTGATCGTTTCTCAAACACGCGTTCTCTCATTATGGTGTGGTTATTTCTCACTCAACATTTAAGAACGAGAATATGTTCTTTAGTATTTCTTACTTCTTATTACTAGAATGCGTAAAACTCTATGTCCTCATAGCTTTTTGGATGCTTGGGACGCTTTGAACGCTTTGAAGTTGTGAGTTTTTAGTTTGATTTGCTCGAGGACTAGCAAAGTCTAAGTGTGTCCCTTATCCGGGAGCCCACCAAGGTTAAGGGGAGGTCAAAGAGGTGTCCCTTATCCAAAAGAAGGGAGTGAGAATAGCACAATTGGGGTGTACTTATGGTGGGTGTCCGAATCCACCCACACCTTAAACCCATAGACCCACACCTGCACTCCGGATCCATGGCCCGAAACCGGATCCAAACCTACTTCACCTTCACCCTAAATCGAGAAAGGGTTTTTCTTCTCTTCAATCATTTCTATTTACTCATTCTCACCTGAAAATTGAGAAGAAAAAAAGCAATTGTCGGGCACGAGTGAAATCGAGAGGAGTCAAGAACAGATCGAGAAGTTGAAATTAAGGAAGATAGGGATCTACTGTCAGTCAGATTCCGTTCGAGAGAAGATCAAGAGAAGAAATTGAGAGCAGCCGCGAAATTAAGATCGAGAAAGTGCTGTTGATAACGAAGAAACGATTCTCGAGATAGAAAAGGGTTGTTGGTTTGAAATTGGTATTTATAATTCATGGGTTTGGACTTAATCAATTAATGGAGAAACGATGTTGTCGTCGCCGTTAAGAATCGAGAGGAGAAGAGGCGTAAATTGTGAGAGTTAGGGTTTGAATTTAAAAAGGGGTTGAGCAAGAAATTGTGAAGGCTCTCATGGTGAAAGAATGGAAGGATTCTAATAGTTCTAGCTGTGCCCAAGAATGCAAAGGAGACAGAATTGGTGGTATAGTTCAGATGGAAGTGCTGGTCTTAGTGAAGTTGCGAAGCTATTGTACATCAGGGCTAAACCGAGATGGCATCAGCCGAGTTGTCAAGTATAATGGGTCTTGTTGGGGCTCTGTGATGATGGTTATTGCAGTTGCAGCTCAATGAGGCTGGTGGCATAGAGGCTTGCACTGAGAAATGGCAGTTAGTGTTGGCTGTAACTGAGACTAAATTGATTATGATGCAGGCTGGAGTTGCTGGCATCAGTGGTGGATGGAATGGTGATTTAGGTTTGATGATGGATTGCACCGGTTGCGTATGTGAGTTTTACAGAAATGGAGCCGAGAGTTGATGCCGAAATGGATTGTGCACACCGGTTCGACCGAGATGGAGTGAAGTTGTGAAAGCTTGAACTCTGGGGTAATTGGTGGCATATTGAGCTTAATTGAGCAAAGAAATGCAGTTTCGGTGGTGGTTGAAGAGAGAATGAATGTCTGTGACAAAGTGTTGAGGTTTATGTATTGTCATGCCGCAGCTTCTGGCTAAGCAAGGAGTTGAAAGCTGTTAACTTATATGCTGTTTGCGGTGTCTGATTGTGCAAGGTGCAGGACTGGAGTGCTGTGATGGTCTTGGTATGGCCAGGGTGTTGATGTTGGCGGTGCTGTCTCAACAGTGAGCCGGCTAGGCTTGTAATTTTATGGGTGGTCTTGCCTCCGAGTAGAGATTGAAGCCGTGATGCCGAGCAGGGTCGTGAGAGTGTTGCCATGAGTCGCAGTGCCAAGTGACTTGTGCTGGTGACATGAATGTCTTGCCAGTGGGAATGATGCCGAGAATATGAAGTCGGGTATGGCGAGATGATCAAACGGGAAGTTGGTTTGAAGTCGAGTGAACATGGGCTAGTGGATTGAATGGTTTATGGCAGCAAGACATGATGAAGATTTGTGCCTGTGGATGCAAGGCAGCCTGTAGAGTATATATTGCGTAGAATTGGCTAGGATGGGTTCGAACTTCGAGAGTTGTGGTGATGACTGAATGAGACCGAGAATGAGATGATGGTTCCGAGATGGAGAGCAAGGCACCGGTGATGAGATCGCAGAAATTGTTATGAAAGCTACAGGTGCTCTCGAGAGATCGATTTCAAAATGTTGCGTGGTAAGGTATAGCCATTATGGCTGGTCATGCACAATGATTGGCCGCAACAAGTTTGGCTCCGTGCAAAGTGGCTCTGCTAGGGACCAGTCAACCGACCGTAAACCGACTCTGCTCGACTCGACTGACTTAGACCTTGACTTGGTCAACAGCTAACGACCGTTAGTCAACGCTAACTATAATGTAATCTTGACTAATATTCCATCACCGGCGATTTACTTTCGTGCAAATGAGGCGACAATTCCGGCCACAATCCCAGCTTTTCCGCGAGCAAAAAATTCCAGAATTTTCTATGGACTTCTCTCATGGGTGTGAAGACTTGGGCTAGGAATTGATGGAGAATTGGACTCAAATTTGGAAAGAGAAGGTGGAAGAGTTGAGAAAAGCTTGGAATTGGAAATTGAATTGCTAAAGGAAAATGATTCTATTCCTTAGAAGATTTGGAGAATATTGAAGCCTATAAATAGAGAATTTTTCTACAACTTCTACACCTCTCTACACACACATCACTTGTGTTTTTGCTTGCTTTTCTAAGATTTTTCTTCTTAACTACTTGTGTGAATTTGAAAATTCTTCTTTTAATTATTATTATTGGTGTGAATTTCAAAAGCATGAGTAGCTAATTTTCTTATTGATTGAGGATGAATTCCTAGTTCTTAACATATGATTTAAGTTTTTGTTTTCAATTCTATCTTGAAGTTTTTCACATAATTATCGTTTGTTTTTACTAATAGGAGTGATCTTAAAGACATTCATGATTGATTGATAGATTGTTTAGCGTGCACGCTAAATTGATTTGTTAATTTGATCTAAAGCTAGTGAAAGTTAGGAGATAAGTAATCGTTTCTGACTCTTTACATAAGTAGCAAACACGAGACCTGCGGAGGGATTCCGTGGAGCAATTGTGTGTAGAAACAACGTTAGCAAGTAGACCTTGATCTAAGAGTCTAACTACTAATATTAACCTAATAAGTTCATAAATCTTAATGCGTTTATTTAAATTACATCTAGAGTGAGCTACTACTAGGTGGTTTGGTAAATAGAATCCGGTAGTCGAGAACTTCCGTGTCCTATGTGATACAAGGGATTTAGGGGGTTTAGCATCGAGCTAGCCGCTTTACCTACGGTTGGTGATAATTTGTGACTAATAACAAGTAAAATAGAACATAACTTGATTCATTGTTTCGTAACGAAGAAGGATTCCTTGGTCTTGTCTCTCTTATTGTTTTCAACTTTCGATTTTAATTGCTTTGTTTATTTTTCTTTTGCTTTTTACACCCCCTTTCGTGACAACTTTTACAACTAAGATCTCTTGCTCCTCGTGGGAACGAACTTGACTTCCATTATATTATTTTTAATTGAGTGGAAACATTAATTAATTTGATTGCACCTACGACACGCATCACACTATTGCCTGGATTTCTGGGTCCGTAGAGTCTTTAAAATACTCAAGGAATTCTTCTAAAGATTGATCACACATCTGGTCTAAGAGAATGGTTTCCTCAAATTCATTTAAAGAATCTCCCAAAGAGAGTGTCATGCCAATTATCCGAACTAAATCCGAACTAAAGTGCTAATCATATTCACTTCTTCTAAATCATCATTATCAAGGTTGTCTAGTAGCATTAAAGACATTTAGTTCAAAGGGTCATATTACCAAAGGATATGTTCATAAGCCCGGTCCTACAATTGATAACAAAGAGATTGGGCTAAAAATGGACGACCTAGAATCACCGGGATTTGAGCATTTGGGTCTTGAACAGTTGGGTGTCTAGAACAACGAAATCCACGGATAAATAAACTTATCAACCTCAATCGTAACATCCTCTATGACACCACGAGGGACTTTACAGACCTATCGCCTAATTGTAGTGTCATTTTAGTTGGTTTCAACTTACCAAGACCTAGCCGGGTGTATACATGATACGGGAGTAAGTTAACACTAGCTCCTAAGTCAAGTAAAGCTTTATCGAACATGTGATTACCAATCGCACAAGATATGGTGGGGCATCCATGGTCCTTATACTTAGGGGGTGTTTGGTTCGAGAAGAATGGAACTTACTTGACCAGCCTAAAAAGGCTTTTTTTGGACATTAAGCTTACGATTTCGTGTACAAAGATCTTTAAGGAACTTGGCATAAGCAGGCATCCGCCTAATTGCTTCTAATAATGTAATATTGATGTTCACCCGTTTAAATGTTTCCATTATATCGTTGAATGTCGACTCCTTCTTTGTTGGGGATAAATAACCTGCGGATATAGGGCTCTAGGCACAAAGGTAGTCCTAACAGGAATTTCTTGGGACTCCTTAGGGATTGTTTCAGTTTCCTCAACTACGGGTTCCTCTTGGGACGTAGAAGGTGGAACTACAGTATATATGTCCACTAGGCATGGCTACCTTATTGTCTACCATTTTACCGCCTCCAAAGAGTTTTTATCGAGTTCACATGGTTTGATGATTCCTCACCAACTAAAGATATTTGATGGACCCCCTAGGATTGGGTTGAGATTGACTAGGAAACTTACCTTCTTCTCTATCACTTAAATACTTAGCTATTTGGCCGACTTGAAAGCTAAGGTGGTTAGTCGATAACATGTCATGGTTCTTTACTAACATAGTAAGAGCTTCTTCTAAGGTAGAGATCTTTTCTAAGTGTTCTAAACCTGGTTTGACCCAAGGGTTCCGAGCATAACCAAAACCTGGGAGGTTGAGAATTACTAGATCGACCTTGATTCCGGGCCCTTAGACCAAGAAAATTAGGATGGTTTCTCCAACCAGGGTTGTAGGTCTCGAGTATGGGTTAAACTTCTGACGGTTCTCAAACCTAGCATTGTTATAGAGAGCATGGGCTTGTTCTTCACTAACATGACCTTCCCAAAATGAGTTATCGGGCTCTATTCCACAACTAGAGACTTGAGAGGCTCTATTAGGTTCAACAAGGGACCTATTTTTAGATCGACCCATTTCCAAAGCTTCTAACCATCTGACAAAGCAGCAAACTTAGCATCGACTCAAGCTTGTATCTACCACATTGGTGCCACTTCTATTGACCAAGAGTCTTTTAGGGGGTTCTACACAAGGCTCCCACTATTGGGATTTTTCAGCGATAGTTCCTAAGAAGGTAAAAGCATCATCAGCAGTTTTATTTGTGAATTCACCTAAGACACATAGACTCGACCATGGATTTAGTCAATAGTCTAAACCATTATAAATAATCTCCACAAGTTTCATCTTATCAAATCCATGGTGAGGACACACGGGATAGAGATCATTGAATCTCTCTAAAACCTATAAAGAGACTCTCCCTCTTGTTGCACACTAGCACTAATTTTTCCGCCACAAACTGCAGTTTTACGCTTAGGGTAGAATTTCATATAAAAAGCTGCAATCATTTCCCGCCATGTTTCAATGGATTCAGATGGTAGGTTGTTCACCCAGTGTCTTGGCTTTATCTCTCAAGGAAAAGGGAAACATCTTAAGTTTCAAGACTTCATCGGTAAGGTCTTTTATTCTAACTCGTCCCGCAAATTTCCTCAAAGTCCCTAATATGAAAATAAGGGTTCTCATCATCTTTTCCTAAGAATATAGGAATCATCCGAAGAATACTAGGTTTTATCTCGAAATTAGCCGATTGGCTGGCAATTTAATGCACGAATCTCGGTTGGTCCTAGTTGGGAACATGTAATCTTTCAAAATTGCCATCGTCGGGCACAAACAAGTACTAGGGATACTTTCCTCACGAAGAGACAGATTCTCAAAATCGATAGTTTCCAAAAACGGGGCTCTCAAAAGAAGAGTCTTCGAGCTCCCTTCTTCCACAAGAAGAACTACTAGGTTTGTCACTAATCAAACGACCTAGATTGTCTCTTTTCCAAGCCCGCTCTCTAATAACCTCTACATACACTAGAAAAACAAAAGAAAAAGAAAAAAATCCTAAAAAGGAAGAGAAGTTCTATGCAAACACAAACAAGGCCGACTCCACCACAAAAACCTAATGATGTCTAGCAAACAAAAAGCATGATGGCTCCACTTAGATTGTTTTCTAGACCATCTTCTAACTTCGAAATGGAATTCGTTATAATCTAAGCAAACCCCTCCTGGATCAATCCGAGTCAAAGTAAGTTGAATCAAGGCGAGGGAAGCTCCGTGGAGCTTTGATACCCAAGGCCTCACCGCATTACAAGGCGGCGCAATCACGCATTCAACTCACGAGAAACCATCATGAACTTCAAGTATGCTAAAAGAGTAACCAATATTTTTCGAGCGACTTTCCTACTAAGCTCGTTACCCTATCAGTCTCGTTCTATTCAAATTTTAAGGCTTAGGTTCACGTTAAGTATTGTTCTCCTAAGGCGGGCAAGAAGAGAACGGTGATAAAATCCGAACCCTTATCTTGTATGGCAGTCCTTGCCCTTTACTAGGAAATTAAAACAGCCGTTTTCAAGTCCTCAGCATATATTCACATGAAGGAAGACAGTAACTCGCTGAAGGGGATTCGCGAGTGTTTCGATAAACTTATCTCCCGTACTGACGTGGGATGAACCGTTGTAGTCGACTCGGGCCACGACTCCTATGTCATGTACGAACCCGAGGGGCCGAGACGATATCGTAATCGTCGTCCTTCTCTCGCATTACGATTTATATTTAATACTACCCTTCCGTAGGGTTTAAAAAAAATGTCCAAGTCCAAAGATAAAGTACAAAAGAAAAGGAAAGTCTTAAAAAAAAAAATCTCTCTCTCTCTCTCTCTCTCTTTTTTTTTTAATTTTATAAAATATAAAAAAATCTTCTTCTTTCGCTCCTTTTGCTTTGTCTTTAACTCCAAATCTTTAAGTATCCACCAAAAGCTTTGGCAAATTTTTCTTTCGCTCCAAATCCCAAAATCTGAAAGGAAAAGACAAAAACCCAAAAACGTAAAGAAGAACAAATAAATAAAAACCTAAAAGAAAATCTAAAACCTTTAGCCTAAAGACAAGTCCGCGTCAGGCGCCAAAAATTGATCAATGATGTTGTAGTAATAGGTTCGTTCAAGACTTGTGAAAGCAGATTTTAGACTTAATTTTTTGTAAATAAAAATAACAAGCTCAATTAAAAAGTTGTTTGGAAATTATGGAGAGGCTGGGGCTAGGATTCCGCTATTTACCAATTCCAAAGTGATACTAATTACAATCATGCAATTTCACACGTTCAATTTGATTCTCAACTATTGCAAAAGTAGATTTTTTAGAAACAACAAATGTTAATCCAAAGCATGGGATATCAAAACCTTAGGCTAAGCATATTCTATCAATAGAAAATACAATTGTTTAACAAAAATCATAAAATATATTTTTAATCTAGGCAAATAATCATAATTAAAAATTGCACAAATTAAATAATTAAGAATTACCACTTTTTCATTGGAAAGATAGCTTCCTCCATCTCCCCAAGGATTAGGTTTAGCTCATCATGTTGGAAACACGCTCAAAATATGATTTTATTGCTCAAAGGTGCTTACAAATGATGAAAATGAGAGATATCAAATAAAAACCGGGTTTGTAACACTTATAACTGTTACAAACCGAATGTTGCAAAGAACGATAAAACCTTCCCCGTCGTTTTTCTTTGTTGATTTAAGACTATCTAACGAACTACGACCCTCGATGTGAGTCGTTAACACCGTTGAAGAACGACGGTCTCTTGTGGGTCTTATGTTCTTCGTGTTCTTCACTACACCAGCAGAAACAATTTTTTCTGGTTGTTGATTTTACGCCCCGTGATGCTCCAAACTATCCCAAACTCTCCCTCTCCCGTCCTGTGAGTCGTTACACCCTTTATATAGTCACAACACCCAAATATCTTCGTAATAAACTCCATATTATCTTCATTGATTACTCGTATTCTCTACTTCATAGTCACAGCAATAATTTCCTTTTTTCAACTCCTTCACGCCTCGCTTTGCGTTGATTTCTTCCAACCACGTTGATTACTCGACTGGGTGAGGTTAAACACGCAGCCAGCCTACTCGCCGCCTTCCCAAAATAATACCGTAAAAGATAAACTCGAGATATTCTCACAAGAATACTTCCTGTTTTATCCAAGCTACGTGACGCAACCCTTCTCTTTTGAATTAATGCCCATTGCCAAGCCTCGTTTTACCCAAACAAAGTTGGTCCGAATCCAAACAGTTGAGAAAACTCCGGCCAAATCCATAAACCTCGACCTGTAAATTTTACGCAAGTGAAACCATTTTCCCGCCTTTTTCTGCTTTGAACGTGAAGAAGATGGTGTCCCCCTAACGAAACTGGGGGTGCGAATAGCAGGTGCCCAACTGAGGTGCCCCTTATCCAAAGCAAGTGTGCCTTTAGTACTTTTCTCCGGGGGGTCCAAATAGCACTTTTTGAGCAACTTTTTCCACACAAGTGTATTTCTCCAAAACACCTACACAAACATAAAAACACCATAATAAGTACAAAATCAAGCACTAACAATATATAGTATTGAGATCAAATTAGACACAAAAACGTGTCTATCACCATGGCACTAAGGGGCCCGCTGGTGGTCATTGCTGTGGCTGCCTGCTCCTGCTAGGGTTCGTCCAGGCTGGTTAAATCGTGCGGCCAACTTGCGTGGTCATGATTGTTTCTGAGATTGATATGGACAGTCCAGATTCAAAATATGCTCAATCGGGCTAGTATAACACACCGAGAGTTGTAGCCTGTAAGGGTATTTCGTACATGTTTCATTATTAATGCTTGGAGGTTCGTGTTGCTCTGCTGAGAACAACACTCAGTCATCATGCCGCACCGGTAATAAGTACAGGAAATACAAGGCTAGTCATGCATTGATTAATAATGTTGTATTTAATTCACAGAATACTGGGATTGTTGTCACATGCTCCATTCTAGGTGAATTAGTAAAGTGAAGAAGTATTCATCACTTATTAATGGCTTTATCTTTTGCAAGATGTTAGCGCATAATTTTGGCCTTTACAAATTTAGCCTTAAATGAAAATCCACCATCAACCGAACTAAAGCAAAATGGCCTTCACCCTCAACCCAATGACCATCCGAAGATTTAAGATGAAAAATCATTTCCGATGTTTTCTAATTTGAAGTGGTAACATGAAAAATATCATCTCGTACTGACATAACCATCCCTTAACAAACTAATTCGTAACTTTTGTTTCCAACCTAAGAGCATGAAGGTAGTCTTCTCTAATAAAAGAGGACAAAAGGGCTTTGTTAGCAAAAGATAGGGAAACATCAAACACATACTCAAAATTACCAATCAAAAACATGTTTATTCTACGAAAATGTTGAATTTAGCAAAAATTATATTCAAATTTGGCAAAGGAACAGCCAAATTCCAACTTTGCTGAACAACATAAGTAAAACGAGGGTCTTCCAACCAAACATGCTCTAGGTTTTAAACATTTGGGAGGATTCAAATTTAACAACAAAACTCTATGATCCGAATTAAAGTAAGAGTGGGTCTACTTACTCGAGCATCCATAAATTGTTGCCTCCAAGCATTGTTTGCAAGAGCTCTGTTAAAACCTCTCTTAGATAATAGCTTTCCATACTAGTTGATTATTCCAAGTAAACTTTGGTCTATTGACTCGCTAAATCACCGAGGCCACAAGAATTTAGCACGTAAAAGTTCCAAAATTTGCACCAATTTATACCATATTAAATCAAAGGAAACATCTTTTATACAATTCAACCCCCATCACCACTTCTACCCAATCTATACATCCTTATCCAAAACCCATCTACAATTCCAAAACATCTCAGCTCAATATTTCAATGCTCTAATGTCTTTTTCTTCACCATCAACACAACTCCATCATTTCATTAGATCGAGTCAATTAACAAAACCCATTCATAGTATTGATAATATCTCTTATAAACCATTAAAGTTTAAAACCCAAAGAAAAATAAATTAGAGCAATAAAAAGAGCACCAACAACTGCTTTAGCAACTGATACATGTAAAATTTGGAGCAATCGTTCATCATATATACGACTCAATATCTTCAACATCTTCTGGATCAAAACCAGAATACCAATGTACCATTAAGAAGAACTACAGAAAGTTGAATAGAGAAATCCACTCATTTTTCTTTTTTGAATATAATATACAACATTTTACACTAATTCAGTGCGCTGGGGTAGGCTCTACTACCTCACCTACTACTACTGTTACTGTATATGAAAATAAAGGTTCAAAAATAATAGAGCTATCAGAAAATAATAACAACTCGATTGTTGAGCTACAGAAACGAAGTAGAAATGGTTATTCATCATCAAGCAGTGAGGTTTCAACTTTTAAGATTTTCGGACAATTTATCCGGAGGAAAACTGTCACACCTAAACAAAGCACGTAGATGATCATGATTGAGTGGCTGGAAAACATCACGCGATAATACTTGTGGATGGACTTGAACATCTTGCTGGTCAACACCATCCGGAAATACTTTTGGCTTCACCTGGACAATCACTTGTGGCTGCACTTGGACATTCGGCTGAGTTGAAGTTGATAGCTCTATTACCACTCTTGTTAGAGGTGCCCTATTTTGTTCACCGGCTTGCCTCTCAAGTCTGAAATACAAATATTGAAATCTTCTAAGTAATTAACTATGGCAAAGATGAACATCACCCACATTTTCTTTGGGCTAATTGATAGACGCATTTATGTGTCTAATTTGTCCTCAATGTTTCGTATTGTTAGTACTCGTTTTTGTCCTTATTATGGTGTTTTGTGTGTTTGTAGGTATTTTTTGGAAATAAAGATTTTTAGAAAATTCGGCTCGAAAAGTTGCTCGGAACACCCCCGGAGGACATTTGCTATTCGGACTCCCACTTTGGATAAGGGGTAACCCAATTGCTAAGGGGCAACCCATTGCTATTCACACCCCACAGCTGGTTAAGGGGCACCTTTCTTCTTCATTTCAAAACGCTGGTTTTGGCGGGAAAGATAATTCTCGCCTGGCAGATTTGGGGTCGACAATTAAAGCCTGTTTCGGTGAGACTAAAGGGCTGGAATTAATTGGGTTGGTTCCTCTTGGCTAAACAGGGATGGTACAGGCTTTTTGCTCGACTAAATTTGGCTAGAATCTCGCATGGAAGAAAACAGGGTCTCTCGGGTTTTTCCGAGTTCTGAGTGTGTGGTCGAGAGATTTTCGTGTGTGTGCTCCATGTTATACTACTTCTGGATGGTCACTGAACGTGTTGGGAGTCTTATGTCACGAGAAAACAGATTGAGGAGGTAAAATAGGGAAGAAAATATTCCCGAGAATATTTTTATCAAAGCCGTGTAATGAGAGAATTTGAGGAGTTATTGTCGTGATTTCTTGCCCCTGTCGAGTATAAAAGAAGCTCTTGGAGGTCATAGAAGAGGACGGAGAGATTGGGAGCAGTTTAGAACGTCACAGAGTCGAGAAAATCAAGTTGCAGAGAATTGCCATTTTCTGCTGCTGTGAAGAACACCAAGAACATTCAACGCACAGGGAGCAGTCGTTTATGCTACAGCGACTGAGGGTCGTAGTTTAGGAGACAGACTTAAATAAACAGTGACAACGACACTCTTGTTTTATCGTTCTCAGAATGCAGATCGGTTTGTAACAAATAAAATGTTACAAACCCGGTTTTATAATTTCTTCTCCCTTTTCATCTTTGTAAACACCCTTTGAGCAATAATAATGATTTTTGAGCGTGTTTACACCATGATGAGCTAAACCCATCCTTTGGAGCGACGGAGGAAGCCATTCTTTCAAGAATTATGTGGTAACATTTACTTTATTAATTTATGCAATATTTTTATATGATTAATTGCATTGATGAAAAATGAATTGAATGATTTTTATTAATCAAATGTGTTTTCTCTTGATGATGCATGCTTAGTTTTAGACTCTTGATGCGTTATGCTTGCGACTAACATTTGATATTTTGGAAATCGATTTTGGCAATACTTTAGAATCAAATCAATTGTTTAAATTGCATGATATAAATTAATTTAAAACCACATAAGTATTGATGAATGGTGAAATCCTAGCTCCATCCTCTCCATAATTTTCACAACATCTTGTATTTTGAGTTTGTTATATTTTTGCTTTAAAAATTAAGTCTAAAAAATCTGCTTTTACAAGTCTCAACGAACCTTTTACTACAACATTATTGAGTCACATCAATTTTTGGCGCCGCCGACGCGGACTTGTCTTTAGGCTAGAGTTTTTAGATTTTCTTTTAGGTTTTTATTTATTTGTTCTTCTTTATGTTTTTGGGTTTTTGTCTTTTCCTTTCAGATTTTGGGATTTGGAGCGAAAGAAAAATTTGCCAAAGCTTTTGGTGGATACTTAAAGATTTGGAGTTAAAGACAAAGCGAAAGGAGCGAAAGAAGAATTTTTTTTTTTATATTTTATAAAAAGAGAGAAAAAAAAAGAGAGGCATTTTTATTATTTTTTTTTAGACTTTCCTTTTCTTTTGCACTTTTACTTTTTTGACTTGGACATTTGGACATTCCTTATTTTTTAAACCCTACGGAAGGGTAGTATTAAATATCAAACTGTTTGCAGAGAAGGACGGTGATTACGATATCACCTCGGCCCCCTGTTCGTACATGACATAGGATTCGTGGCCCGAGTCGACTACAACGGTTCATCCCCGTCAGTACGGAGGTAAGTTTGTCGAAACACTCGCGAATCCCCAGCTAGCGAGTTACTGTCTTCCTTCGTGTGAATATATGCTGAGGACTTGAAAACGGCTGTTTTTAATTTCCTAGTAAAGGGCAAGGAATGGCCATATAAGATAAGGGTTCGGATTTCATCACCGTTCTCTTCTTGCCCGCCTTAGGAAAACGATACTTAACGCGAACCTAAGCTTTAAAATTTGGAATAGAACGAGACCGATAGGGTAACGAGCTTAGTAGGAAAGTCGCTCGAAAAATATTGGTCACTCTTTTAGCATACTTCGAAGTTCATGATGGTTTCTGTGAAGTTGAATGCGTGATTGCGCCGCCTTGTAATAGCGGTGAGGCATTGGGTATCAAAGCTCCACTGAGCTTCCCTCGCCTTGATTCAACTTACTTTGACTCGGATTGATCCAGAGGGGTTTGCTTAGATTGTAACGAATTCCCTTTCGAAGGATTAGAAGCTGGTCTAGAAAACAATCTAAGTGGAGCCATCATGCTTTTTGTTTGCTAGATATAATTAGGTTTGTTGTGGTGGAGTCAGCCTTGTTTGTGTTTGCATAGAACTTCCCTTCCTTTTAGGATTTTTCTTTTTCTTTTGTTTTCCTAGTGTATGCTCGAGGTCATTAAAGAACGGGCTTGGAAAAGAAACACTCTAGGTCGTTTGATTAGTGACAAACCTAGTAGTTTTTCTTGTGAAGGCGGGAACTCAAGACTCTTCTTTGAGAGCCCCGTTTTGGAAACTTCGTTTTGAGAATCGACTCTTAGTGAGGAAAGTACCCCTAGTACTTGATTGTGCCAACGATGGAAACTTTGAAAGATTACATGTTCCCAACTGGGACTAACCGAGCTTCATGCATTAAATTGCCACCCAATACGGCTAACTTTGAGATAAAAGCTAGTATTCTTCGGATGATCCCTATATTCTTAGGAAAAGATGATGAGAACCCTTATTTTCATATTAGGGACTTTGAGGAAATTTGTGGGACAGTTAGAATAAAAGACCTTACTGATGAAGTTTTGAAACTTAAGATGTTCCCATTTTCCTTAAAAGATAAAGCCAAGACCTGGCTAAATAACCTACCATCTGGATCCATTGAAACATGGCATGAGCTTATTGCTGCTTTCTATATGAAATTCTACCCTAAGCATAAAACTGCGGTTGTTAGGCAGAAAATTAGTGCTAGTGTGCAACAAGAGGGAGAGTCACTTTATAGGTTTCTAGAGAGATTCAATGATCTCCTATCTCAGTGTCCTCACCATGGATTTGATAAGATGAAACTTGTAGGGATTATTTATGATGGTTTAGACTATTCGACCAAAGCCATGGTCGAGTCTATGTGTGCTGGTGAGTTTACTAATAAAAGTGCTGAGGATGCCTTTACCTTCTTAGGAGTTGTTGCTGAGAAATCCCAACAGTGGGAGCCTTATATCGAACCCCCTAAAAGACTATTAGTTAATAGGAGTAGCACCAATATGGTAGATACAAGCTTCGGGTCAGATGTTAAGTTTGCTGCTTTGTCCAAGAAGGTTAGAAGCTTTGGAAATGGGTCAGTCTAAAAATAGGTCCCTTGTTGAACCTAATAGAGGCCTCTCGAAATCTCTAGTTGTGGAGTAGATCCCGATAACTCATTTTGGGAAGGTCAGGTTAGTGAAGAGCAAGCTCATGCTGTCTATAACAATGCTAGGTTTGAGAACCGTCAAAAGTTTGACCCCTACTCAGAGACCTACAACCCTGGTTGGAGAAACCATCCTAATTTTTCTTGGTCTAAGGGCCAGAATCAAGGTCAGTCTAGTAATTCTCATTTTCCCCTGTGTTTTGGTTATACTCGGAACCCTTCAGTCAACCACGCTTTGAGAACCCTTCGGATAAAAAAGATCACTAGTTTAGAAGAGACTCTCGCCTCGTTTATTAAAAGCTCGAAAGGATCAACCAAATGTTTGCGCAAGGGATAGAAGAAAGTAAGAGTATATGTTATGCTAACTCTCGGGCTATTTCCGAATTGAAAACCCAGTTAGTCGGATAAATGAGTCTCTCGAGGGAAAAAGGTAAGTTTCCTAGTCAAACTCAGCCCAATCCTAGAGGAATTCATCAGGTAAGTGAAAGACCATCCCATCATGTGAATTCAATAACAACCCTTAGGAGTGGTAAAACGGTAGACAATAAGGTAGCCATGCCTAGTGGACATACTGTAGTTCCACCTTCTACTTCCCAAGAGGAACCCGTAGCTGAGGAAACTGAAACAACCTCTAAGGACTCCCAAGAAATTCCTATTGAGACCGGCTTTGTTCCTAGAGACCCATATCCACAGTTGTTAGCCCCAACAAAGAAGGAGTCGATTTTCAACGAGATAATGGAAACATTTAAGCATGTGAACATCAACATTCCGCTATTAGAAGCAATTAGGCAAATGCCTGCGTATGCCAAGTTCCTTAAAGATCTTTGTACACGAAAGCGTAAGCTTAATGTCCATAAGAAAGCCTTTTTAGCTGGACAAGTAAGTTCAATTCTTCTGAACCAAACACCCCCTAAGTATAAAGACCCTGGATTCCCAACCATATCTTGTGCAATCGGTAATCACATGATCGATAAGGCATTACTTGACTTAGGAGCTAGTGTTAACTTACTTCCGTATCATGTATACACCCAGCTAGGTCTTGGTAAGTTGAAGCCGACTAAAATGACACTTCAATTAGCTGATAGGTCTGTCAAAGTCCCTCTTGGAGTCATAGAAAATGTTCTTATTGAGGTTGATAGGTTCATATATCCAGTGGATTTTGTTGTTCTAGATACCCAACCTGTTCAAGACCCAAGTGCTCAAATACCGGTGATTTTAGGCCGCCCATTCTTAGCCACATCTAATGCCGTCATCAATTGTAGAACCGGACTTATGAACATATCTTTTGGTAATATGACTACTGAGCTAAATGTCTTTAATGTCATTAAGTCTTCTGAGATAGATGATTTAGAAGTGGTGAACATGATTAGCACTCTAGTTCCTGATCCTTTAGCCTGCACTATGTTTGATAATCCATTATTTGATGAACCTTTTAGTGCTTCGGAGGAGGTAACCATGACGAACACCTTAGTTGATGAGCCTATATTAGAGATTCTCTTTGATAATCCCTTATATGATGATGTTGTTCCTTTAGATGACAAAGTATCCCAAAGAAGCTAGTTATTGTCCGACTTTATGGACCCTAGAATCCATCCCATAGATTTTGGTCCATCTCGAGGATATTGTTCACCCTAAGTTTGGGGGTAATGATGACTCTAGTGATCGTCTTGAATCCCTAATTGAAGTCCCTAACTTGGGACTCGAGCTTTGTGCATCTAAGGTACTACTTGAGTTTCTTCAAAATTTGCTACCCGATCCTCCAGATACCGTCCATGAAGAAACCCAGTTCTTGAAAACATATCATTCGGTTGAACCTGTTTTACTAGACACATATATAGAGCACAAAGAGACACCCCAGATAAATCTAGTTGCCTTGATAAGAGCCCTAGATCAAGTTATGCTCCCGTCTGCTCATTTTTCTAATCCAAGATGGTAGTCTTTCATTTGTGTCTCGCTCTATTTGGTTCTCGAGGACCCATGACTATTTCGGCTATTGGTATATGACTTTGGAAGGTGACAATCCTTTTTGAGGTATTTGATGTCTAGCTAAGGACTTTAAATTTAGCATTTTCTGGGAGGCACCCACGCTGATGCTTACGGTAATATCCTTCCTTATTTCTTTTTCCATCCATCAAGTGGTAACAGTTTCTCCTTGTTCATGCTTTTAATTTAATCTTTAGAACATTGAGGACAATGTTAGATTTAAGTTTGGGGGTGGGGAAGAAACTTTTTGTTAGCTTTTAGTTGCAATAAATAAACTCCAGAGCCTAGAAATTTAAGTTTATTAAGGTCGGCACTAACCAATCTAAGTGGATGGAAGCATTTTGGTTGTAAGAGTTGAGGAACCAATCTGATTAGATGGAAACATCTAAAGAGTCTATTCATAAAGGCACAGAGCTCAGGTGTTAGAAAAAGAGAACATGGTAGTTTCGCCATATCCTCGTGATGGAAACATCGAAAGAATCCTGATCACTTCTTTTATCTTTCTCTTTACCATTGCTAGGGTGAAATAGAGTGACTGAGCTAAAAAAAAAAAATTTGAGACCAGACCACTACACCAACCGGAATAAATACAATAAAGTCGATCACTGGTACCCTTGTATATGCCAGTGTGAGTTGACCTAGAGTTAGGATTATCGATCATTGGTTCCCTTGTATATGCCGGTGTGTTGATATTAGTCCAGGACCAAGTATCTCAGTCCATTAGGATAGGTTCACCTTAGTTAACATCATCCACGTTTTTCTCTACATCCATCTTCTTAATCTATCCATGTGATTGGTTGGCTCCGGTTTATGATGTCCAGAAACTATCTAAGTAGAGCTCTATCACTTTATATGAATTTTAGTATGCTTGAGTGCAAACTCGTGTACAGCAATTGGAATTTCGCATCAGGTTACTTCCTCTTGTAGTCAATAAGTATGCCAACCAAGGAGATTCTTTAGTGCCTTCCAAGATTTTGCGTAGATAGCTAGGGTCTGGAGTAAAGGTTTTGTGGGTACACCTCTGGTAAACCCTCAGGAGACAACACTCCGCCACTAGGGCCACTGATGGACGCATTTATGTGTCTGTATTAGTCTCAATTCTCTGTAATGTTAGTACTCGATTTTCGCGCTTATTTTGGTATTTTATGTCTTTGTAGGTGTTTTTGGAGAAATAAAATTTTGCGGGAAAATTGGCTCGAAAAATGGTATTTGCGCTTGTGGGAGAAAATTACTATTCGCACCCCTCAAATGGATAAGGGGCACCCAGTCGATAAGGGGTAACCCCAGGGCACCAACTAGACAACTGTTATTTACACCTCAGCTGAGGATAGGGGGACTCCACCTTCTTCCTCGCGTGAACAAGAATTTTGGCGGGAAAATGGATTTTCACGGGAAGAGTTAGGGTTTGATTTTTGGAGAGATTATTGAGAGATTCAATCGCTAAAACTTCTTGGATGGGCCTGTTTGGGCTTAACAGGCAAGGTATAGTTAATGGATTCGGTGAAGCTGGGATAGATAATCGACTTGAAGCAAGACAGTGTCGGAAATATACTCGGAGCTTCGTTGGAAGATTTGGGAAGAGTTTTGGACGAGAATTCAGTGAACTTTCTATTGGATATGGACTGGTAATGATCCAGTACATCGAAACAGGGAAGGTATTGAAGTTGGTTTAGATAAAAAAGGAAGCTCAGCGAACTTTCATCAAAACAGGGAAAGAGAAATATACTGGGGATTTATGGAGTTGTTTGGGAAGTTACATGAGGGTTGGAAGAACAATAATTCCTCTGTTATATTTTGGGAAGTTTCAAACATCCAAAGACGTTAAACGAAGCGGAGAGGAGGAGAAATTGAGGTTACTTGCCGCGGAAATAAAGAAAAAGATATTTGAGATATTCTTGAGTTTTATTCGACCTGTTGCGTATAAAAGGGGGGTCGAGAGTTTGGGGGTCGATACGGAGGCTGCAGAGGTGAAAAATAACAATTGCAGCAGCAGCAGGTGAAGAAGAAGGAGAAGGGTTGCGACGACACTTGAAGTGTCGTTCAAGAACATGAAGAACAGACTCACGAGAGGTAGTCTTTTATTCTCGCAACACATTTAATTTATCGTTTCTCAGAATCGTTCAATTGCAACACCGGATTGTAACAGTATCGTCTGTAAACACTATTACACAGTGTAGGATCGAATATCGCAACTCCAATACTTCGCGAGATTAATAAACGACTGCGTCGCGAAGGAATCGCATGGAGGTAAATAAATGACGTAATAGATGACGACAGTAATAACATGAGGAAAGTGTGAAGACTTGGCGAGATTTAGGAGTGTTGCGAGGACAAAGTTACACATTCGCGAGGATTCGCGAGTCGATTTCGAAAATAAAGGACAGCTTAGCTGTCATCCACTATGTAATACCCTATATAAAGGGTCGAGTAAGTCTGTTGTGAGAGAGGTCTTTTTGAATTGTTAAGCAAGTCATTAGGAGAGAGAAAATCAAGAGTGATTGTAATTTCTTTAGCTCTGTTCTACATTTCTTTGTAAACCTTTCAAGAAAACAATTAATAAAATATATTATTATTCATCTTCAAATGGATTGATTAAGCAAATTCGAGTGAGGGGTGTAGTGTAGGTTTTCCTGCAACTACATATGCGCTAGAAACAGGGATTGAAGAAGATCAACCTTGTGGATTGGAAGAATTAGAGATAACAAGAAAGAACTCTTGAATAATTTTTAACAAATTGCTAAAATTGAGAAATGGCTAGGAGAAAGAATGCATCAGAACAACCAACTATCGTAAGGAGAAGTGGAAGATTAGTGGGAGAAAGAAGAAATGAAGTAGGTGAACTATCAAGGATAGATGCAAGAAATGGAGAAGAAGGTCCAATTCAACCACCAATTCAACCATCAACTCAACCACCAGTTCAATCAACACTAAACAGAGTAATCGATTATGATAGGGTGAGCGTGCATACATGGAGATCAGATTCTATGGAAGAAAGAGAAGAAGTGCAACAATTGATGAATAGTGGACAGAAGAAGAGAGAAATCGAGAAGAGATGGGAGAAACAATTCGTGGAAATGAAGAAATTGCGGCATTAGAAGCGCCGAGACAAGACAATACACGAAGAAAGGCGGTTAGAAGCGGAAGAACGCGCGAATCGACAAGGCAAAACCACGAATTGAGGATGGAAAATAGGAGGCTGCAAAATAGAAGATCAAGAAGTAGTAATGAGATCGAGATCGAAGGGATCGAGTAGAGAAAATGGGAGAAGAACATTACGCAGTAAAACGTTAATGAAGAAAATTTGGAAAGAGAGTTAAATCTTGGTGAAGGAGGTCGCGAAGAGAGAGAGTTAATAGAAAATCGTTATATTTTGGTGAATAATCACGATGATGGAAATCAAGAAGATAGGCGACCTCGAGGATTTAATAACCCAATTAATGAAGAAAATCAAGAAGAAGGAAGAAGAACACTACATGGGAGAGAAACACAAAGGAAACAAAAGGAAATTGAAGATGACATTGAAAAGCATTATCGAGCAAGCACGTCTAACCCGCGAGAGAGAAAGATTGAGAGCAGAAATGGAAAATCGGGAATTGGAAGAGGCGATTCGGCAAAATAATCATGACAATCGAGAGAGGAGGCGCGAGCGGAATCGCAACAATGGAGATATTAACGAAGAATATGAAAGAATACAAAAAAGTAGACACGAACGAAGAAGGAGAGAAGCAGAATTAAAGAGACCGATAAATTCAAATTCGGAGGCAAATGAACAAATTCTGCGAGAATTGGCAGAGATGAGAGGAATATTGAACAGCAGAAGAGAAGGAGGGAGAAGACAGTTAGATGAAGCTATCGCGGAGGCTGCGAAAAATCCTTTTACATTAGAAGTGCAGTTAGGAGGAATACCCCCAAAATGCAACTTACAGCGCTAACTAGCATTTTTGATGGGTCAACTTGTGCAAGACAACACATCAAGGCTTACGTGAGATGTATGCTACAGTGGGAAAACCATGACGCTATATTGTGCAAATACTTTGCGTCGAGTTTAACGGGAGAAGCGTTGAAATGGTTTGAGGGCTTACCAAGGAATACAATCACATCATTCAATCATTTACATGTGCTATATTCTTGGGGGCGTATATAAGCAACAACTCTTCGCGACCGGGCATTGAAGATGTATTTGGGCTAAAACAAAGAGTTGGTAGAGCTTGAGACATCCGACAAGAAGATGGAAGACAATGTGTAGCGAAATGGCGGGACGGGTTGATGAAAGATATCTCATACTATCATTCATAAATGCTATGTTCGCAACCAACTTACTATATGTTCAAGTTTTCAGAATCAAGAATACGATCACGATGACCGAATTGAGAGAATTGCAAGAGGAATATATTGCTTTGGAGGAAAGGCAAAATGAAGTAGAATCGCACCCGATTGCGAATACAAGTTCAAGTGTCGCGAATGCAAGTACATTACCTAGATTAATACAAAAAGTGGCGAGCACCTCGCAAGGGCAACAAGAGAGAGTGGTAGATGATAAAAGCCAAAATTGGTAGCTATGGGAAGTCGCGATCAGGAAGAATTTGAAAGAGAAAGAAATTTCTACAACCGTGGCGGAAATAATAAAATTCAAAGGCTTGATCAACCGCAAGAAACCTATGGAGGTCAAAGGCATAATTTGCAAGAGACTTATGGAGGCCGAGGCGAGCATTATCATAGAGGACAAGAAGTCACGGAGTAGTGTGGGAGGAAATTAAAATGCCTCCATTGAATGCAAAGTGTGGAAAAAATATGGGAAGCAATACTTTTGATGGAAAACATACCGCACCATGGAACATGGGAAGTGAACCACCACCTGGAGATAGAAGTCACGAGTTATGTTCTTACCACCGCTTTCATGGGCACCTAACGAATGACTGCAGAAACATCAAGAGAATTATCCTAAGAATGATTGATTAAGGAAAGTTGAATCACTTTTTAAAAGAAGAAGAGAAAGTTCAACATTTACCACCACCACCGGCAAAGGGAAAAGAAACATTTGTTATAGAAGTTGGGGCAAAGGCTAAAAATTTGTTTTGCAATTCCATTGTACATTCATACCGCATACAATCGAAGATTTTCATGACAATGTACTTAGTAGAGTTTTTGCGAGGGATCTTTGATGATAAAGAAGTGATGAATGTTGCGAAGACATCGCAGTTAAAAGAGTGGCAATCGCAGATTAATTCTTTCTCACCAAGAAGTACCCAAAGGAAGAGAAATACATGATAGCCCATTGGTTGTGAAGTGGAAATTAATCCAAAACCTATTGATGGCGAAGATGATGAAGCGGAAAATTGTTGGGCAATCAATAGAATATTGATTGATACTCGGGCGATTCGATCAACATTCTTTTCTACCATACTTACAAAACTATGGGAGGAAAAGATGAAGATTTGATCCCTTCAACATACAAAATATATGGTTTTAATGGTACCGCAAACAAGCCCAAAGGAGAAGTGCACATGAGGATACCCTTGCAGGGGTTATCAACTGATATTTTGTTCTGCGTGGTTGATGTGGAATCTCCCTACAATGCTTTGATTGGAAGACCATGGTTGCATGAAATTCTGGGGGTAGCATCGACATACCATCAATGTATAAAGTTTCCACATCCCCGGTGTCGGAATTATAAAAGGAGACCTGGAAGGAAGGGCAAAAATGTTATGAGGTCGATGTAGAGAGTCTGCGAAGAGAGAATGGCAAAAAGGAAAGGTTGGAGGAAGAATGTAAAGGATGAGCAAAGAAAAGAAAGGCTAATGGTAGATACCATAGAAATAAAGGAAGAAGAGATGTTAAGTGAATGCATGAAAACAATTGAATATTATGATGAAAAGGAGACATTGAAAAGTTTGGTGACGCGGAGGCAGACGGAAGTAGGAGTAAAAGGTGTAAAAATGAATAGTTGCGAGAAAAGATACCAATTTAGTGATGAAAGCATGATAAGGACAAGAAGCGAGAGATGATGGTTGCAGAAAAGTTATGCGAAAATATCGCCGTGAAAAATGTATAAAAATCTATTGAATAATTGAAATGAGATCAGGATAGCTTCGCAGACAAATTAACAAAAGTCAAAAATGAATGATCGAATAAATTGATAAAATGAATGAGTGAGTGAATGGGACGAACCTTTATGGCGTACACCCTAGTTCGCGAATGATATTTCGTAAGAGGCAAATGTAAGACCTAAAGTACGTCATATAAAGGGGTATCTCTTGACATGGCTCTGATGCGTGTCGTAGGTGCAATCAAATTAATCAATATTTCCACTCAATTAAAAATAATATAATAGAAGTCAAGTTCGTTCCCACGAGGAGCAAGAGATTCTAGTTGTAAAAATTGTCACGAAAGGGGGGTGTAAAAAGCAAAAGAAAATAAACAAAGCAATTAAAAGATAAAGTTGAAAGCAATAAGAGAGATAAGATCAAGGAATCCTTCTTCGTTACGAAACAATGAATCAAGTTATGTTCTTTTCTACTTGTTATTAGTCACAAATTATCACCAACCGTAGGATAGCAGGTACGCTTAGCTAGCCCCAAAATCCCTTATTTCACTGAGTAACAAGTCCGCTTTAGTTATCGGATTCTATTCAAAAGAACCACCTTGAGGTTCGCTTACAAGATGTAATTCCCCGAATGCATTAAGATCTATGAATTTAGGTTTAGTACTAGTAGTTAGACTCGGTTCGCTTGGTCCACTTTCTAGCGTTGTTTTTACACACAATCGCTCCACGGAATCCCTCCGCAAGGTCTCGTGTTTTCTACTTGTGTAAAGTGTAAAGAACGATTACTTATTCCCTAACTTATACTAGATTTAGATTAAACTAACAAATCAATTTAGCATGCATTCTAAACAATCTATCAATCAATCATGAATGAATAAACATTCCTATTAGTAAAAACAAGCGATAATCATGTGAAAACTTCAAGATAGAATTGAAACAAAACTCAAATCATATATTAAGAACTAGGAATTCATCCTCAATCAATAATAAAATTAGCTACTCATGTTAAAGAGTTCACACAAAGAATAAGAAAAGAAAAGTGTTGTGTGTGTAGAGAGGTGTATAAAAGATGTAGAAAACTTCTCTATTTATAGGCTTCAATATTCTCCAAATCTTCCAAGGATTAGAATCCTTTTCCTTTAGCAATTCAATTTCCAAATCCAAGCCTTTCTCAACTCTTCCATCTTCTCTTTCCAAATTTGAGCCCAATTCTCCATCCAATTCCTAGTCCAAGTCTTCACACCCATGAGAGAAGTCCATAGAAAATTCTGGAATTTTTAGCTCGCCGAAAAACTGGTATTATGGCCGGAATAGTCGCCGCCGGCAACTTGAAAATTTCTCCGTCAAGGGAATATTCGACTGAATATTCCGTCAGTCCACCGTTAAGACTAACGGTCAAAGTTGTCAAACCGTCAGTCAACCGGGTCAAGGGAAAGAGGAGTCAGACAATGAGTCAGCTCCCTAGGTGGCTGACTTGTCTTACTCGGCTGAGCTGGATCGGCTGGATCACTGAGCTGGATCGGTTCATCGCCGGGTTGACTCGCCAGAAGAGAAATTTGGCCGAGTTTCATCATTTCTGGGATTTTCCCGGCCATTTTCAGGCCTTTACTTCTTCAGTTCCTGTGACAGATTCCTAACATTCATCTAAGGCACAATTCATTCAATCATCTTCATACTCAGACCACAAACCATTTGTAACATTATATCGATCTAAAAGAATGTAAATCATCACCATCACCAAATTCAATTCACTAATCGATTTAACCAAAGACATCCTTGAAAATCAATATCTCCGGCTTGAGTTCAAAGCTAACACAAATTGAACCCATATGTACTCTTCTCGACATAAGCATGACTCAAACAACATGCAAAGCAGTACCACATTCAATCTCTTTTGCTACCAAACCCATCACCTGTTGCATCTGTCTTCATCTCCATTTCCCTGAAATTTTCAAACCCATCTGAGTTCTCAAGCATCAACAACACCAACATTCTTTATATCACCTCCTGCAATTTCAGCTCAATCAACCATAACCCATTTCGAATCTCCCAAGAATCAAGAATAATGACATCTCTTCACAGATCGAACTCATCTTCGATTTCTCAACTCTTATCGATCTCACTGGACCAAATCTTCTTCATCTCCATTAACATCTCCTCTCGTCCCCGAAATCTTCTCCGAGCTTTGATTCTTCTCGATTTCGGCTTGACAAAGATCTAGTTCATCCATCGCAAACCCTTCTCGAGTGCAACTCAAACCCATTCGATCTCTACAATCCATCACAACAACACCATCAACATCACCTCCAGATCGAACCCATAACAGACCATTAATTTCTCAGATTCGATCCCCATCTCCCTGAGCTTCAACTCTATTTATCATTCAATTCTTCCCGACCGTGAGCAATCTCTCGCTTCTCTCAATTTCTCGATCGACATCATCATTACCTTGTTTATCATTGCGAAACGAACCATAATCTCGATTTCTCGGATTAATAAAGCGATGTGATCATGATCGCTTGTTTTTAGTTTCGGGGAAAGAGGTGAAATGAATGAGAGACGGTTTCTCTCGATTTTAGGTTTAGGGTTATAAATTGGGTTCGGACTCGGGCATGGATCCGGGTACGGGTGTGGGTCTATGGGTTTGGGTTTCAACATCCATGGACATAACCCATCCATCTTACCAACTGATAACAGCACTACGTTTTTGGATAAGGGCTACCCGGTTGGCAGCCCCTTAACTTGAAGGGGTCCTTTCTTTAGTAATTTGAGTCACCTTTTAACCTTGACTGGGCTCCAGGATAGTGTTCGATTTGTGAAATGACTTTTCCGCCTTTTGGTTCAACTTGAGTGATTTCTTCTTCTTTTCTTCCGTGCGACTCCAAAGTAGCTATAAAACTCAAAACAAGCGTAAAATACATAATTTACAAGAAAAATAACAAAGAAAGCATAAACAATAGATAGTAAATAGGATGTATTCTACACCCTATCAAATTCCCCACACTTAGACTTTGCTAGTCCTCGAGCAAATCAAACTAAAAACTCACAACTTCAAAAGTGTTCAAGCGTCCCAAGCATCCAAAGAGTTATGAGGACATAGAGTTTCTGCATGCTAGTAATAAGAAGTTAGAAATACTAAAGAACATATTCTCATTCTTAAATGTTGAGTGAGAAATAACCACACCATAATGAGAGAACGCGTGTTTGAGAAACGATCAATAAGCATTTCGCCTCGACTTCTGCCTCGCCAAAAGGATTTTATGATAATTGCACTCAAAAAGACGGCTTTTTATGGTTCTCACATGTGTGCAGGTAGGAATGAAGAGAGAATTCCTGCAACACGTTGAATGGTGGGAAGGACAACTTCCGAAATATTTTTAAAAACCCACATCTTTTAATATTTTGAAAAACCATTTTTCTAACGATCTCTACGAAAGGAAATCAACCATTATTATCGAGGATGAGATTACTTACTCACCTTCACATCCGATCGCCAATTATGATAACACCACTCTCACGGCATCCAATAGAAACGTCTTCCGCTCCTTGTCTTGATCTTCTTGATCTTCGTCTTCGGTTTCAACTATTGATGATAAACTCTTGAATTTCATAAATCCTTAACAATTTGTAACCTTTTTACCTTAAATCCTTGTCGCTTGAAACTTCCTTATAAATTTTCCTTCCCCACGGCTTATTAACATATTTCCCTTGTTTGTTTGTTTTTTTTTTTTTTTTTTTTTTTTGAAACAAAAGAAATAAAATACAAAACAAAAATTAAACCATGGCCGTGGGAGAAGTATTTTACCGCTTGATTCTTCACAACTTGTATCGTCTTGAAATCATAAACTTCAAAAATTCTCACCTTTTAATTTTCTTCGCTTTCATGAATAAGTCTTCATACTTGGATATAAAATTACCTCATTGTATTGTAAGTCCTCAACATATATGTGAAATCCGCTCTTTGTATGTTGCTTTACTTGTATTTGAAATTTGCTCTTTTTCTCGTTTCGTTGCTTGTAAACCTTAAACTTCTTCAACTTTCCTTGTAAATTTTGATGTCGTTCCTTGTTGATGATGAGAGTGTTTCTATGGACCCGTTGTTGTCGCGAGAGAGAATGGTGCTAACTGCAAATCGAACTACAAGAAGGAAGCTTTCATCCATGGATGTCATCCTCATGATTGACAAAATTAGCACTCAAGAGATCAAAGAGTAGTGCTTCTATTGGTGGGAGGTTGGGTAGCTCACCATTCTACCCGGAATTAACGTACGGTGACACACACTCAAAAGAAGCTCTTTAGTAGATGGAAGAATTTCTGGTCGGTGCCTCACATGATATGAATACGGGTAGTCTCCACTAATGATTGATCAGCAACTCTAATAACGCATTTCTCCCTGCACCAAATTCGCATCACCGGCATGATTAAATCCATTATTTAACACTCTAACAAGCAAGAAATCCGAATGTAATTCTCTAACATTTCCAAGTTCAATTATGTCGGTCAAAATCTCTATGTAAACATACCTAGAAGTATGCTAGTGACTCTAAAATCTCTAAAAGTTGGAGTTTTTAAGTAAAACTTTTTTTTTTTTGTAATTTTTTAATTTTTTTGTAATTTTTGTTTTAAAAACATGCTTAACCACTCCCCCACACTTAAACCTTACATTGTCCTCAATGTAATTGAATCCTCCTAGTAAAGTCAAGGTGGGAAATTTTAACATGATAAGAAACAAGAAAAAGAAATAACAAAAAGCAAAAGGATAAGAAATACAAAACTTATGGGTTGCCTCCCATTAAGCGCTTGTTTTAAAGTCGACCGACCCGACTTAGCTCTTGCATGATTCATTCCCCATATACTAACAATCCGAAAATTTGAGGATCCACCCATAATACATTTTGAAAACAATAACTCCATACAAATGTTAGCACAAGAAAATAATAATGAAATTATCGCTCGATAGAAATTTCCCCACACTTATTCTCGTCCACACTCGGAAGTGTATAAAGAACATAGAATTTTGGAACTTCCATGTATTCCTCTTAGCAAACCTGCATAGTGTTAGCATCAAGTGTTTCCAATGGTGGATATTTAGAAACAAAATCATCCAAAAATACTTTCAAGCACATACATTCAAACCAATAAGAGGTAAAGGAGAAGAATCAATATGCAAAGGGTTAGACAAACCTTGCACAATCTCTTGTATTATAGAATCCTCTTGATCCTTAAAAAATTCAAGTGAATTACTTACCTCTTGTATATCGTGGTCCTCTATTAAACCTTGCAACCATTCTTCGTCGTTTTCTACCTTAACCAAAGTCTTGGCATCATTAAAATCATTGGCAAGTTCAATTGGGTCTTCCACAAAATCAATAAATTTGGTTTCATCCTCTAGTATTATCTCTTCAACATTCTCATCATCGGAATCGGGCCATTCACTAAAATGATTTTCATCGGTATAGATTGTAATATCTTCATGTGCGGGTGTTACACCGTTTATAACAATAGGTAAGTCACATCCAATCTCATCCTTTTGAATAGGCGAAGGATCGTTATTATGATCCGGAGTTGGAATAACTTCCTCATTTTTGCAATGCTCATACACTTCCGCGGACTCATATCTTTCCCTAAGGAAATTTTTCCAAGCACTAAATGCATCATCTTCAAGCTCTACCTTTTGAATAGGTGCTTGATCATTATTAAGATCAAGGCTCGAGTAAGCTACACTAGCGTCTTCAAAAGTCTCCAAAGGTTGGCCTTTTTCAACACAATCATCTTCATTTTCAGACTCACCATAAAAAGAATCTTCATCGGTTTCATAACCTTTATCCCGACGTCGTTTAAGTTCCATATGAATAGTCCTACTAATTTCTGCGACAAGCTCTTCCGAGTCTCCATCATCTTCCAATTTGTATAAGCAAGTTTCTTGACGTTCACGCTTACCACCATTGATAGAGTTTCTAGACTCAGATCTCCTCTTTTGGAAAAAGTGAAGGAAAAACACGATGAAGAGGAGTGTATTCCAAATTCTCTGTCGCACATTACTAGAAAACAAATTGTTAGATGCATAACTATCCTTCCATCCACGTGATTGGCCACTTACATACCCGTCATAAGGTTGTTGATATGTATGAGAATATCCATAAGGTTCTCAGTAGGAAATTGATCATAGCCAAAATATTGGTTTTGATTGTATCCTAAGGATGGTTGGAAGTTGTCATAATGTTGAGGTTGAAAACCGTATTGATTGTTGTAATATGCTTGCTCTTGTCCACCATACATGGAAAACCGATACCTGAAATAAGATTTTCAGAAACCAAGTTAGATACGATATAGAATCCAACAAAGCAAGAATAAAGCAAAAAGAAAAATAAAAACAACTAAAATCATCCGCTGCCCCCCGGCAGCGCGCAAAAATTTGATGCGTGTCGTAGGTGCAATCAAATTAATCAATATTTCCACTCAATTAAAAATAATATAATGGAAGTCAAGTTCGTTCCCACGAGGAGCAAGAGATTCTAGTTGTAAAAATTGTCACGAAAGGGGGTGTAAAAGCAAAAGAAAATAAACAAAACAAATAAAAGATAAAGTTGAAAGCAATAAGAGAGATAAGATCAAGGAATCCTTCTTCGTTACGAAACAATGAATCAAGTTATGTTCTTTTCTACTTGTTATTAGTCACAAATTATCACCAACCGTAGGATAGCAGGTCCGCTTAGCTAGCCCCAAAATCCCTTATTTCACTGAGTAACAGGTCCGCTTAGTTATCGATTCTATTCAAAAGAACCACCTTGAGGTTCGCTTACAAGATGTAATTCCCAGAATGCATTAAGATCTATGAATTTAGGTTTAGTACTAGTAGTTAGACTCGGTTCGCTTGGTCCACTTTCTAGCGTTGTTTTTACACACAATCGCTCCACGGAATCCTCCGCAAGGTCTCGTGTTTTCTACTTGTGTAAAGTGTCGAGAACGATTACTTATTCGCTAACTTATACTAGATTTAGATTAAACTAACAAATCAATTTAGCATGCATTCTAAACAATCTATCAATCATGAATGAATGAATAAACATTCCTATTAGTAAAAACAAGCGATAATCATGTGAAAACTTCAAGATAGAATTGAAACAAAACTCAAATCATATATTAAGAACTAGGAATTCATCCTCAATCAATAATAAAATTAGCTACTCATGTTAAAGAGTTCACACAAAGAATAAGAAAAGAAAAGTGTTGTGTGTGTAGAGAGGTGTATAAAAGATGTAGAAAACTTCTCTATTTATAGGCTTCAATATTCTCCAAATCTTCCAAGGATTAGAATCCTTTTCCTTTAGCAATTCAATTTCCAAATCCAAGCCTTTCTCAACTCTTCCATCTTCTCTTTCCAAATTTGAGCCCAATTCTCCATCCAATTCCTAGTCCAAGTCTTCACACCCATGAGAGAAGTCCATAGAAAATTGGAATTTTTAGCTCCTTTAAAATCGGTATTATGGCTTAATTTGAATAGTCGCGCGCAACCTTGAAAATTTCTCCGTCAAGGGAATATTCGACGGAATATTCCGTCAGTCCACCGTTAAGATTAACGGTCAAAGTGGTCTAACCGTCAGTCAACCGTCAGTCAACCGGGTCAAGGGAAAGAGGAGTCAGACAATGAGTCAGCTCCCTAGGTGGCTGACTTGTCTTACTCCTACTGAGGCGGATCGGGCCGGATCACTGAGCTGGATCGGTTCATCGCCGGGTTGACTCGCCAGAAGAGAAATTTGGCCGAGTTTCGGCTGTTTTCTGGGATTTCCCCGACCAATTTCAGGCCTTTACTTCTTCAGTTCCTGTGACAGATTCCTAACATTCATCTAAGGCACAATTCATTCAATCATCTTCATACTCAGACCACAAACCATTTGTAACATTATATCGATCTAACAGCAACATAAATCATCACCATCACCAAATTCAATTCACTAATCGATTTAACCCAGCACATCCTTGAAAATCAATATCTCCAGCTTGAGTTCAAAGCTAACACAAATTGAACCCATATGTACTCTTCTCGACATAATTGGCAAGGCTCAAACAACAAGACAAAAGTACCACACTCAATCTCTTTCTGCTACCAAACCCATCACCTGTTGCATCTGTCTTCATCTCCATTTCCATGAAATTTTCAAACCCATCTGAGTTCTCAAGCATCAACAACACCAACATTCTTTATATCACCTCCTGCAATTTCAGCTCAATCAACCATAACCCATTTCGAATCTCCCAAGAATCAGCAACAGCATCTCTTCACAGATCGAACTCATCTTCGATTTCTCAACTCTTATCGATCTCACAGACCAAATATTCTTCATCTCCATTAACATCTCCTCTGTCCCTGAAATCTTCTCTGAGCTTTGATCCTTCTCGATTTCTGGCTTGACAGCATCTAGTTCATCCATCGCAAACCCTTCTCAGTGCAACTCAAACCCATTCGATCTCTACAATCCATCACAACAACAACCATCAACATCACCTCCAGATCGAACCCATAACAGACCATTAATTTCTCCGATTCGATCCCCATCTCCCTGAGCTTCAACTCTATTTCTCATTCAATTCTTCCCGACCGTGAGCAATCTCTGCTTCTCTCAATTTCTCGATCGACATCATCATTACCTTGTTTATCACTTACGAAACGAACCCTAATCTCGATTTCTCGGATTCAATAAAATGGCAAGCGATCATGACTCGCTTGTTTTTAGTTTCGGGGGAAAGAGGTGAAATGAATGAGAGACGGCTTCTCTCGATTTTAGGTTTAGGGTTATAAATTGGGTTCGGACTCGGGCATGGATCCGGCACGGGTGTGGGTCTATGGGTTTGGGTTTCAACATCCATGGACATAACCCATCCATTCTACCAATCGATAACAAGCACTACGTTTTGGATAAGGGCTACCCAGTTTGGCAGCCCCTTAACTTGAACCTGTCCTTTCTTTAGTAATTTGAGTCACCTTTTAACCTTGACTGGCTCCAGATAGTGTTCTCCTGTGAAATGACTTTTCTGGCCTTTTGGTTCAACTTGAGTGATTTCTTCTTCTTTTCTTCCGTGCGACTCCAAAGTAGCTATAAAACTCAAAACAAGCGTAAAATACATAATTTACAAGAAAAATAACAAAGAAAGCATAAACAATAGATAGTAAATAGGATGTATTCTACACCCTATCGGGCTGGGAAAAGGTTACACCGCTCCCTGGAACCCGAGTCATGGAAATTTGGGCCCATGAAAGCCTATCCAGGGAGATACCTTGGATTTCCAACTATATATATAAGGTTATACCACGGTTGGACGCCCGAGGGTCTCTTCCAAGGAGTCGAGTGTATGACCAAGGCGCCGAGGTACACGGTTGAGTCAAGTGCGGGGAGCATGGAACTTCCTTACCACTCTTGACAAGTCTTGGCACATCCGCACTCGTCCCGAAGAAAACTCCACTTAGGGTGCAGCCTCGTAACCATAAGCCCTATAGGTATAAGGGATAAGAGGCTGCGAAAACAAGCGCTTCTTTGTTAAGACCGGATGGGAGGAGCTAGTCTTGTATGGCGATGTACGCCTCCTTGAAGGGGCAACCAGGGGAGAAGATAAGGGCGGCACCCTCCATTAGGGAGGCGATAAGTGTCAAAAGACGCAAATGTCATGAGGCTTTATTATCGCAAGAGAATTTAGGCTTGTCATATTTGTGCAATGATCCCGCAGAGGCAATAATACTAACGCGAGGGTAAGACAAGATCAATGGGTTTTTACATGAAAGTGTAAGAACGTCCTGCGATTTCGTCGCAAAGACGACAATATCACGGGATTTTATGGATGCAAGAACATTTAAACCTGTCATATTGTCGCAAATATAATGTCTGCAGAGGCAAAAATACTTAAGAAATGATAAGACAAGATCAATGGGTCATTACATGAAAATGTAAAGACGGCTACGCGATCTTGTCGGAATGAGGGGTGGCAAAATAAGACCTTTACTTAGGAAGGCAAAATAAGACCACACAAATAATGATAAGGCAAGATCAATAGATTTCTTAATCCATGAAGATATCTTGCGAACTTGTCGCAGTGATAAAGTGCAAAGTTAATCAAAAAAAAAAAAAAATATATATATATATATATATATATATATATATATATATATATATATATTTATATCTCGCGAGAATAATTAATTCACAAAGTTGATTATATTTTATGTAACTCGCAAAGTTGATTATATCTTATGGACAGAGGCAAGTGTGAAGTTATAATTACAAAGAAGGGTTGTTTGATTGATATATCTGAACAAAGGAAGCAAAAGTTGAAATTCACATTCAATAGTCAAAGAAATTTATAATAAGGAATTACAGAAATGGAAGATTAACAAAGATATATGTATACGATACTACAAGAAATGAAAGAAGAAAAAGAAGTTATTTCTTTCTTTGGTTCTTCTTCTTGATCCGATTCTTTGGTTCCATCACTCTCGTCGCGATTCTTCTTCTTCATTAGCTTCACTATCGGAAACATCTCGAGACAGGCAAGTTCTCAGGGAACTTCTTCAAAGAAGAAAAGGATATGAATGAAGAGGAATGTTGTGGTCGTTACAAACTATTTCCATAGCTTGATTGCGAAAACGAACAGCATCATTATTAAAATTCGCCACTGTAGTTTGGAATTGCTGCTTCAATTTAGAATATCTATTCTCACGAAGAGAAAGATCCATTGCGAGTCGTTCTTTTTCGGTTTCAAGCTCTCCAATCCTTGTCTCGAAATCTCTTTTGATTCGAAAACATGAGAAAATGAATTAATGATAATAGTACAAAAAGAAAAAAGAACAGAAAAGTAAAGAAGTATAATAAACAACCTTCTCTTTCAAAGATCATTTCCTTGATTAAGGTAGTTTGCTCGATGCGAAGACTAACATCGACACCTAAGTTATTTCTAGCATTATCTAGAACCTTCGCAGCCTGTGCAAACTCATCATCATTATTTATGACAAAAAGTGAACGAATTTGGTCTTCTCGCCGCTAAGTATGGTATTTTGACGAAGGAGTTCATCTCGCTCAACTTGCACATCAAGGAGAGATTTTTGAAATTTTGCTAATGCCTGCGCACCTCTGTTAGTAATGCGGTCATTCTCATCTATGAGATCACTAACTTTCTTCCTTAAGGTTTTGGCTTTCTTCTTGGAATCAAGGTACATTCGTTTAAATTGATTAGCTAAACTTAAACTAGCCCTATGCTCAATCTCTAAGAGATGATATTTGGATTGAAGATCCTTTAATGAAAGAAGGTTAGTCTTATTTGAAGAACTACTTAGAGATTCATTGAGATGAGTAAGAAGGACATCATCATCCATGGGCTCGGGAAATGAATGGAGAAGAATGGATTCTTCGAGAGAGATTATATATATCGAAAATAGTAAGTCGGGCAAAGAAAAGTAAATGATAAAATAAAAAGGATTTGAGGAGTAAAGATTGCTATACCATAAAGTTCTGATTTGCACTTTCAAGAGTAGATACTCTATTCTATTTGAGAAGTAAGCTCGGCTTCCAGGTTGTTTAATTCGTTCATCCTTCTTGCGAGATGTCGCAGTTTCACTCTCTAGTTCTCGGATCTTATCTTTGTTGCAAATTTCTCTTTTCAAGATTGTTGTGTCTTTTCTCAAGGTCGAGGCGACAACAAAAGAAGCTCTCCCAGACTACAAAGAAAAATATGGAAATGATTAAGATAGAGTTTATAATTGAAATCACAAAGAAATAAAAGGATACAAACATACCAAAGCATTAAGAGCGTTTAAGAAGCTAGAAGTCACTGTTCGGGAAACCCCGCGAAATGACTCATTATCCTCCAAAGTGGGGCATCGCAAATCTTAGCGAGAGCTTCGCAAGTAGCGATTAAATGCTCGTCTCCCAATCCTTGCATGGAATCGGAGAAGATGCTAGACAATTGCGCCATAGCAGAGGTGGTTGAGTGATTCTCCCTCGCGGAAGAAGTACCAACCTCATTTTCATTCTCGTCAGAATTCTTGCCTGTTTGAGAACTACAATGAGAAGAGAGATGGGTTTTCCGTTTTTAGAAAACGGAGCAAGACTTGTCCTTGTGCAAAGTAGCTTTATCCTTGCCTTTAGCCTTCGCGCTTCAGCCTCTTCAACTTCAACCTTCGCATACGCATGAAGATAAGAAACAGAGGCAACAATATTGTTTAAAATAACAAAGAAAATGTTTCTTACTTCATTTGTAAGCGATCGAAGTATCGCCGGGATACTTGGCTTTGGATTTTCTTGATATTTCTTCCTCATTCTCGCGATCTAAAATTTTTGAAGGTTAATAGATAAAAGAGGAAGAAGATATCGCAAAGAAAAAATTGAAAAAAAGGAAATATACCTCATTCCTCGGGCCACTTAAACTCCTAAGGATGATAGTTCGCGAGGTGTGCGGGGAGAATATATGAACTGCGATGTAAGGTCCACTCAAAAGTAAAGGAACAACCCACCATTTCTCATCTTTGGAATGACGGGGAGTATTATTGTTGCCCGAATGCCAATCAATATCTTGCATAAGCGGTTTGTCGGCATCAACGTTATCATTCTTTTTCGAGACGAGCACCCCAAATGAGACTTATCATTTCTCATATTTATAACAGAGTAATTTGCAAAGAAATTGTCCACGGTATACTTCTCAGTAACTATTGTAAATCTACAAACCTAGGATCCCTAACATTATTAGGATATAAAGATCCTTTACCAGCGCCACGATGGGCGAATTCAAGCATTAAACGGATGCGGTCGCCACTCAATTGATAGACAGCTGCGAGAATTTCTCATGAGCAAGAATTTCATAGAATAATGGCAACTCGGGGTTGTACAAAGGAACGGGAGTCCTGCAAGGAGTTGACCCAGTGAGATTATGATTTTATGATCATCACATTGATGATCGAGAAAATAGTTTGGCAGAAAGAATAGATGAAGATCCATGATCGGGAATAGTTGATAAAGTGAAACCCTTTTCCCCGTAACTTCTTTTGAACATCAATAAAAGGAGGAGTGTATGAACGACCAAGTGAAGCCATTGCTAGAAGTATGGGAATGGATGATTGCAGATCAAAAGAATGAGAAAGAAGTAGAAGAATTATGGTAGCGAACGCAAATTGCGGAAGGAGAGAGAGAATTAAAGAAAATTTGCAGAAGGAAAGTAAAAAGAAGGAGAAAGGAGTTGGAAAACTATTTATAGAGAGAAAGAATCTTCGGGAATATAAACGCATTTAATGCGAGATGGGACGTGAATGGTTAAGAATAAGTAGTTGAAAGAGACGTGTCAAGAAAAGAGTGGAAGAAGAAACACCGTAATAAATTCCGTACATGAATAAAACGAGCAAAAATGAACAATGGCGAGGTAAAGATGAGCGGTTGCGGCATTCTAAAATATTGTTCTCATGACATTCTCTTCTTCGAGAGAATACATGAGAAGAGGCAAGATGTAGGATCGAGAATATCGCAACTCCAATACTTCGCGAGATTAATAAACGATCGCGTCGCGAAGGAATCGCATGGAGGTAAATAAATGACGTAATAGATGATGACAGTGAGAACATGAGGAAAGTGTGAAGACTTGGAGAGATTTAGGAGTGTTGCGAGGACAAACAGTTACACATTCGCGAGGATTCGCGAGTCGATTCAGAAAATAAAGGACAACTTTATTTGTCATCCACTATGTAATACCCTATATAAAGGGTCGAGTAAGTCCGTTGTGAGAGAGGTCTTTTGAATTGTTAAGCAAGTCATTAGGAGAGAGAAAATCAAGAGTGATTGTAATTTCTTTAGCTCGTTCTACATTTCTTTGTAAACCTTTCAAGAAAACAATTAATAAAACATATTATTATTCATCTTCAAATGGATTGATTAAGCAAATTCGAGTGAGGGGTGTAGTGTAGGTTTTCCTGCAACTACAACAGCGTTGCGAAACTCTGTTTTTCATATATATCTTCAATAAAAACACCTTTTGAGCCATGTTTCTATCTTTTGGGTGCGTTTTGAGCATGAGGAGCTAAACCCCAACACTGGGATGACGGAGGAAGCCAAGTTCACAATTGTTTGGTAATTATAATTGATTCTTATGACTTTTGCACTTATTTTAATTGATTTATGATTTTCACTAATTAGTTGTGATTTCGTTTGATGGTGTATGCTTAGACGTAAGAGCTTTTGATACATCATGCTTGTGATTTACATCTAATCTTTTAGAAATCTACTTTTGGCAAAGAAAAGAGTCAACAAAAGAGCTAGAATTGTTATGAGTCATTATATGAACCAATTGAATGTGATTAATGGTGGAATCCGAAGTCCTAGTATCTCTCGATATTTGTGACAACCTTTGTATATATTTTAGTTTTAAGTCTGAAATCAAATCTTTATAAGTCTACGTTGAACGAACTTTACTACCACTTTACAACAACAAATTAAAATCACATCATCCACCTAGGGGTTCAAGTGATTTTTATTTTCTAGAATAAATTTGTTCGAGGACTAGCAAATAATAAGTTTGGGGGTATTTGATAGACGCATTTATGTGTCTAATTTGTCCTCAATGTTTCGTATTGTTAGTACTCGTTTTTGTCCTTATTATGGTGTTTTGTGTGTTTGTAGGTATTTTTTGGAAATAAAGATTTTTGGAAAATTCGGCTCGAAAAGTTGCTCGGAACACCCCCGGAGGACATTTGCTATTCGGACTCCCACTTTGGATAAGGGGTAACCCAATTGCTAAGGGGCAACCCATTGCTATTCACACCCCACAGCTGGTTAAGGGGCACCTTTCTTCTTCATTTCAAAACGCTGGTTTTGCGGGAAAGATAATTCTCGCCTGGCAGATTTGGGGTCGACAATTAAAGCCTGTTTGGTGAGACTAAAGGGCTGGAATTAATTGGGTTGGTTCCTCTTGGCTAAACAGTATGGTACATGCTTTTGCTCGACTAAATTTGGCTAGAATCTCGCATGGAAGAAAACAGGTCTCTCGGGTTTTCCGAGTTCCGAGTGTGTGGTCGAGAGATTTTCGTGTGTGTGCTCCATGTTATACTACTTTCGGATGGTCACCGAACGTGTTGGGAGTCTTATGTCACGAGAAAACAGTTGAGGAGGTAAAATAGGGAAGAAAATATTCCCGAGAATATTTTTATCAAAGCCGTGTAATGAGAGAATTTGAGGAGTTATTGTCGTGATTTCTTGCCCCCGTCGAGTATAAAAGAAGCTCTTGGAGGTCATAGAAGAGGACGGAGAGATTGGGAGCAGTTTAGAACGTCACAGAGTCGAGAAAATCAAGCTGCAGAGAATTGCCATTTTCTGCTGCTGTGAAGAACACCAAGAACATTCAACGCACAGGGAGCAGTCGTTTATGCTACAGCGACTGAGGGTCGTAGTTTAGGAGACATACTTAAATAAACAGTGACAACAACACTCTTGTTTTATCGTTCTCAGAACAGATCGGTTTGTAACAAATGAAATGTTACAAACCCGGTTTTATAATTTCTTCTCCCTTTTCATCTTTGTAAACACCCTTTGAGCAATAATAATGATTTTTGAGCGTGTTTACACCATGATGAGCTAAACCCATCCTTTGGAGCGACGGAGGAAGCCATTCTTTCAAGAATTATGTGGTAACATTTACTTTATTAATTTATGCAATATTTTTATATGATTAATTGCATTGATGAAAAATGAATTAAATGATTTTTATTAATCAAATGTGTTTTCTCTTGATGATGCATGCTTAGTTTTAGACTCTTGATGCGTTATGCTTGCGACTAACATTTGATATTTTGGAAATCTGATTTTGGCAATACTTTAGAATCAAATCAATTGTTTAAATTGCAAGATATAAATTAATTTAAAACCACATAAGTATTGATGAATGGTGAAATCCTAGCTCCATCCTCTCCATAATTTTCACAACATCTTGTATTTTGAGTTTGTTATATTTTTGCTTTAAAAATTAAGTCTAAAAAATCTGCTTTCACAAGTCTCAACGAACCTTTTACTACAACATTATTGAGTCACATCACTAATCATCCTAAAGAGCCACAAAAATCGTCCAATCGAATCAAATAAGATGATCCATAAGTAAAATCCCTGCAATAAATACTTGTGTTATTCCAATAAATCATCATTACTTTAAATAATCAAAAAGATGAACATATTTCATGACGGTAAAAGAAGTAAAAAAATACCAATCTGATTATCATATGGTGAGTATTTGGGCACAGCTGAACATTATTCCACCTGAAAGTAATAATGAAACCAGCTTTTTAGTCAAAAGTAAATAGTGAAATCAGACTTGATGTGAAAAGATTGAAATAGAGTTAGTATTATGTACCTTCCAATTACACGCCAATCGTAAAAAATATTCCAGATGATTGAGTATACCAAATTTATCACTTCAAAGCATAGAAATACGGTGTTCTATTTTGCTTGGTAAACTAAATGCAATGCTTGGAAATTAGAAACAACAACAACACAATGAACTTCCCCCCTGCGTATTGTTAAAGCATGCACCTAGGTAAATATATAATGGGTCACTTTTAGAAGCTAAAAATGAACATGTGGCAAAAAAATACTTTACCATTGATGATACTTGAGTCAATACTCAAATCCCTAATACATTGGACCAGCCAAAATGCATATGGGATCATGATCAAAAGTGGAAACACAATGCAACACTGGCTTAAACATAGTGGGTAATCCACCAAAGGCAATAGCTTGCTATTCGGCCCATGAATCCATCGAACCCATAAGCATGGAATATCCGAGAACGCATATATTTATAAAACATCATATTATAGACTAATTTGAATGAAACCATATAAACTAGTTTAGTTAATTCAATTTTGAAGAGAGAGAAGTAAAAAGATCTGCTACAAAACAGTCCCTAACATATGGGATCTGCATACAAATAAGAGATGAAACTATTTATCCAAATGCAACAATAAATAAATTTAGAAAATAAATAAAACATATTTTGATTTTCAAAATCTAATGCAACTGTAAAAAAATAAATAAAAAAAATACAACAATCATCTAATTAACTAGAAATATATTTATGAAAAGTACTTTAATCATATTCCAACCTTGATTGCAATCTCTTGGAAAGGACGAGATGATTTGATCATATCAGAAAACAAAAAATAATAATCAAGTCTTGATTGTATATACAATAACAACATCATATACTGTAAATGTCTACTGAAGATACTAAGTACCAGAGCGTCTGTCTAATAAGGGAAATGTCATTTCAACAGTCCACATAAATAATTAAGGGTTTTGTCCAATTTCAATCAGATTTCAATTATCCGCTTTTTGTCCAGTTTCAAGCACATTTCTCATTATTTCTAACTTTTATTCTCTCATGTTTTATGAGCTTGACCATCTTCGTTAAGGTTTGTTTATTCAATTTCATTAACACTTGTTAATAAAAAAAAGGATCAAAATAATCATAGTTTTAATCATAAAAAACAAAGAAAGTAATGGTTTTTAATATAAACATTATAAATCTAAAGACTAATTCATAAAACAATAGTACTATGCTAGTACTTAATCATTTAAGAAAAATATAACACTATGCTAGTACTTAATCATATTCCAGCCTTGATTGCAATCTCTTTGGAAAGGACGAGATGATTTGATCATATCGAGGAAAACAAAAACAAAAAGAAATCAAATGTTGATGTACATACAACAACAACATCATACATTTTAATATGTCTACTGAAGAGATTAAGTACCAGAGTGTCTGTCTAATAAGCAAAATGTCATGTGAACAGTCCACATCAAATATTAAGGGTTTTGACCAATTTCAAGCACATTTCAATTATCCGCTTTATGTCCAATTTCAAGCACATTTTCCGGTTATTTGTAACATGGACTCTCTCGGGTTTTATGAGCTTGAACATCTTTATTAGGTTTGTTTATTCAATTACAACAACACATGTTAATCATAAATGGATCAAAATATCAATAGTTCTAATCACAAAAAACAATGAAAGTAATGATTTTTAAATGAGTTTCGTTATCTTGTGCACCTATGCACAAGATAAGAGCCAATCATTGTCATGAGAAATTGAAAATAAAATAAAATATAAGAGTGATAGTGCTTTTTTTGCATTGAAGAATGTAATTGTAGAGAGAGAAGTTTAAAAATCCATTAATATTTGCATTTTCCGATGCAAAGAAGCACCGTTTCTCTTATATTTTATTTGTTTTTTCAATTTTTCATGCCAATGATTGGCATAAAAAGAGAAAAAGATTCTCGAAAAGAAAAAAAGGATTGCAAGAAAAGTGAAAAAATTATACAAGATTCAACACTTAATGCAAGAAAAGAAGGATTAATGCAAGAAAAGTAAAAGAACTACGCAAGATTCAACACTTGATAATGTATTATTACCATCAAAATGTGTGATTGATAGAAAAGAATGTCAGAACAGGCTGCAGAAATATCCATTTTTTTTTCTAATCTTTTTAACTTTCTCTACTCCTGAATAGTTGAATCTTGATTTCGCTCTCCTTCTCTTTATTTCACCTGGAAGACACCGATTGGTTACTATCTGTTTTTTTACTGTTAATTACTACTGGTATATATAGAAAATTACCAGCTCTTAAGAGTTTAATAATTGAAATTAACGACTATAATTATATTTTAATCCCTCAGTTGTTTATTGATATCCGTTAATATTTAATCTCCAGGACCTGCACAATTTTTAATATTTTATCTCGAACACTTTTAATAATTGTTATTAAGGATCCGAGGCTTTTTTAATTTCCAAAAACTTTCTTCAAAACGAGGAGAGAGAAGAAGGTTTTGTTAAAATTCTATGAAAATGATCATCACCACATTTTTAATGGAGCCAAGAAAGTTAGTACCATAATCTCTCTCTTTCTTTGTCTCACTTCTCAGTTGTATCTGATGCTCTTTAATTTGAGCAGAATTAGAAATAAAGGGAAAGGGCAATTTCCCCAATTCAATTCTTTTTGGGTTTACATCAATCGAAATGACGAATACTTGGTATGAACGCTTGGAATTGCGTCTTTGTTTGTTGAGTTCCTCATCGTCTCATCTTTGGTTAATACCCTAATCTCTATCTTTCTTTCTTTCTCTGTATTTGTCCCTTTTTAGGGTTTATCATGTTTCTGATTTTTTGATTGATTACAATTGTAGCAACTTGGCGTTACTCCAGTTGTGAAATACACCGCTTTATCAATCTTTGTTGAGCGTTGCTTACCAACTATGAATAGTTACAGGTTTTGTTACTCAGCCCGAGAATGTGGGTTTTCATAATTTTGTCTGTACAATTCTTGAAATCTTTGATATCATTAAAATTGTTCTTATGTTCAATGAAATAGATACATGATATTCGTCATATTTCCGTACAAAGTTTGAAAAGTCTTTGGGAGATGTAGCTTTAAAGGCACCACATTATACTTCGAGATTTCCTTGAAGCAGTGAGTAAATTACCTTCTCTGCGCTAATATGTCGATTTACGCTTTTTTTTTCTGTAATTAAGGGTTACTAATGGTAACATTGGCATTACAGAGGTGGTCTTAGTAAATCTCCTTAGATAAGAAATTGATCAGTTGGTAAAGAGCTTTCTTGTACTACTTGAGCTATAGTAGCATCTCCAGGTGCTTGATCTCGAGATTGGCACATCAATGTTACTTATGTCTTCTTAAAAGATTTTCTTATTCAGTTGAGGTGAGTTCTACATGCATCTAGATGCTAACTAGCATAATTAGTCAAAATGTATGTTTCTGAATGCATGAATACCCTGGTTCAAGATATGTTTTTTCAAATGTTAATGTTTGTTGATGTTATCGGTATTAATTCCTTAGAACACAATAATTTAGGTTTAATGTATTTAGGATCCCGTGATTCTTGTAATTTTTTTGTTTTGATACGATCAGCTGGGTTAAGGAAAACCCAAAATTCTTGTAATTTTTTGACAACTCCTTTTCTGTGTAAATAATGTAAATATCATGGAAAATTTTATGTCAAAATTCTTATTGTGTGTAACTATCTATCTTTTAACCCCATGCAACATCTTATTGCTTCTATTGCTTTCCACGCTCAAGGGGAGCTTCTGCCTGTAGCCTCAGGTCACAAGGTTGGGTGTACTTATTTAGATTAGTTTGTTTTTTGGACTTCATTTTGTAAATTTGTAGTATATTCAACTTTTACAATGCTTTATCTTTGAAGCCTATTATTGGGGCGTCACATTCCAATAGAGGGGCTTCACTTGGATTTCTAGTGACCAAAAAACTGGCTATGGGGTTGTTGATGGTAGTTTTTAGCCTAGCGTTAAAATCGTAAAACCGCACATCTTGCATGACGTCATTATGACCATTATCACATTTATCGAATCGATCAGCATGCTTACGTAAGAATTACCAAGGTACCTTTTTTTATTTCTATGTATCATGTTCCACGGCAGAACCCCTAACATTGATTGACATCACCTGTACAAAACCATCATGCTACGGCGCCAAGGCATGCCAACCATGCCAGCCGCACCACTGTGCCAATGGAAAACCGTGCCAGCCACATCTCCGCGCCAAGGCATGCTAACCATGCCAAGGCGCATCCACCATTCGACCACATCTACCGCGCCAAGGCATGCAAACCATGCCAGCCGCACCACTGTGCCAATGGCAAACCGTGCCAGCCACATCTCCGCGCCAAGGCATGCCAAGCCAAACCGCACCTTGCCTTGGCCCTAGCCATGCTAGCCTCACCATATGCCAAACGGCATTCCAAGACCTTGGCCCCACATGCCCCTAGCCATGCTAAGCCGCACCATGTGCCAAACGGCATGCCAAACCATTGGCCCCACCTCGCCAAGCCAAACGCACCTTGCCTTGGCCCTAGCCATGCTAGCCGCACCATGTGCCAAACGGCATGCCAAACCATTGGCCCCACCTCGCCAATCCAAACGCACATTGCCTTGGCCCTAGCCATGCTAGCCGCACCATGTGCCAATCGACATGCCAAACCCGCGGCCCCACTATACCATGCCGGCCTTCCCTATGCGGCTACTAAAACGAAGGCATGCGACAATCAACGGTCGCCCTTCAATCTCAGGAGAAAATCCTAGCCGT
The DNA here is from genome assembly GCA_023531295.1 of Papaver armeniacum. Classification (NCBI taxonomy): domain Eukaryota; kingdom Viridiplantae; phylum Streptophyta; class Magnoliopsida; order Ranunculales; family Papaveraceae; genus Papaver; species Papaver armeniacum. Next base: position 144,235 of record JAJJWW010009435.1, read on the forward strand.
CCAGGTTACAGGACAACGCAAGGTAACTCGTGGTTCGAAACCCTAGTTTGGCCATGCCAAACCGCGCCAAGGCATGCCCAACCTAGACGCGTCACCATGCCGGCCTTCACTATGCGGCTACTAAAACGAAGGCGTGCGACAATCAACGCCCGCCCTTCAATCTCGAGGAGCAAATCCTAGCCGTCCAAGGTTACCAGACAACGCATGGTAACCTTTGACTCGAAACCCTAGTTTGGCCACGCCAAACCACGCCAAGGCATGCCATGCCAATGGCCTGCCAACTTTGCTTCCCTATACGGCTACTAAAACGAAGGCATGCGACAATCAACGGTCGCCCTTCAATCTCGTGAGAAAATCTAGCCGTCAAGGTTACCGGACAACGCAAGGTAACCTTTGGCCCAAAACCCTAGTTTGGCCACGCCAAACCGCGCCAAGGCATGCCATGCCAATGGCATACCAACCTAGTCACGCCACCATGCTGGCCTTCCCTATGTGGCTACTAAAACGAAGACGTGCGACAATCAACGGCCGCCCTTCAATCCCAGGATCAAATCCTAGCCGTCCAAGGTTACCAGACAACGCATGGTAACCTTTGGCCCGAAACCCTAGTTTGGCCACACCAAACCGCGCCAAGGCATGCCATACCAACCTAACCGCGCCACCATGCTGGCCTTCTCTATGCGGCTACTAAAACGAAGGCGTGTGACAATCAACGGTCGCCCTTCAATCCCAGGATCAAATCCCTAGCCGTCCAAGGTTACCAGACAACGCATGGTAACCTTTGGCCCGAAACCCTAGTTTGGCCACGCCAAACCGAGCCAAGGCATGCCATGCCAACCTAGCCGCGCCACCATGCTGGCCTTCCCTATTCGGCTACTAAAACGAAGGCATGCGATAATCAACTGTTGCCCTTCAATCCCATGATCAAATCCTAGCCGTCCAAGGTTACCAGACAACGCATGGTAACCTTTGACCCAAAACCCTAGTTTGGCCATGCCAAACCGCACCAAGGCATGCCATGCCAACTCTGCCGCACCACCATGCTGGCCTTCCTTACATGGCTATCAAAAAACGGAAGCGTGCAACGATCAACGACTACCTTTCCTCTTAAGATGCAAAATCTCGACCATCGAAGGTCACCAAGCTAGCAAGTCTCCCAAGATCGACTTGCCGTGCAACAACCATGCTACATGTTTTCCACGAAAACATTCGAGACATCAATACATATCACAAACTGGGGGATCCACTTTGGGTATTGGTTTGGCGGTTTACAGCGTGCGGCGTACACTACGCCCGTCATAAGGAAATGTAATAAGGATGAGGCGGTTAGTAAATACAAGGACTAATGGTGAAACACTCTTTTTTATGGAACATCAATTCCATGCGTTAACGGTTACCACCTCCTCCTATTTACTCACCCATTTTTTCATTCCTTAATGAGACCAGAGTACGTTTCACTTCGACTTGTATAAATAGGTCTTACCTATTTCCACGGAACAACAAGTTCAGTCAGGAGCAATACAACACTCAGAAACATTTGCTAGCTTTCCATATGTTAGCTTCCCATTTTCTGATACAAGTCGTGAAACCACTACTCTTCCAGAATCAACCTGGTCTCAACACTTTCTTCGCTTCCCTCCCCAAAACCAACTCATTCTCCTCCTTTTTGTGACCGAAGCAAGTCTGGAACGGCCATTTCTTGGTTTAGGCCGGATTTGTACAGATTGATCTCTCGAATCTAAAGTACTCCCTTGCAGTACATTGTTTAGGGTTTAAATTCGTTTCTCACCCACACACCCGAAATTACCGAAATCAGCAGAAACCATTTTCACCCTCAAACAGGGGTATTCTTGATTCAATACCAAATGTGTAAAATAACCTTCAACTAAAATCAAAAACCTAAAAACTAAAACTAAAATCAAAACCTAATTCTCATTCAAAGATCTGCTCCTCCTCCGCCTCTTCCTCTTCTTCTTCTTCTTCTTCTTCTTCTTCTTCTTCTTCTTCTTAACTTCCTCTCCTTCATCAACCATAAATCATTCCTCCATTTTTTTTTCAATCAAAATCATTTCACCATCTTCGATCAATCTACGGTTCGAAAAACTTATAATCGTCGATTGAATTCTCTATTAAAGGTGCGGAAGAAGCATATTGATAGAAGTGATGGTAATCAACAAACCAATTGCATCTGAAATGATTAGATTGATTGAAACAGTAGAGAAAAAATTAGGTTTAGAACCGATTCACGGTTAGGTTTTCCTGGTGAATTTGTTTCTGATTGGTTCGACCAAAAAAAACCTAGCAAATGGCGATTTGACTAGGTTTGATCACAAAAAAACCAAACCAGAATCGTTTTGATTGGGTTCGACAAAAAAAAAAACCAGTGAATCGATTTACAGTTGGTTTCGACCAAAAAAACCCATCCGTAACTTATTTACAAATTTGGGTTTGGACCAAAAAACCAGTGAATGCTTGGTTTAAAATTGGGTTTTCTAATTTTACATAGTTACGGTTAGGAGTTCATCATCACCTAACCGTAAATTTGTCTTACTTAAGCATACGAATGAAAACCCAACCGTAAACCGCTCTGAAAAGCTAAAAATTCTTTTTTTTTTTTTTTTTTTACTTACTTTCATCAATTTTGAGAAATAAAAAGAACATTGGTTGAGTGATTTAAAATCTAGGATTTTAGTTAGAAAAAAATATCCAAAGTTTCTCATTATTTTTTCAATTTTTTCTTCCCACCAAAATCACTTAATATGATTTCTTATCAATCTAATTATTAGTTAATTAGACTATTAGCACTAACCACATAAGGGTTGTTTAGTCATTATAAAATTATTTTAGTTAATGGGTTTTTGAAATTACTTATAAGTAATTCATTTTTTGTCCTATTAGATGAAGCCCCAATAATAGGCTTCTTATCTTTCTGTACCTTTTGACACAAACGTTTCTGTTAAAGTTGCACATACGGCACTTTCTACTATAGTAAAAGAGAGGAGCGAAGTCGACCAGTTGTCGTATTGAATAGAAGGTGGTCACTTAGGGTTGTGCATTTTCACCCGCATGCTGTTCCATTTCTTTTCTGCCGAGGTAACACATCTTGGAATGGCGTTTCATTAATTAGTTATCATTTTCTCTGTGTTTCGATTCAGGTTATTGGACAATTATCAGATCAATGATGTTGACTCTCCAAATTCTCCAATGACACTCGCAATATCTCTGGTTACTAGTGATTATCATGTCAGTCTGGTAGCCTTGAATTTTTTGATATAAGTAAAAAGAAATGTTGGTTCCTTCTGCGAATTTTTTCTTCTCTTTCTGAAATATGAGCAAATGAAATGAGAGTAATCCGATGGGCCCATATAAATTTGGTAAAGAAAATGTGAACTGTTGCCGTCTTTTTTATAATTGGAAAGTATAACCCCTCTTTTATCAGATTTTTTGTGAGGCTCATTGCAAAACAATCTTCGTATAGGGGCGGCAAGAAATGGTAGAGGAGCGGCAACATAATAAGATAACAAAGGTTATTACAACGTAATTCAAGAACTAATTCAAGTGCCCCTTATTAAAAAAAAAATCTAGAAATGACTAATTAGCCATTATTGTTAATAATCAAGATTAGTAATGATAATCAAGATTAGTGTTGATAATTAATTTTCACTTATTATAACTCTAAAATCAGATTTTTAGAGTTATAAAAAAAATTTAGAGGAGAAGAAAAAGAAAACTTATGTGATATTTGTGAAACCCTAGATTTTGATTCACTCAACCAAAATGAGTGATTCCAGTGACCCGTTATACTTCTAAATTAGTTCCCATTAGCTTTTTCTCGCTCAAAATTATCTAAAGTACATAACAAAATCAAAACTTTTGAATTTTCAGAAGAACTTACGGTTGCAATTTTGCTCGTGACCAACCGTAACTCTTAGTTCATATAACTACCGAATATAGAGCTGTCCCAAAAATGAGATTTTGCAATCGGTAGATAACTAAACTACCGATTATGAAGGGGCATACAAGTATTTTCATCCTATTTTGTCTTTTGTGTTGCCCCTAATTCGTTTGGGATCGCCCCTAAAAATGCCCTTGATTTGTATTAGCTTTTTCAGCGTTGCACTACAGCTGCACCAAAACATAACATTACGCTGTGTATAATTAGTTCCTCGAAAAAAAGGAGTCCTCCCCTATCCTTCTATGTATGGAAGTGGAACTGTGGAAGTGCTATAGATTTAGCCTGTAAGTTAGCATGAATTCAAATCCCATTCCCACCAGACGGTCACTTGACCTTTTTCTAGAAGCTGAAAATGCACTCCAATTTCTTCTTTCTTACCTAGAATTTTGTTACTAAATCAGGATAATTTCAACTAAAAACTCTAAACTTAATTATTGGCACTTTTACTATAATATTTTGAAAGTTTATATTTGCAGGGCATACTTCGATCACGGAACCGTTTTTCCGCATATCATCTAGAATTTAATGTTGGATGCCTAAAAAAAATAAAATAAAATAATAATAATAATCTTTACTATTATAATGCAAAGACCTCAAATAGGTGCTTTTTACAAAAATGACCATGTGCAGAAAAGCAAACCAAATATTATTTGAGGATAAGTCTGTCAATTACTCAGCAATGACAGAAATGTACCTTTCTCGAACTTCGAAGAAAAGGTTTTCAAAATTTAAATTGGAATTCATTGTTTTCATCGGCTATTCCTTTATCTCAGCCTCAATATTCTTTCTCTTTTATCTCTTTCTCCAAATCTACAGATGATGCAACAAGTATTGATGTCTTTAATATAATCGGTGTGAATTGAACTGAATTCAATGTCCAACTCAATCAACACGTGCAAAGCACGTGCACTTTGCTAGTAATAATAATAGTACCTGTTCCATGTTTCTAGATATTGAAATGTGCGAATCCAAATTTGGAGATTGGTAACAGCAGGGTCCTAAAAAAAAAAAAGGTGGGGTTTTAGCCTTTCTCGTTAAACCGTGAAGGAGCTATACATGTTTTGAACAAAAAAATAACAAGAGAGCTTCAACTATCGATTTTTTTTTTTAATACTCCCTCCTCCCTAATTAGATGGGCTACTCGTAGTTTGCACAAATTTTAAGCCAAGGAGGAGGAAAGTGGAGTATATTTAAGTATTTTTTACAATTATACCCTTATGGGCAAAAAAAATTAGTAAAATTTAGAAACAATTTATCTCTTAAACTATACCACGGTTTTTTATAAACTTTATACCGTTGAAAAGCATTTTAAAACACCTACGCAACGAATATAAACATGACTATCAAATTATACATATTTCTTATAGAAAAAATAATCAATTAAAGGGTAGTTTTAGAAATATCCCCTTGGTTAGTGAAATAGCTCATCTATTTGTGGACAAAACTAAAAACCAAGTAGCTCATCTAATTATGGACGGACGGAGTATCAAATAACTATGGTAATTATGTATCTTGGAGCATCACAATTAAATTCGCATTAATAAGCAGCGTATTTCATGTCCTTTTGAAAATTTACTATTCTAGTATAACATTTGAGAAAACAAAATAATACTAGAAGCAAAACCAAAAACTAAAGAAAGATCCGGCACTAGGAAGAGGTTGCAGATTGCTTCCATCAACCAGGCTCTTTTAACGTGGCGTGAACCTAATGGCTGTCTACTTTTTTTGAAAAGCTGTTGGGGTCTCCAATTCAAAATTTTGCGAGGCAAACAACGCAAGTCAAAGACACAAGCAATTTGTTAACCTTCAAGCTTGTAGAAAGAAGTTGAGTCGGGGGCACTATCTTTGCCAATTAGGGTCATTTCTTCTAATGGCTTAGCCCCTAGGAATCTTGATACTTTCTTGGACCTTGAGAAGAAGCACCCATATGCACCTCCTCCAATCATACCACCAGAACCTATTCAGGATTCCGCGGCGTACGGAGAGTAGTACGCGGTTTTACATGCCTTGAAAGAGCTTTCCAAGGGAACGTCTTGTGGAAGAGATGGGTTGCGCGCCACAACATCTTTTGGATGCCATGGGTGGTCCTGCATTGCGATCGCTTGAAGATCTTTTACATTCAATGTTTGCAATTGTCAATTTGTGGCTTCTTGGTCATTGCTAGGCAACTTTGGGTGAATTTATAGCTAGCGCACCTCTTACCCCATTGTTAAAACCGGGTGGAGGCATTCGCCCCATTGCGGTGGGTACTATATGGAGGAGATTAGTGTCAAAGCGGCTGCATCTTGAGTGGGTAAAGATATGTGAGAAATTTTGGGAGACTATCAATTTGGCGTCGGTATGGTTTGTGGAGGAGAAGGAATTCTACATTAAGTCAACAAACTTTTGGAGACGAGAAAGGACACCTACAAGGTAATTCGATGTTGTTGATTGATTTTGCCAATGCCTTTAATTTAGTTGACGGGACAACCATCATTAGAGAGGTGAGGAACCATTGTCTGCTATCTCTAAGTGGGTGGAGTTTTGCTACACCTCACCAAGACTGTACTATAACAACACCATTCTATCTTCGACTCAGGGTGTTCAACAGGGAGACCCCCTCGGACCATTACTTTTTGCTTTGGCATTGCATCCTTTAGTTAAGAAAATAGCCACTCAATGCACGTTGGATCCTCATGCATGGTATTTAGATGACGGCACTATTATTGGTGACACATTGGAAGTATCCAAAGCTTTACACATTATACAAAATGATGGTAAAACTAGAGGGCTACATCTCAATGTCAGCAAAACTGAGCTCTTTTAGCCTACCCAAGATCCCCGAAGTTTTGCTCATGGCATTTTTCCACGCAACATCGGTAGACCTTCACTTGGTGTCAAACTCCTAGGGGGCCTGTAAGCTTGGACGAGGGCAATTGCAATGACATGGTAATGTCTAGGGTGAAGAAAACCATCGACCTAATGACGGCCATTAGGAAGTTAAAGGATCCTCAAAGTGAACTTCTATTATTGCGCAACTGTACAGGGGTATCCAAGTTATACTTTACTATGCGCACTACTGATCCAGTAGCTCTACAACAAGCTAAAACTCACTTTGACGTTCATCTCCTACAATACCTGAGACAACTCATCACAGCTGATGGTGCCGGGTTCGGTCTTTTGCAACAGCGTATTGCAACATTGCCGATTAAATATGGTGGTCTAGGCATCTATACAATGACTGACACCATCCATTATCATGCTACTTAGCATCGCAAGTTCAAACACCGATCTGCAATGTACTATTCTTCACAACTCCAATGTCTCGAGTCAAGCTTCATCTCTCAACATGCCTTGCACGATTACTTACAATTATGTGGCTTATCTCCTTCAAACTACAACATCGATGACACTATGCCCCCATCCCATGCGGACCTTGCGGTACCCTACTTTGATGTCGTAATGAAGGAATCTTGGATAAATTTGAGATGACCGACGAGACGCGGTTTTATGGCAATGTAACAAGTCTAAACATGCACAAGACTACTTGATGGCTATCCCCATTAGTGGGCTCAACCCGATCTGCCAGGGCCAAGGCAGTTTGCTTCCATATTATGCTTCTGATTAGGTATACCACTCTTTGATGAAGATAGTACTTGTCCCAGTTGCGGCAAAAGGATGGATACTTTTGGTGATCACGCTACGCATTGTACTAAAGACGTTGGAATCAAATTAGGCATGATTTAGTTCGCGATGTGCTTGCGGATATATGTTTTAAATCTGGAGTTCCTACCGGGAAAGAAAATGCTTTGGGATTTTTATCGATAATGACAAAGATCTAAGACCAGCGGATATTCTTGTGCACAATTGGGAGAGAACGGTCAAGATGTGTGTTACGATGTGTGGTGTCTCACCTTTTACGGGTGGTGGGGTTCGTACTTTTATACTGGTCAAGCCATCTCCAATGCGGTTACCCGCAAATGCAGGAAGTACTTAGACAAGTGTTTGGCTCATGGTTACGATTTTTGTACTTTTGCTTTCACTACCTTAGGCGAACTGAATGATGATGCTGTAGTCCTTTTAAAGAGGCTTAAAAATTGTTTGTCAAGCCATACCATGAATGGCAAAGTGGGTAGTTTTCTTTTCACGAGGGATAGGTATTGCTATTGGAAGGGAGTTGGAGCCGAGCTTGTTGCTAGACTTCCAACTTGAGTTTCTTGTAAACTTCTATTTCTTTTGAAAGAATTAAATAGAATGTCAATAATCGTATTAAAACTAAAGAAGAAAACCTAAAATGAAAGCAGTGTTCAATCATGACATGAAACACTAAAAAAAGAAACTATAAAATGAAAGCAGCATGAAACACTGTGTTTTATCACTCGGTGTGTCACACTTAAATCTTATTGGGAATGTCACCCATCCTTTGCCCAATAATAAAAATTACGCACATGAAGGCTAAAACAATTAAATGACATCCCACAAATAACCATTCCCTTTTTGACAAACCCCAAAATACCAATTCACCATTCCTTCTATCATCATCATCATCATCTTCAATGTTCTCTGTGCTAATATTTCCGACCATGATGTGATTCTGTAAAGAATATTTTGATCCATTCTTTATAAATGCCTTTAGGAGCTTGGCATATATACTCTTCATAGATTTTTTGTATTGTTCCAGCTCTCCAACGGGTGCAATTTGTATGCGATGTTCATCATTGTTGATTTTTTCATCTACCTTGGATGGAATGTGGCCGATATAAAGTCTGCAAGCAAATAATATGCTTTCTGCATTACCATGAAAATGATGAGTAACAATTTCTTCAAAATATTTAGGTGGATCGCGGAGAATAGCCAACATTGTTTGACAATTTAACATAAATATATCCTCGTTAAAAGTTAAATGCTCCTTTTCCAGCCAATAACCCCAAAAAGTGGGTAAAACATAGTTAGGTTGGGCAACAGTATAATGTGGTTTGGGTTCTGAACAAATAAGATTTGCTTGGATGGAGAGTAATATTTTTAATATGCTATAAGGTTCGCTTCTAAATTCCTCCAACAAATCCCTTGACCTGGGTTCAAACTAGGGTTTAACTTCAAACCCGGCAATACCCGACGACGAAGTCTTGGAAATTTGTAAGGGTAACCAGAAGTGATTTGAATATCAAAAAGAATAAACCTTTGTGATACGGAGTACCTGTTGGTCCTATGATTACAGCGGTTAGGAGATCGATTCTATTCTCGTAAGTCCTAACGAAGATCGTATCTGGAAGCTGCTCTTGAAGTATCTTCCACTCTTTCATCATGATATCAGCTTCTCCTGGGTTGAGTTGTAGTGCTTGATCATAAGCAGGTGGTGGTGATGAAAAATATATATCATCGCTAATAGAATCATGATAGTCAGTAGCAGTTGTGGCGATGATATCGAATCGTTTAATTCTCCTCTCAACAATTTTTGGTTTTGTTTCTTCCAAGTCTCCTCCTTCTAACCTTGTGTACATACTATCTTCGTTTTTGGCCTCCATCTTTGAGAAGGGATGCCATCTTATTCATGTATATATATATAATATTATACATATAGGTTTTTTTCCTTTTCTCAATATTCTGCACGATGCAAATTCCCAATCCGTGTAGGAAACCAATTAAAAGTTGTGGCGGTGGTGAGTTCGAGAATTTTATTTTTGGGTTCCCCCTCGGTCAAACCAATAACCCTAATAAATAAGATAGGGTTTTTGTCTAATTAAAATGCTTAAAAAATTTAAAAGAAAAATTAAGATATAGTATAAAATTTGTCGATCTTAAGAGAGTGCAACTTTGTGCACCACCTCTAAACCAAGGGTGCACATTCCTCCCATCATTATTGGTTTATAGTTAACCCATGGTTATCCCATCATTTTAAAAATAAAATATCACACATACCACATAGGGAATTGGAGAAATAAAATCTGAAAATCGGACGCATCCCTTTCTTTTCTGTTTTCTTTTTAATATGTTTTGAGTTCGTGGGTTACCGCCCAAAACTGTCACTATCCACGATAAAACCCCAACCAAATAAATTTTCCATAAAAGCCCATATCATATCCAAACTGGTGTTCCAGTTTAAATCACCCTAAAAAAAAAAAACTCGCTCTTAATTTTCATTCTCTTCTCACCATCAACACAACCACCACCAACCCACCATCATCAGCCAACAATACCAGCACCGCTGACCACCATTGCTACTAACCACCACCAACCAACTACACCACCACAATCCCAACTACTACCGGCCATCACCACTAACCACCACCGCAACCGCAACCCGTGCGCCACCACCCACTACTACTAACCACAGCCGTCACCGACCACCAATGTCGCCACCTCCACCACCGCAACCGTGGCACCACCACCACCACCGCCCACCACCGCCCGCTACCCGTCCGGACCAACACCAAACCACCATTATCGCCCCCGCTTCCACCACTAACCACCACTATCGTCACCACTAACACTAACGTCAGCGCCACTTCCACTACCACCGCCATCACCGGTAGCCACCATCATAATCTCGTCAACAAAAACTTGAAGAAAAAATGAAGCCAAAACTGGTTTCAACAAAAAAAATTGAAAAAATAATCCGATGAAACACTTTTAGTTTCAACGAAAAATATCACCAAATTTTTTATGGTTTCGTCGACAAGAACTTAAAGAATAAACCAAATTTAGATAAAACCGAAACTTGTTTAAATACAAAATATTGTATCACCGACATTGGTTTTGTTGATAAAATTTTGAAAAATAAAACAAAAGTAGATGAAACCAAAATTGGATTCCAAGAAATTTAACTCATTAAGCTCCACAAGTACACGAGCAACTGAATTTTATACTTCCTCACCCTATTCATTCTTCAAGCCTTTTAAAAATTCGTTCTCCTCGTCGATCAATTTCTACAACAAACAAACATACATATAAATGATCCCTAAGTTAATATTCTCGGTATTTGTTTGCAGTGTAACCAATAAAACTGGTTTCATCAACATAAACTCGGAAAAAAAATAAAAATAAAGAATAGATGAAACCAAAACTGGTTTAGCGAAAAAATATATTCATATCACCAAAAAGATTGGTTTCGCCGATAATAACAAAATTATATGAAACTCAAAATTGGTTTCAACATAAGTTTGAACCAGCCACAACATTACAAAATAACCAATGATGTAAAATTATGGATCTAAATGTAAGCCTTACAGCAGTATACTTATTTGCACTTATTTGCCACTTCAAATTTATCCAAACACCATCACATGCCAAAAATTACGGTAAAGCAAGAGAACAATTAGTAAGCAAAATATTTGGCAGCCAAAACACACATAGACACATTTTTTAGGAACGTTCTTATCACCACATTCAGGATTACCTTCAAAACCATATAATTAAACTAAATAACCAACAAGTCAATAATGGAAAAAAAAAACTAAATTGTAAATGAAATATGGACGAACAACTTGCTAACATTTCGGGAGAGATAGGTACAACAACCACACCCAATATTTCTCTTAGCAAGATGTATGGACTAACTCCAATATACTTTCAAGAGAATCAACTAGACTCAATCTTAATAAAGTATATCAAGGAGTTATATTATCTCGATCTCTCGATTTAATTCTTACTCAAGCAAATAGAAATCTGCGAGTATAATTAAATATAAGAGAGATAACTTGGATGGTACCAAAGACCAATATCCAAGTGTCAATCAATGTAAATCAACAACCAAAGGTTGGATATTCTAATTGATTGATGTAACGCACAACCTGTGATATTTCAATTATATAACAAATTATAATGCGGAATAGAAATAACACAGTCTCCAGAAGTTTTGTTAACGAGGAAACCGCAAATGCAAAAAAAACCCCGGGACCTAGTCCATATTGAACACACACTGTATTAAGCCGCTATAGATATTATCCTACTACAAACTAACTTAGGTCTGGACTGTAGTTGAACCCCAATCAATCTCACACGGATCCAAGGTACAATTGCGCTCCTTACGTCTCTGATCCCAGCAGGATACTACGCACTAGATTCCCTTAGCCGGTCTTACCCACAACTAAGAGTTGCTACGACCCAAAGTCGAAGACTTTAATAAACAAATTTATATCACACAGAAAAGTCTACGGTAATAGATAAATCTGTCTCCCACAGAAATACCTACGAGTTTTGTTCTGTCTTTTGATAAATCAAGGTGAACAGGAACCAATTGATAACCCGGACTTATATTCCCGAAGAACAACCTAGTATTATCAATCACCTCACAATAATCTTAATCGACGCGGCGAAGAAGATTATTGTGGAATCACAAACAATGAGACGAAGATGTTTGTGACTACTTTTATATCTTGCCTATCGGAGATATCAATCTCAATCCAATCGTTACGATTATACATAATACGGTAGAAACAACAAGATCCAGATCACACAACTATAAGAAAGTAGTATCCAATCTGGCTTCACAATCCCAATGAAGTCTTCAAGTTGTTAACCTACAGGATCTCGGTAGAAACCTAAGGTTAAAGGAGAATCGACTCTAGCTTATACAAATAGTATCACACAAGAGTTGGGGGATTAGGTTTCCCAGTTGCTAGAGTTCTCCCTTATATAGTCTTTTAAATCAGGGTTTGCAATCAATGTTAGCTTAGTAACAAAGCATTCAACATTCACCGTTAGATGAAAACCTGATTAGATTCAAGCTAATATCTTTCAACCGTTGGATCGAAAACTTAGCTTGTTACACACAAATGAAATGCACGTTTTAGGTTTGTGTAACTGTACCCAAATATGTACATTCGTTGGTTCAACAATAGTTAACCAAATGGTTATCCATATGAACACTTTCATATTAACCATATTCTTCTTTACCATAACTAGTTCAAATGACTCAAATGAACTAGTTGGAGAGTTGTTCAATTGCTTAGATCTTATAGAAGTATACAAGACACAATCGAAGCAAAAACGATTTAATTCACTCGAATCGATTCATGAACTTTATAGCCACGATTTGCAAACTTACATTCCTTAGTTAATATAAGTATAAGTTCACAAATAATCGTTTTTAGAAATAACCAACTCAAGTACGCGGACTAAGTTCGCGGACTTAAGTTCCCGAGAAGAAGTTTACAAACTCCACCCAGATTTTCTCGGGATGAGAACCTCGACGATTCGCGGACTCTTGTTCCAAGTTTTCCCGATCAACAAAAAACGCATACTTTGGTTCAAGGAATAAGGACTTATATATATATGTTACCACACAATGATTATATCTAACATCGGTTATATAATCTAAACTCGATTTCAATCATTGAAACATTCTTAGAGGACGTTATATAGTTGTTATTCACAAACCATTTTTCGCAAAGTCATTTTCAAAGTGATTGAAACATAACATGACTTTCGTCACTAGGGAAAGATGAACTTAGCCAAGCTAAAGCTTACCAACACATATTTGAGAAATAGATAAGCGAGATAAACTCGGCTCAGGAAATAGCAAAATGTATAATCAAAGTCTATATAGCAAAACGATTTTTGTCTCTAGATAGGAGATAAAGTAGATAGACTTTTGAGTGATAGACAAGTTCAAGTCTCCATATACCTTTTAGTCGATAAAGTTCAACCAGTTCCTTGAGTAGCTCTTCATCTTGTATGATGATTTCCATGGAGTTCTTGAGCTCAACTACACTTTCTATCCTAGTCAGAGACTTAGCTATAGTAGACTAGAAATCAAGACTTATAGTTTTGATCACTAACATTGACAAACATGCTTGAGATAGCAACGCATGCGAGTTCGACTGAGCAGTGCTCTAACAATCTCCCCTTTGTCAATTTTAGTGACAAAACTATCAATACATATGGAATACAAAAATAAATAAATAAATAAACTTTTGTAGCTCCTATTCCACATGCCTAATCTTCAACATTTACCCGAAATCTTTGTCACTTCCAAGTACTCCAATGATCCCAAAGGTTGTAAGTTTAGCATCATCGTTGTAGAAAATTCGTAGCTATAACAATGAGAAAAAAGAATTCTCAATCATTGTTATACAATGTGATAGTATTATTACATAGCTGATAGAAACATTTTTGTGTCTAAGTTGTCCTCAATTTTATGTATTGTTGGTACTCAATTTTGTACTTATTAAGGTGTTTTGTGTGTTTGTAGGTATTTTTGGGAAATAAACATTTTTGGAGAATTTGGCCCGAAAAGTTGATAAAATCACCCCCGGACGACACTTGCTAAACGGACTCTCCTTTGGAAAAGGGGTACTCAATTATTAAGGGGCACCTCTTTCGATAAGGGCCACCTTATTTACTATACACACCCCGGGCGCCAATCAATTATCATCACCCATATTCTGGATGAGGGGACACCATCTTCTTCCATGTTTGTGAGACAGAATTTGGCGGGAAAGAATAACTCCACTGCGTACTTCCAGTTTTAATTTATTTCGTGAGATTTGCTTGGGTATCTCTGTTACACTTAAACGGGGAAGGTGTGAGTCATAGGTTGAGAAGGAAATATATTTTCGATGATTTGAAAATAGAGAAGGTGGAGTATTCTCGGGTTTGTTTGAGGTTATGTGTGAAAGTTACGTGGATATATATTCAACGCACGAGTTTGACTAAATCTAGAGAGTTTTACTTTGATTTGAGTGTGTCGGCATCAATCATAAGCATGTAGGAGTTAAAATATGGAAGAAATCCCGTGACTTGCATGGAGAATATCCTTGAGTAATTGCCGAGATTATTTGGAGTTATGAAGATTTGTTCTCGGTTCAAACGATTATATAAAGAGGGTCGGAGTTCATAGAAGGGAGGAAGAGTTAGGGGGTAGTTTTAGAGCAACAAAAATTCTTTGCATGAGCGATTAACGATGCTTGACGAGAGAAGGAAGAAGAGACACAGACGACACATCGAAGTGTCGTTCTCAAGAACCCTAAAGATAAAGAACATAATCATGAGAAAACAGTCGTAGTCGGTTTCTTATATTCAAACTATTCGATGTGAGTCCATTAGTCACGTTTATCTTGATTAGTAACATCTCTTGTGTGATGAATTATGTAACGTCGATGAGGTGTTTGATTCGCTATATTATTATTTCTCTCCAATAAAACACCTTTTTGATCCATGAATATATATTTTGAGTGTGTTTTGAGCATGAGAGCTAAACCCCATCACTTTGGACGACGTAGGAGGCTGTTTTTTCGTTCATGTGGTAATTAAAATAATTCTTTTATTTGCTTTTTTACCGATTTTAAATGGTTTATGATTTCTATTAATCAATTGTCATCTTGTTTGATAGTGTATGCTTAGTCTTAGGTACTTTTGATACACTATGCTTGTAATTTACAATTGATATTTTATGAAATCTATCCATGGCAAAATATTAGAGTTGATAGTTCTTTTGTTTGAGCGATAAATGTCTAGGATTAATTTTTGAACCACTTGAATATGAAAACAGTGAAATCGAGTCCCGATAAATTCTTCATCTGTGACGTATTTTGTATATATTTTCCTTTTATTTTAGTTTATTGATTCTTAAAATCAATCTCATCAAGTCCAGTGAGCGACAACCTTTACCACTATATAAAATTCGATCAATTTTGGTGTCGCAAATGACGGACTTGTGTATAAATTTGTTTTAGGTTTTATTTTTATTATTTTTGTTCTTTTTACGCGTTTTGGTTTTTCTTGTTTTCTTTGATTTGGAGTAGGCGAAAGAAAAAAAAAGAGAAAGTCTTTGAAAAAAAAGCAAAGCCAAAATAGGAAAGAAAAGAGATCCGAACGGAGTGAAGAAGAAAATTTTGTATATAGTGTTATTGTTATTTTTTTTAGAAATTGTAATTAGGTAATTATTTTTGTAATTTGTATTTTTATTTTTGGACTTTTTAATTTTTGGACTTTTGGACATTATTATTTTTAAAACCCTAAGGAAGGGTTCGTTTAAATAAAAAGCTAGCCCGAGGAAGAATGGTGGTTACGATGCCAGTCTCGGCCCCTCGGGTTCGTACAACGACATAGGAGTCGTAGCTCAGTCGACTTCAGCGGTTCATCCCCATCTTGAAGGGAGGTAAAATTCTAAACACCCGCATGAATCTTTGTCAATGGGGTTTCTTTCGATGATTTTGTATGCATATATGTTGAGGTATTGAATACGGCTTTAATTTCCTAATGAGGCAAGGCTGGCCATACAAGATAAGGGTTCGTATTTCATCACCGTTCTCTTCTTGCCCGCCTTAGGAAAACGATGCAGGCACCAACCCAAGCTTAAAATGCGCTAGAACGAGACCGATAGGGTAACTGACCTTAATAGGAAAGTCATTCGAAAAATATTGGTTACTCTTTTAAGCATACTGAAGTTCATGATGGTTTACGTAAGTTGAATGTCTTGCCTTGTAATCTTAGTGTGAGGCCTTTGGGTATCAAAGCTCCACTGAAGCTTCCCTCGTCTCTATTCAACTTCCTTTAACTCAGATTGATTCCGGAGAGTCTGCTTAAATTGTAACGAATTCCCTTTCGAAGGATTAGAGAAAGGCTGGTCTAGAAATAATCTAAGTGAAGCCATCATGCTTTTTGTTTGCTAGAAATCGTAGGTTTGTTGTGGTCGAGTCAACCTTGTTTGTGTTTGTGTAGAATTCCCTTAGGTTAGGATGTCAAACTGGTATTATAACACCAATACAATGATTATCCAGTCTGGAACAATATGGACATTACTCTTTTTTATGACCATAGTGTGAATAGTGGTTAGTAACACCAATCTTTTGAAGGATATGGTCCATACCATGGTGAGCCCAATTACTATCCACACGCCTAATCGGTCGTACGAGCAAAATTCCTCTCTACTAGAGTCAGCACGTAAGTTAGTTGAGTCAACACTTGAAAGTTAGCGAGAAATGAATAACTTAGTTATGGACGAAAGCAATGCAACGAGTGAAATTTCTTTCTAGATTCAATCGGGAAGTCATGTGAGTCGACTCGAGAATCTTTTGTTTAGAGTCCCCGGAAAATAAATGCTCAAAATAATCTTAATTTCCAATATAGTGTTTCCAATAGTACCCTTGAAAATGAGGATAGTTACTTACATAATCGGGATGACGAGGATAGAATTGGTAACACTACTTTAAATGAGGTTCAACCATTTTCATGCTATTATAATGATGATTATGATGAGGATAGTATTGATGAAGAGTTTGAAATATGTGGGCATCTTGAACATGAATTTGTTACTCCAATGAGCTTTATAATGATCATGTTATTATAGTTCAAATCCAAATAATTTTAATAATTATTCACCTATTCAAAAGGACGGATTTGACTAGAAGTATCTTCGTTTTATACTATGTAGAATTTCTAGTTACAAAGCCGATAATGGTTTTAGAGGAACGGGTTTATCGAGAATCTTGTTTTAGAGTCGATTTAGAAACAATAGTCTTAGACAAAGATGAACTCGTAGAGCTTTTAAATATGAGTGAGGATGCATCACTTTGAGTATAACCTAGAAGAAGCAATTGACCATTTCAAGATTCCGATGATCTAGAAATTAGGGAAATTGTAGCTAGTCTATCTAGAGACACCCAAAACTCTAAGTTTGGGGGTGATTATAATTCTCCTTGTGCCTTACCTTTAGCTCTTACAGAGATCCCTCACTTGGGACTTGACATATGTGCCTCAACCATTTTAAAAGATTCTCTTCATACACGTTTTCTGAACTAGTGATGTCCATAAAGAAGTTCGGTTGTTAGAAACCCATCTTGGTTGATGTGATTAACTTGGGCTATGATACCCACGATTGACTTTGTTTTCCCACCAAAAACCTTCCTTCCAATTGTGGGAACAAATGGATTTCAGATGTGTCGGTTATTAAGTTTTGAGACTAAATCTAATTACTTTAGAAAATTAGGGTCGACACATTTGCTTAAGAATGACCACCAACGTGGTAAGCGTAATGAGTCAAATCGATTGACTTAGAGGATCTAGGTTATTCAGGTTATTTTTATGTGCTTCTAAGTTCTTAGTTGAGTATTTCCAGGACTCTAGAACCTGATCTTGAGGATCCTTCCTTTGAGGAAATCCAGTAGATGAAAACTTTTATCTAGACCCTTTTATAGAGCTTGAACCAGAACCACAACTAGATGTAGTTGTCTTAAAACAAAAAAATAGATAAGGGTGTGTTGGATATCTTCTGATGCATTGCGGTCTCCTCTTCTTGTGGTTAGCACTTTTTGATCCGGATGACCCATGATTATTTATTTTGCTATATGATTCTTGAGGTGACTAATCCTTTCCAATTTCTGGTGAAGACTTTAAACTTAGCACTTCTTGGGAGGTAACCCATGCTCTTGCAACACGGTAATATCTTTCCTTAACTCTTTTCTTCAAGTGGTAGTGAGTTTCTCATTGTTCATACTTTTAATTTCATATTTAGAACATTGAGGACAATGTTAGATTTAAGTTTGGGGGTATGGGAGAAACTTTTTAGTTGCAGTATAAATAAATAAACTCCAGAGCCTAGAAATTTATGCTTATTAAGGTTAGCACTAACCAATCTAAGTGGATGGAAGCATCTTAGTTATAGGAGTTGAGGAACCAATTTGACTAGATGAAACATCTATCGAGTCTATTCATAAAAGCACGAGCTCGGGTGTTAGAAAAAAAACATGGTAGTTTCGCCATATCTCGTTGAATCCTTTTCACTTGTTTTTATTTTTATTTTTAAATATATTTCTAAGTGATTTGGTGGGGCCCACGAATCAAGTTGTTACCATTGCCAGGTGAAATATAGTGATTGAGATACCACCAATTTTTTTTTTTGAGAAATTGATAAATTGAGACCAGACCATCAGACCAACCGGAATAAATTCAATAAAGTCGACCACCGGTTCCCTTGTATATGCCGATTGTGTTGACCTAGAGTTAGGATTATCGGCCAGTTTGGTCCCCTTGTATATACCCGGCGGTGTTGATATTAGTCAGACCGGTATCTCGGTCCATTAGGATAGGTTCACCTTGGCGAGGCCTTGAGAATGATATGGGAAACACCGTTCACCATAGTCAGCATCAAAACCATCTCGTTTTCACATCCACCTTAATCTTTCCATGTAATTTGGTCGACTCTGGTTATGATGTCCAGAAACTATCCGAGTAGAGCTGTCATATATATGAATTTTAGTATGCTTGAGTGCAAACTCCGTGTACAACAATTGGAATTTCGCATCGGGTACTACCTCCTATAGTCATTGATTGTATGCCAACCAAGGAGATTCTTTAGTGCCTTCCCAAGTTTGCGTAAATAGCTAGGGTCGGAGTAAAGGTTTTGTGGGTACACCTCTCCGGTAAACCCTCCCGAGACTATAACTCGGTCGCTAGGGCCACCTAGTGAGTTAGGATATTATTTTCTAGATTAGATTTGCTCGAGGACTAGTAAATAATAAGTTTGGGGGTATTTTATAGACACATTTTTGTGTCTAAGTTGTCCTCAATTTTCTGTATTGTTGATACTCAATTTTGTACTTATTAAGGTGTTTTGTGTGTTTGTAGGTATTTTTGGGAAATAAACATTTTGGAGAATTAGGCTCGAAAAGTTGATAAAAGCACCCCGGACGATACTTGCTAAATGGACTCCTTTGGATAAAGGGTACTCAATTATTAAGGCACCTATTTCGATAAAGGGCCACCTTATTTACTATACACACCCAGGGCGCCAAGTTGTTATCATCACCATACTACGGATAGGGGGACACCATCTTCTTCCACGTTTGAAAGACAAAATTTGGCGGTAAAGAATAACTCCACTGCGTACTTCGGTTTTAATTTATTTCGTGAGATTTGCTTAGGTATCTCTGTTACACTTAAACAGGAAGGAGTGCGAAGTCATAGGTTCGAGAAAGGAAATATATTTTCGATGATTTGAGAAAACAGAGAAGGTGGAGTATTCTCGGGTTTGTTTGAGGTTATGTGTGAAAGTTACGTGGATATATATTCACAGCACGAGTTTGACTAAATCCTAGAGTTTTCGCTGATTTGAGGTGTGTCGGCATCAATCATAAAGCGTGCCAGGAGTTAAAATACGGAAGAAATCCCGTGACTTGCATGGAGAATATCCTTGAGT
>JAJJWW010009436.1:0-10205 GCA_023531295.1 Papaver armeniacum
GTTGGAAAACGATTACTAAAAAATAATTTTTAAGGTTTTAATAAAAAAGGTGAAATAAGTTATATATATAAAATAATAATAAGAAGGAAAAAATTACGTTTAATAAAATTATAATTTATTGTTTTCTTTTGTGAATGAAAAAAAACTTATTAGTCCCACATTGTGGAGTTTCCACGTTTTAGTTGTTTTAAGAGACTATATAAGCATTTTAGTCCCACATCGGGAGTTTTTTTCTTAAGTTGTATTTGTCAATTATATAAACAAATTCACTACTTTTGTAAAATCTATGGGAAAGGGGTTGCTCTATATTTTAGAGGGACCCTAAGGGAAAATATTTTATAGCGTTTCTTAGCTGCTCTGATTTTCTTAACGGTTTTTTCGAGTTGCTAAGCTCAGTTGAGCATCTACTACATATGCTAGTAGTAGGTGTAGTAGGTGTTTTATCCTCGGAGATATCCGGCCTCAGAGGGCTATAGCATCAATCTTGAGTGTAGCCGGCCGCTAATGTCTTAAGGGCAACGTGTTGAACACGTGACTCACTGCTTTTCCAAATTTTTGCCTTGTTGCTCTAAGTGAGATTTGGGGAGTCGTCTGCTTTCATCAAATCGATCACTTCCACTATAAAGGACCTAAGTATCAATAACTTTTGCTTATTTGATTTTTTCCTTGTTTTTGATTATTGCACCCAACAATCTTAAGACATTAGAATTTGTAATAATCAAGAATAGTTGATTGGTTTGTGAATCATGGATGTTAATTATGGAGTGAAAAAACAAAAAACGAATTTTTGGTCAGTTGTAGAGTTTCGAATTTATCTCTCAACCTATAAGAAATATCGATGAACCCTTTTGACACAACGTAGTGGACATCCTGATAGTTGCCCATAAAATTTCAGAATTTTGGAGTTGTAAAAGTATTTTTTGATATTTTACAAAACAGAGAAATGTTCCTGAAAAATTCTGACGGGCAGAAATGTTTTGTTAACTAAAGTAGTTTTTATGGGGTAACCATGAGTTTTTTGATATGGTGGTTCAAACGAAGTTTTTAAATCTAGATATTATATTCAAAACTCATATTTTATCTTAGTTTCAGGAACTAAGGTTTCGAGATGTGGTGTATTAGGTGATTGGAAATTACCATCTCCGTGAGTCGAGTATAAACGAAGATTGTGACATGAAATCGAAAGGGACATGGCTAACAAAGCATGTGGATGAACACAATTGTTCCAAAGTCGACAAAGGTTGGAACATCAAACGCAACTCTAAGTGTAGTCTTCTTAAGAAAGGTATGTTTCATAAACCTCAATCTAGCATTACTTTAATTAAGGGTGATTTTTATGTGTGTAAAATCCTAGCCATACTAAAGAATTGTAGGCAACATAAAAACCTTAATTAGTAGATAGTTAATGCTAATTTAGTTGAAACAAACTAGTACGAGTTCAGTGGCATGATGTCGGAAGTTATTCTAATAACTAATGTGAGAGACCAGTAGGTGGACTTTGGAGCCACCAAGCATGTTTGTTGAAACATAGACCTGTTCACCTCCTATCATAGGATAGGAGATGTCGAGAAACTCTATATGAGTAACTCCCGCTATTGCAGAGGTTGCATAAAAGGAAAGGTCGAGTAGAAGCTCATATCTGTAATATTCTCACTTTGAATGAAGTTTTCATGTTAGGGCATATGCAAGAATCTTGTATCTTGTTATGTTGTAGATGGTAAAAGACTTAAGATATTAATTGAATATGGAAAACTTGTCGTACCTAAGGGCATGTGATTTTGAAGGAAACATTATAAGACTTAAGGTCAATATAAGCTTAACGAAAAAATTAATGAAGTAGTTGATTCTTGTGTTTTCTTTTGTGTGATTTAATGTTTTGCATGGTAGACATGGAACCGTAAACTTATATAAGTCAATGCATAAAATGGGAAGCGTAGGCTGCATACCCAAATTTAGTTTGGATATTGAACACAAAAGTTAAATATTCGTAGAATCAAAATATGCTATAAAACCTTTTAGCAAAATTGCTCGAGGAAGTAATTCTAAGCCCTTAGAATTAATTCATTTAGACCTAGTGGACATGAAATCAACCCAAACTAAGGTGGTAAAAGGTGTTTTTATAACTTTCATAGATGATTGTACGAGGTACTATCTTGTATACTTACTTAGGGGTAAGGATGATGCCTTAAAAGCCTTAAGAGTATAAAATTGAAATTGAAAGCAAAGTATATGTTACCACTAAAAGGGTTAGGTCTGAACATGATGGAAAGTATGAAATTCATATAGGAGAACTTTACTTTTTAAATGGAATTATTGATGAGATCAAACCTCCTTATTCACCGTAGTCTAATGGTATAGTTGATCGTAAGAACAAAACCATTAAAGGAGATGATTTATGCCATGTTGATTAAAGGATTAATCACAACTTGTAGGGGGAGGTCAGTCCTCCGATTTTGTTATATCACGAATAGAGTAACCTTTAAAGGATTAGATAAAACTCCGTTTATGAAAGATAGACAACCTTCTTATGCATACGTCAAAGTGTGGGGGTGTTTAGATAAGATATCCAGTATTCCCGCATAGTAGTTTTTGGTTGTGAGTTCGATTTTTCCGACTTTGGTGTGAATACTATTATGGAATCTAGGGATGCTTTGAAGTTCTTTGAACATGTTTATTCTTAATCATGTACCTCATTAGAGATGTGATGTTGATCCCCTAGATTTATTTCAAATAGTCATAACTTATCTTTAAGGAAGATGAATTAGAGTTGACCTTCTAGAGAAGTAAAAGATTAGAACCGAGACTTCTTATGGACCCGACTCTTAATAAGCCAAGCTTAACTGAGCTCCAGACTCGTAAAGAAGCCATAACATCTATTGAAACCCCATTCCGGTAAGAAGCTTCATTTAGTGAAATGGACTCAAATTCATCGGAATGGAGACTTGGGAGCTTGCTAGTTTACCCTAGGAGTAAAACCATGGGATGTAAATGAGTCGCAACGTTAGATATATGGAGCGTATATGGAAAATATTAGGCTAAGTTGGTAGCTAAAGGCTATAAACTAAAAGAAGGTGTAAATTTCCCTTGATTCTTATTCACTTGTGACGAATTAATTCTTTGAGATGCTAGTGATATTGCCGCCATAAACAACTTGGAGATACATCGATGGATGTTAAGGCAAAACTTTCCTAAACCGTGAATTAGATAAAGAAATTTACATAGACCAACTTTGAGAATTTTGTAGTGAAAGGTTATGAAGATAAAGTTTGTAAGTTGAACAAATCTTTGTATGGTTTTCAAATAAGCACGTAAAATGTGTGGACATGGAAAATTTTATCATGAGATAATGTGTAGTGGATTTAAGTTAATGAATCGAAAAGTATATTTATAAGTAACTTGTTAAGGATGCCTGTGTGATTGTATGCTTGTATGTTGATGATATGTTTATACTTGATACAAACATAGATGTGATTAATTCCACTAAAACCATGCCTTTGAATGAGAACGTTAACTTGAAAGACTAAGGCTTTTTGATGTAATCTTAGGGATGAGGATTAAAAGATAATCAAACATTTATAGTCTTAGTCATTCTCATTATGTTAAATTTTTTGCTTAAGAGATACAATCAATCGATTGTAAGCTCCGTTTGTACTTCATATGATTCTTCTTGTAGACTCGAGAAAAATAAGGAAAATGGAGTATCTTAACTTGAATACTCAAGAGTTATAGGATGTCGATGAATTTAATGAACTGTAAGAGTCCGGACATTGCCTATATTGTGAGTAAGTTAAGTAGATATACTTGTAGTCAGAGCAAGAGCATTGGGATGCACTTAGTAGAGTATTATGGTACCTAAAATACTTTATTACCTTTTATTTGATTTATGAAAGGTATCTTCTTTGTCCTTAAGGGACTTTATGATGCAAATTGGATAGTTGACTCGAGTAGTCTAAGTCTACGAGTGGATATGGTTTCACTCACAGCATGAGGGTTTGTTTTTAGAAGATTTCAAAACATATATATTGCTCAATTCATTATGGAATCTAAGAGTATTGCATTAGATAAAGCACGAGAGGGGCCGAGTGCCTAAGATGCTTTTTAGAAGACATTCCTCTCGGCATAGGCATGTGCCGACTATATCTATACATTGTGTTAGACAAGCTATAATAGCTAAAGCTAAAAATAACTAATCTCAATCGCGTTATTTCCATTGATTGGATAAAGTCCAAGGAGAATATCGCGCAACCTTTGTGAAAGGTTTATCCAAAGAGATAGTTAGAAATGCATCGAGGGGATGGGGCTTAAGCTCATAAATTAAACTTCCATGAAGGATACTCAACCTGCCGTTTGGAGATCCCATGATCAAGGTTTGAATGAGACACCTAATTTGTGGTGGGTAAAGGTAAACACTATCGGAGAATTTCATTCTCTGTCCCTTCCCTATGGTGTAGACGTGATAGTGTGATGCATGTGAAGGATGACTTTTAAGAAGTCTTAATGGGTTCTATAGTTTCAATTTAAGATTGAAGTGGGGTGTAGATAACACTCTTTATGGAAACTCACCTATCCGGATGAGGAAGTGGGGCCGCTCCTATGATAATATGAGCTTTGATTCTCTTGAGCATTACTGAAACAACATATGTCCAGAGGCCAAATTGGACAAATGGCACGAGCTTGGCAGCACCCTTGGGAGATATCATCCGTGGTTGTTATCGCGAATTACATCAAACGCTAGCAGTTCAAGACATAGTTCATTGTCTCTAGCAAGTAATTATTAATATCTCACTAAGCAAATGTTCAAGACCTCATGGACACCTCTGCCTAAAATGGTATTTCCTGCGCTTTTTATGTGATTTTCGTTTTGATGGTTTTGGTATTACTGGAACTTAGGATCTAAAGATGCTTTTTCACTTTGGTTTTGATGGTTTTTTATGTGATTTTCGTTTAAGGGTTCACTAGTTCATGCTTTTTCACTTTGGTGAAAGGAACCTTTAGTCTCACTAGTAAGGAACTAAAGATGAAAGCTCTCTATACTATATGATTTTAGCAATCCATAGTATGATCCTGGGATCATCACACTGTTGTGTGAGGGAGATGACGTTGGAGTGGCTAGTATGACTTAAACATGCACGTCATCTATCTGCTCACTTTGGGTCGTGAGATTGGGTTGTTGATTTACCAAAATCTATCTCGTATTTATCGTGTTTTATTGAGTTTTCATTCATGGGATTGTTGGAAAACGATTACTAAAAAATAATTTTTAAGGTTTTAATAAAATTATAATTTATTGTTTTCTTTTGTGAATGAAAAACTTATTAGTCCACGTTGTGGAGTTTTCACAATTTTAGTTGTTTTAAGAGACTATATAAGCATTTTAGTCCCACATCGGGGAGTTTTTCTTCTTAAGTTGTAGTTGTCAATTATATAAACAAATTCACTACTTTTGTAAAATCTATGGAAAGGGGTTGCTCTATATTTTAGAGGGACCCCTAAGGGAAAATATTTTATAAAGCGTTTCTTAAGCGTTCGCGATTTTCCTTAACGGTTTTTTCTGAGTTACAAGCTCAAGTTGAGCATCTACTACATATGCTAGTAGTAGGTGTAGTAGGGTGTTTTATCCTGGAGATATCCGTCTGTGAGGGCTATAGCATCACTCTTGAGGTAGCCAAGCGCTAATGTCTTAAAGGGCAACGTGTTGAACACGTGACTCACTCTTGTTTTTCCAAAGTTTTGCCTTGTTGTTTGTGGAGATTTGGGGAGCTCGTCCGTTTCATCAAATCGTTCACTTCCACTATAAAGGAGCTAAGTATCAATAACTTTTGCTTATTTGATTTTTTCCTTGTTTTTGATTATTGCACCCAACAATCTTTGATGAAGTACTCGCGTAAATAATGACGGTGGGAGGTGTTTACCCTATTGTGTAGGATGGGAAGGAGGTAACCTATCAAATAAACCAAAAGAACCATGATTTCTAGTAGTATAAGACCGCTGGCTCTATTGATGCCGGATGGAAGTGGAAGTGTGCTTTGTGGAAGTGTTCTAGCGTGCTTATTTCTGGGTTGTCTACTTGTCTTGCGCTCATAATAAACTAACTTGATAGAGCATATATAATCAAAGCAGCTTGGAGCTCCTAAAAGGGTGATAGGCCTTACTACGAGATGGAGACAAGAACGAAAAGTCGGAGAAGTATCTTTATCTCAGAAATTAGATGCTAGTTTTTGTTTAGAGTGTAAGTTTGTAAGCTGCTATCATTTGAGCTGGATTTAGTTGTGATGTATTTGGGTTTTCTTCTGGTTAAGGTGCATAGGCGTTTTGACTCACAGATTTCTTCTTTGGTTATCATAAATTACTGAAATGGCAGGAAACTTTACTAAGAGCAGAGGAAACCTGAATATACCATAATACTGAACCGATATACATGTCAAACCTTCATTTAAGTTAACCCGTAAACATCATAAGCACTGCATAGTTACAGCATTGAAATCTATAGGAAAAACTGAAAGCCCCATAGAAGTACACTTTTGCCTACTGTTGTACTCGCGGATAATTTCTCTCTCCATTTTCAATGTTGTAGCAAGCATTACTCCCCGATTCTGGAAATTTCATATATGAGGATTAGTATCCGATGGGACGTGGGACAGAGTGTTTCCTTTTTGTTTCTTTCAATGCTGGAAACCCACGCACAAGAAAAAAATGACCAGGTATTCAGTAAAGAAAGGAGTATCTCGATTCTAGTCTGGCCGTGCAGGTCCTTCAAAAGGAGCAGCAGCGCTAAACCGAAGTCCATTTTATCTCGAAGTTAAAAAAAATTGTGCAAATTTAGAATTGTGAATAAACACTGAAGTTGCTTTGTAATCAAGTACTTACAGGTGTAACAGGTCCACCATTTGAAAGTAGTACCTTTTTACTCCTATTTGCACTAACTTGCTTCTGCGTGCGTTGCCTGCAAATTAATCAGAACAGATCAAGTAGCCAACTACAACGCATTATATAACCAGCACTGACAGAAAACTAGGGAGAAACACGAGCATTCAGAACCCCATTTTCTCACCTTGTTTTAGAAGACCTTAATTGTGCAAATCACTGTAGGAAGGCCAGACTGACTGAAACTGCAACACAATAGGATAAGTCATTGCTTAATTGTCCTTGGCTAAGCAACTTGGGTCCTCACAAGAATGAATCCTAACTGCTGCTGCAGATGCAGCGATTGTTATGAAGAAATCGAGCAGTAAGTTCAGAGAACTTGTAAAAGCAATCACCAGATCTCTAATATAGAGTAGTATCAAACCCATTATGAGTATTAAAATTGCTTTTATGCAGAAATAGTAAACTTTTGCTCATCCCAAATGAATTAGTAAAGGGGCATGGAAACAAATTGCAATTGGGTTGCTGCAATAAGGAGAGATGTTGTTGCATGCAGGAACAAGACAAATAAATTACTGCTTCTAAAAAGCTCAATTTCAAAACCATATCTAATCCTGATTCAGTACTATCCCTACTTTAAAAATACGGATTTATTCAATCCCACATTTCTAAACTGATCTTTTAAGCGTCCATCCGTCCTCCTGTATAATCCTCACAAAAATTAGAACCCAAACTCGATTTCTTGGACTTGACCTTGCCAGCATCATTTCAATTGACACAATGCTCCTGATGAAAGTTTTGCATAAAGGAATAATCCCTTCCTTTGATATCCTCAACCAAAATGATTATGCGAGATCCATGGATTCTCAGCATAAATCAAGTTAAAAGAGTTGTGGTCAACGCAGAGCAATTGAGCAATGAAGGCGTCCCTGAATCTATTATTTGTAAGCATCTAATCATGGGACAAGGAGGTTTGACTAGAGATGCCCATAAATTCAAAAAGCTTGTTGAAAAAGCTAAAGAAATAGGTTTTTCTTCTGGTTAAGGTATATGCGTTTTGTCTCACAGAATTCCTGTTTGATTATCGTAAATTACTGAAATGGCAGGAAACTTTGCATTGAGAAGGACTAGAAGCAGAGGAAAACTGAATACAGCAAAATATTGATCCGATATACATGTCGAACCTTCATTTGAGTTACACACAAACATCATAAGCACTGTGTAGCTACAGCATTGAAACCTATAGGATAAACTGAATGCGCCATAGATATGTAGAAGTACATTTTTGCCTACTGTTGTCCTCGCTAACAATTTCACCTTCCATTTTCAATGTTGTAGCTAGCACTAAATCATCAAGTACATCTTCTCTCACTAATGTCGTAATGATAGAAAATTAGGCTGAGAACTAAAACCCGCACTTGGATGCCACTACTACTACTACTACTACCCAATTCTGGAAAATACTATGTGAGGATTAATATCCATCTTAATATTTTCATACTGATATTCATAATTAACGGGCTATTAAGGAATCTGCTGAATCTGATATCATCCATGAGTCATGCATATGATCAAATTGGTTTTTATAAAGTTTGAATTTTTACGATATTTTAAGCCTGCATTCTAAGACAAGTGAATTCTTTTTTTGACCTGAAAATGATATTATTGTTGTAACAGATGGGAAAAATGGGTCGTAGGGTTTTAATATAAGGCTTCAAGATGACAAATCCAATGGAATACAAATCATCTCTTTGTTCTTCAAGCGAGACGCAAGTTCCAAATCAAATGGGACGTGGGACAGTGTTTCCTTTTTAGTTCTTTCAATGCTAGAAACCCAGGCACAGAAAAAAATAACCAGGTATGTTCAATAAAGAAAGGAGTGTCTCATTCTAGCCTGGTGGTGCAGGTTCTTCAAAAGGAGCTGCAGCACTAAACCCAAAATCGAAGAAGTGCATTTTATTTTGGAGTTTATAATTTGTACAAATTCAGAATGGTGAGTAAACATTAAAAGTTGCTTTGTAAAACAAGTACTTACAGGTCCACCATTTGAAACCAACACCAAGTAATGTGTTTTTGCTCCAATACATACTAACTTGCTTCTGCGTGTGTTGCCTGCAAATTAATCAGAACACATCAAGTAGCCAACTAATTAATGCATTATATAACCAACACTGACAGAAAACTAGCTAATTCGGGAGAGAAACGAACATTCATAACCTCGTTTTCTCACAAAGAAATCCTTGTTTATAAGACATCAATTGTGCAAATCACTGTAGCATGGAAAGCCAGACAAACTGAGGCTGCAACAGTACAGGATAAGTCATTGCTTGATTGTCCTTGGCTTAAGCAACTTGGGTCCTCAAAAGAATGAATCCTAAAACTGCAGATGCAGATGTAGAAATTGTTATGAAAGAAATCAAGCACTAAGATCTGAGAAGTATAGAACCCATTATGAGTATTAGAAGAGCTTTCATGGAGAAAAGAGTGAACTTCTGCTTAACCCAACTGAATGAAAAAGGGACATGGAAACAAGTTAGTTGCTGCAATAAGGAGAGATGTTGCATACTGAAGAAGACAATCCATAACAATACTGCGTTCCTTGGATTAAGCCTATTATAGCCGCACAGGACAGAAGCTCCCCAGAACCCAGAAGCAAAGAAGTCCATATGATAATATCCTGCACAAATTAAAAAAAAAGAAGACGCCCAAATCACTGAAACTACATTACAAAATTATTTTACATCAATTGAATTACTAAAGTTAATCTCAATCTGCAAAAACTTCTTTAAGCGCCGCTTGCAACACTGGTCTAACATCAGTCTTGGCTGGGAACTCTTCAAAGAACTTCTCATGAACACGCTGCAGAACTTCTAAGATTCTTTTGAGGGCACCGTCGTCTTCATCCAGCTCATCATTATCCATGTTTAATCGATGTCCACCGCCGTTTCTTGATGAAAAATAATTAAATTTGGTGATGCGAATGATGTTTTCTTTGTGCTCTTTCCAGACTGATTCTGTATCGTCGATAATTACCGTGTTAGTTGCATTTGCTCCCAACACCACGTCTAGATTTTTTCGATTTCTGACAGTAGAATCATCTTTCGAGATCACTTTTTCTTAAAAATAAACACTTTTAGGATCAATCAATCTAACCACTTCTTTAGCGTAACACCGTTCTCCTTTCGTATAAACGTAAAGCTCGAATTTCTGGCATACTTGTTCAAGAAAATCTCGCACATAAGGCCTTAACCTTGTATACCTTCCCTGTGGTTGTATGTTTATGTCTCCCAACAGTCTTCATGCATGTAATTAACCCTGATTTACCATTTAGATAGTCCTGT
>JAJJWW010009437.1:0-100625 GCA_023531295.1 Papaver armeniacum
TCCATAGACTTATTTATATTGCTAGAATCTTGTAAACACCTTGATCCCATGAAATTGATGAAGTTCTTTGAGTCAAAGAGTGGGAAGTGGAAATCGTGTTAAAACCAGTTGCTCATCGTGCAGATACTTGGTTGATTTTCTATCCACTACTTTGCTAACTCCTCCAACTAATTGCACGACTTGCTCACATTCTCATCGTGTATATGAACACACATGCTGTAGACCGCCAGACCAAAACCCTAGTTAATATCCCCCATGTGACACGATTGATGTCTCGTGATTTTGGAGTCTGCAAGGCAGACGTGCATTTAGTTAGTCAGTTGTTGACTTTATGGGACGATAAGTCCTTATATTGTTGAGTCGAACGTGATTTGCAAATGTTCTAAGACTCATGAATTGAACATGTCTGTTGAGACAGAGGTATAATTGTCGAATAAATGTTGATAGTTAAGGTGAAAAAATATTGTTCATTTGATGAATTGTTGATATTGATAGTTGAACCAATATTCCTTAGCTTGTGCAAATATTGCTCATCCGAGAAAAAATGTTGCTCGTTTGATGAATTATTGGTAGCGAGGACCAAATAAAATATTAATTTAAAATACGGCAATCGATCCAAGTATAATCAATTAAAATGTTAATCATGGGATCAACGTAAAATTATTAGCGTTTGAATCTGGAACTATGAACCTTGGATTCGAAAACCCTAATTTCGATCAATTGTTGATCAATTGATGATTTATTGAAAATCAACCACGAGGTGAAGGAGGGACCGGATACATGGGATGATGGATCAACCATGTAGCGCCCAGGTGCTCGAGTGAGCAAATACCAAAGTCTCTTGAAGACCGTTCTTGAGAGGATGATTAAATCTTTGGTTTAATCATTTTCGTAAAATAAAATGCTCGTCTGAGCCTTAGGTGATAAAACCTAATTATGAAGAGGTGAGGGACCGACCAAGGGATCATGAAACCGGCCCTGGTTGGTCACGGGACCGTATGACGATCATTTTATGAAATTCCAAATTGTTTGGAAGAATTTGAACCTAATATGAACAAATTAGGTCAAATGATGAAAGTGTGTGGGACCAGCCTCTTGCAAGCCAAAGAGCCAACCTTGGTCGGTCAAGGTAATATGCTCGTGTCGCCAAAATGCTCGTGTCTCAGTCCTGAGAATTTTGATATTTTCTGGCGTGCGTTTGAGCAATCATTTGAGAAAATATGAAAAAATCAAGGTTTTTGCTCAAACTGAGGAAACTTCATAAGATGAAAGAAATAATAATAATAAAATGAGGGAATCATGAAGTGTGGGACCGGCTATGGTCAAGGCATGGCTTACGCCTAATAAGCCCGGTCCCATGGCACTTTTTCTAATTTTATATTATTTTCATGATTTTAGGGAAATACCATGAAATCAAGGAGTTTGTTGAAATAAAGGAGTTTTCCTTAAAGTGAAGGAGTTTCCATGAGATGAAGGAAACCATAATAATTAATAATAATAAAATAAGGGGCATGTGTGGGACCGGCCACGACTAGGGCATGGTCACGGCCAGCTAGGGCCCGGTCCGTGAGTGTTCCTAATTTTATATTATTTCTATGACTTGAAGGAAATATCATGAAATCAAGGAATTTCATGGTTGAAGGAAATGAAGGAAATGATAATAATAAAGTAATAAGGAATAAAGGTGTGGGACCAGAAGCCACAACTAGGGCATGACCAGGACGGCTAGTGAGCTCGGTCCCGCGACACCTTTCCTAATTTTATTATTTCCTTGATGTGAAGGAAACACCATGAAACCCAGGAGTTTCCTTAAAACGAAGGAATTTTCATGGGATCAAGGAATCATAATAAAAAATATGATAAAATAGAGAATGAGGCGTGGGACCTGCCCACGACGTGATCGTCAACCCGGTGTGATCCCCTAACGCCTTAGCTAATATATTATTATTATTATTATTATTCCTATTTTGCAAAGGTTCATCGTTCCTTCGTGTTTTGGAATGCTCGCTCGTGCATTCAGGTGTTCGTTAGTGCATTACTTGCACCATTTTGGAGTCGGGGCTTACTCGATGGCGGCTCGGATGCTCGTACGTTGAAATATTTATTACTAACCCATGTAATTCTAAGGAAGAACCACGAATTGAAGTAATGAAATATTATGAAGAACGTAGAATATTTCCGAATATTGATTAATGAATTTAAGGATTATAAATAATTAATTGATGGCTCTATACTAGCGGCATGCATCTTTGTCTAGGAGCATTAATTATTTGAGAATTGAGTAATATGAGCTTGTTGAAGCGTTATATTTCTTTATGTAGTCGGGAAAACATTGTTACATCCTCAAGACGTTATTGCTCTATACTAGCAGTGCAAGTGTCTGCAGGAGCCGTCTAATCTTTCGATTCTATATAAAAGTAATTCTTGAAATTACTCATTATTCATGAGATATGTCGTTGTCTCAGCTGAGAGACTACACATCTACATATACTCCGAGAGACAGTATTCTCAGTCAGAGATTTTTGTGGCATGAGCTTTCATGCTTCCATGAGAGACATGAGCCTCAATACTCCTCTGATTGCTGGATCAGGAGCATGTATAATTATGGTTTTACGATTTTAGCCCTTGTCGAAAATTCACCATCTACATTAATTCCCCTGCTTAGTGAGGGACAGTCATGTTCCTCAGTCAGCACTGGATGGTGATTTTTTTTTTAGTTACAGACGAAATAAGTAACTAAACTTAGTCGTAAGATAATATGTTACCGGATTCTCGATTGCATGAGCGAACCATGGCTTGAACGAAGATCCCAGTGGTATGATAGAGCATCGTCTAACGAGCGTAAATTGGTGTAGCACCGTTGATTTGGTGATGAAACCTTGGTCGATTTAGGATTCATGGGTCCGGGCCCAAGAAAGGAAATCCATTTTAGCGCGAACGTTCGTTCGTTAGTTAGTTTAAGAAACAAACAAAATAGACCTGAGTCTAATGATAAAAATTTTATCCATGAGCTTTCACGAAAAACAAAATTTTATTTTTTAAATATGTGAGATTTCACAAAGTGGAATAAACTCGTTTCAAAGGTGGATGCTCAAATGAGAGATTTTTTTTTGAGCAGGCGTACGTCTGTTAGTAATAAAATTTTGTTTATGAGCTTTCATGAAAAATTTTATCTTCCAAATTTTCAAAATCTTTTAAAATATACTCTCGCTTCAAAGACAGATGCTCGCATGAGGGAGCAAATATATATATATATATATATATTTTTTTTTTCAAACTTACGTGAGTTTCACGTTAGATATATATATT
Source organism: Papaver armeniacum (assembly GCA_023531295.1). Taxonomy (NCBI): domain Eukaryota; kingdom Viridiplantae; phylum Streptophyta; class Magnoliopsida; order Ranunculales; family Papaveraceae; genus Papaver; species Papaver armeniacum. The sequence goes on from JAJJWW010009437.1 coordinate 3,310, forward strand.
TTTGTAAAACCAATGTTTCGATTTTGAACAACTTTTGAAAGTAGACAATTACACATAGTGAAATAATGTCTGTATGTAAGTTTTCACAATTGTAGAATGGACGTCTGTCCAATTTTTGAAAAAACCAGTGGATGTTAAAATTCACGTGAGTTGTTCACGGTTTTATGAACATCAAGTCTGGTTTTGAATAATGAATTTTGCTCGTCTTTGCAGGTTTGAAGAAACGAGCAAGTTTTCGAAATTCTGACGTTATAATCACTACAACTAGTGAAATCGTAAATAGGTAAGAGTTGGATTGTTACCGTTTTTGTTGCGTGTTTGTTATTGGTATATCCATGACTCCATGTCTTTCGCCTCAGGTAGTGGTGACTTCTGGTTACAACCACTCTTCTGGCTCTTCCGGGGAACGTTCCAAAAATATCAAGTCAAAGATGAAGACTTCTGCATATGCTCATACCGAGGTAAATCAACCTTTCAGAGACGCTGGAAAGTTGACACATTGTATGCCTCTCGATCATCTGGGAGTCGTCCCTCATCAGCAGAGAAGCACCTCCGACTTCGATAGTGAGACTATCGGCTGAAGATGAAGTTCGGCTTTGCGTTGATGGTGTAGCTCCTAATCCAATGTGGATGAATGAAGAATTTCGTCATAATTCATCAGAAAATTCAGAAGTTAGGTCTTCATTAAAATTGCTGTAGAATCTTCGTTCGATGTCGGATTTTTGTGATCTACCCATGTTTCTTCATCCTCGGAAAATTTACAAGCTTTAGTAAATAATCTTTTCGTCTTTTGAGGACGTTTAAGGGCCGAAATTTACGAAACAGTAAATTTCCAGGAGGTTTTCAGGAAATTTTCAGTTGTCATGCAGTCCAAAGTTTTGGCCACATCTTTTTGATCGTTTCTCCAATTGCCGTGAATTTTGGATATGTTGTAGAGGACATCCATACAAAGAGAATGGTACATGACTCATCCCTAAATTCTTCACCAATTTCTCCCAGATCGCTTCTTTGTGCGGGACAGTGTAAAATCATCTCAGACGAGCTTGTTGTAAAACACTCATGTTGTGTCTTTAGATCATTCGCTTGTGTATTGAACGGTTGGTGAAGGATTTTAATGTCATTGATTCATTTGATATCAAGACCCCTTGATTGATACATGAGCATGGTGCTTGCAGTGCCGTCTTGTTTCTGTCAGTCGTAGAAACATCACTTCTTGGAAACCCCGGTCACGCAGGACCATAAGCGAGGTTGCTCTCAAGAGGGGATGATGTAATGACCATGGTTGCATGTCCCAGGTAGTAGTTCCTTTTAAGATGAATGATTAGCACTGGTGAGCCCGGCGCCAAGAGTCTTGGACTTTATGAAGGACTTAGCGAAAAACCTGGTGGACATCAATCGACTGTAGAGGTTATGAATCCCGTCCACGAATTTCTGCTTGCATGTTGTATGCTCTGGAAGATGTAGGAACCTCATACGACGCCGGAATTCGGTGATTGAGCCCAACTTTTGAATCTAAGAGACTAAGTTTTCATATGAGAAAATAATCACTCAATTTGGAGTTATTTAGGTCACCCAACCAAGCATGCACATTTGTAATTTGTAATCCCGTAAATAAAATTCAGATTTCATAGACCTGGCAATAAAGGCCATATCTTTCAGCTCGTATGTCCGATTGATGTACCCTTTTGGTATGTTGTAGAAGAGACATAGACGAACATCTTTCGTTGAGGAAGCATTGTCCCATTCCTCACCAATTGGTACGTTTTTGTAAACCTACGGCCTGAAATGTGTTGTATCTCCTTTGTAGAGGCGATGAGAACATCTTGTAGAAGACTTTGGCTTGTGCCCGTCTGTCGTGCAAGCTTTGGGAAGACATTCATGTTAACATGTTTTCATGTCTACACATCTTGATATGAATCGTTAAATTTGGAAGAAATACGATCCATCGAGTAACGCTTCGAGATAATAAATAGTTGATGAAGCGGGATGTTGCTCATAATACCGTTGGGTGTAGATGTTGAGATCACGAATGATTACGCTCCAGAGATCCTTGTCGATGCTGAGATCATGGATGGTGTTCCTCTAGAGATTATTGTTGATGCTGATACCATGGTTAAAGTTTCTCCAAAGACCGAAAAAGCTAGAACCATGATTATAGATATAACCTTTGCTCCTCCATCCAGTGAGCCTTTTACATTCACGAACTAGTTGATGAGTTGAGCGTCCCTAAGATGAAGGTGTGCGAGAGTTCAACCCGAATGCTCCTAAAGCATAACTTTACCATGAACTGGTTTTGTCGGTGAGTCGACGTTGTTGCGGTAGATAGCAAAGCCGGCAGTTTTCATACGTGGATGTGATTGGTGAAGAGAGGAAGTTCCTCAATCGTGCAGGGGCTTATGATGTAGAGAAATCCCATTGATGAAGTTTCACGGAATCACCTCAGGTTGCCCAGTTGTTTATGGGTGAAAACTATTTTCTCGCCGGTTTTGGTAATTTGGGGTGTGTGGATGCGAAATGAGTTTAAACCTTAAACAAATGCACTACACGGAGTGCTTGTAGATTCGAGAAATCAATCTGTGCAAATCCGGCCTAAACCAAGAAATGGCCGTTCCAGATTTATTTCGGTCAAAAAGTGAAGGAGATGGGGTTGATCTTAGGGAGGAAGCGAAGAAGGTGTTGAGATTGTGAAGGTGTTGGCTATGTATGACTTGTATCGGAAAAGCTGAGGCGGTGCAGGATGTAAGCTATCGATTCCGGTGTTTGAATACGATGGTATCAACACTTGCCTCTGTTGTCTGGACTTGTTATGTTGTTTTTTGAAAATAGGGAGGAGAACCTATTTATACAAGTCATTTGAGCCCTATTCACGTCTCTCGTGGGAAGTGGAGGAAGTGGAGTGATGGAGTAGTGGAGTTGTGTGTTAGTGTTACACGACCCGGTCTTGCCCACTTCTCGTCATCTCTAACCGTCCATGACTTCGACACGTTCTTGTGATGGCGCGTTGCACGCTGTCTCGTAAACGCCAGACCAATACACCGGTATGTATCCCCCAGTTTGTGACATGATTAATGTCTCGAGTGTGTGGATCGTGGGACCCACGTGAAGTAGCATGTAATGCTAGATTGAATAACTAAGTTATTTAGGAAGTCGATACTTTGAAGTATCGTGTGTATTCTATCTGAGATCGCATCATGATGTGGTAAAGTGATGGGTGGTGATCACCATGACTCCTCACTAACCAATTAACTCCCGACCGGGTTGTATAACCAAGCGGTGAAGTTGGACTCGACGAGATGATCTTTGAGACACTCATCTGCGACCGTTGATGGAATTAGGTTTTTGAAGAGGCGCAAGCATCACTCTTGACTTGGTCGAATCCAAGCATGGGAGGTGTTTTGGAAAGGACCGATAGGGCATGCGTGTAGACGGCATGCCGGTGTACACGTCCATACCTCATTGTCCCATGAAGGTGCGATCTAGGCCACTCAATTTGACCGAAGCAAAGAGGAGCGGTTGAGATCGATTTGCAACGAAATCTGGTGCCGCAAACCGCGCATCATGCCAATTTTGGCGCGCATTCCAAGACGACCAAGCTTGGTCGGTCTTGGCCGATCATCCGACGTGCATACGGTGGGATGGTGTATATACTCTGTACTTCATCGTCCCATAGAAACGTGAACTAAGCCACTCAATTTGTCAGAGAACTTGAGCGGTCGAGATCGGTTGTGGCTGGGAAGTGTGACCACGCCTAGTTTGGGCACGCGAATCAAGATGTGCAGCCAAGTTTGGTCTTGGCCGATCGGGTGTGGAGATAGGTGGTAGGCTCGATAAAGTGTTTATTTCTACGCCTACATGTTATACCGCAAGTGCACGGCGTCTATCGGAGACGTGGCAAGACGGGTCGAACCACGAGACTTGTGGTCTTTGTGGAGTTGATCAAGGCTTCCTAAACTGAATTTCTAGCAAGTGTAACACAATTATGATTTGTTGTCGGGCGAGGCGAGGTTGAAATGGTGACTCTAAGCTAAGGCGAGGAAAAATAAGTTATAACTAATAGGAAGCTACCGGGGTTGTTAGACTTCACCTCATAACCCTATGCTAAAAACACACTCCATTCATGTCTTGTGCCTCCTTTGAAGGCCTCGGGTAGAAATTCCTTAGCAAACTCTCCTAATTACTCCTAGTATAGCTTGTCTTTTCACAAAGACAAACTATCACAAGCTTATTTGGTTCGTTAGCTAACTAATTACTCCTAAAGCAATTTAGCTGACTTCACTAACTCACTCCTAGCATAGCTTGTCTTTTTACAGTACAAACTATCACAAGTTTGTTTGATCAATACAGCATACAATCACTCAAATCAATTCATAACAGCAAGAACACAAATTTGGAATATGATTTACTTCAACATATGATTATGGGTTTCATCAAACACCCTAGTTAATATAATTAGAACATAATTAACAAACAAACTATAAATTACACTAAAATGGTGCTCTGGCTAGCCCAGGCATAAAGCTTTTCAAACACATCTCAACCCCTTTTATACATGCAGTTCCCCAAACCCTAATTTAATTAAAAAAAAAAGAAATTAACCATACCCAATCGCCCATACTCTGAATCGGTGGTTCCCTCTGCTCCCGCTGGCTCGAGCTCCATTAATTGATCATAGAGAAAACACTAGTTCTAGTTATTTCAAACTTAGCCTCTAGGGGTATAGGAGAAGCTATGAATGAAATAACTAGACCTAGAGAAGGGAGAGCATTTCTTGTTGGTAGTTGTTGGGGTGTCAGGGTAAGGCGACGGTGGATGTGGTGATGGCTCTTCTCAGAGCTGTGGTGTCGGGTGAGGAAGGTGGAGCTCTGGGTTGTGTCGGAGAAGAAAGAGAAGATGGAGAAGAGAATGGGTTGTCTCGATGGGGTATAGGGGTATGGGTTGATTCGGTGTTGAGCGGGTGTAGCAAGGAGTGATGCGAAGGGCTGAGCGACCGTAGGATGGCTAGGAGCGAGATCTGAATGGCTCAGGAAGAACTGGGATTTTGGTGTTGAGTGAATGCATCAAGGGACGATGTGCAAGAAGGAGCGAGCGTAGGATGTGGCTGGGCGAGATCTGAACGGCTCAAATGGAGCGGTCTCGGGTCCGGGTCTTGGATAGCTTGGGCCCAAGTCTTGTAGATGGGTTCTTTACTTGTTGGGTTGCAACCGATGCGCGCGGGCTTTGGCTTTTCTGCTCCATAGACGCTTTCCTCAATTCTTCGCTCTTTTGGTTCCTCAATTTCTCGAGCTTTATTTATTACCTAAAAACACAAAATTAATTAATACAAATATTTATTCTTGAAAACAAAGAAAAACGAGAATTTGGGATAATATCCGATTTACGAACACAAAAGATGAGCTAAATGCCAATAAAAGGTGTATAAATATGCAATATTTGGCACTCATCAAATACCCCCAAACCTGAATTTTACTTGTCCTCAAGTGAAACAGAAATTAAGAAATCCTAACTATACCCCTGTCGCAGGTCTCTCGAATGCATTTAGCGTATGCACTAAGCCTTTAAACCCCTAGGTGTCCCTAGTGGACGAGTTGTAGTCTCGTGAGGGTTTACCAGAGAGGTGTACCCACAAAACCTTCTCCAACCCAGAGTGTGAAAGAGTCTCAAGCATCCAAAGAGCTATGAGGACATAGAGTTTTCTGCATGCTAGTAACAGAAGTTAGAACTACCAAAGAACGCATTCTCATCCTTAAGTCTTGAGCGAAGTAACCATACCGTATGAAAGAATTCGAATTCGATTGTGATCATAAGCCTCGACCTGCCTCACCATTAGGGTTTTATGATAATTGCACTCAAAAATATCGCTTTTTAGTCTCTCATGTGCAGGTAGGAATAAAGAGAGAAATCCCGCACACGTTTGTAGGTGAGAAGGATAACCTTAGAAATAATTTGGAGACTCCACATAGTTGTGGACAAAAGAATCTTTTCTGATGATCTCTAAGAAAGGAAATCAACCATTAACAAGGGTGGGAGTACTCACTTACCTTCTCACCCAGATCGGCAATTAATATCACTCTCTCAAAGATTCATAGAAATGTCTTCAATCTTCGGTCTTGGTCTTCAATAGGCGATGATGAACTTCCGAACTTCACAAAAACTTGACAAACATTTTTTTTTTTTAAGAATAACTTGGTGGTAACTAGACACATAAAATAAACTACATTTTTTTTTTATTTTTTTTATTTAGTACATGAAATGGAAATAACAATAAAACTCAATTTTTCACAAACTTCATTAATTCTCATCTTCTTTTCTTTTCTTTCCTTTGTTGCACGTAAACCTTGGACTATATCAACTTTTCTTCGAATATTGATGATGCTAAAACTGCTCTGACGATGATGTGTTTCTATGAATGTGATGATTGAGAGGGACAGAGTGATGCTAACTGCAAATCGGTATTTAGAAGAAGTTTTCATCTTTAAACGTCATCCTCATGATTGACAAAAATTAGCACTCAAGAGATCAAAAGTAGTGCGAAGTTGGGTAGCTCACCATTCCTACCCGGAATTTACGTACGGACACACACTCCTAATGCTTTTTCTAGAAAGTTGCAAAAATTGAAGGTTGGTGCCTCACTTGATGTAAATTGGGTAGTCTCCACTATGGGTGATCACAATTCTACTACCGAATATCTAAACAAACACCTAATTCGCCCTCCGGTATGGTTAAATCCAACTTTAATGCTCTAATCAACTAAGAAACCCGATTGTGTTCTCCGGTACTTCCAAGTTCTGTTATTTTGTGAGACTCTCTATGTAAACGTAGCTAGAAGCATGCTAGTGACTCTAAAATCTCTAAAAGTTGGAGGTTTTTATTTGCAAAAAGTTACAAAGAGTTTTTTATTTTTTATTTTTTTTTTAAATAAAAGAGTAAAAACTCTTTATGCAAATGTACCCCCAAACCTAAATCAAACATTGTCCTCAATGTGTCAACAGATACAAAGAATTTAAACAGTCACATACCATGAGAACTATGTTGAGTAGAGAAAAGGGAAGAGATTACCGGATGTCGAAAAGGCGGAAGCAAGGTTGGAGCTTCATTAGTCAAGGCTAGAATCCAACATTCTCAGTGGAGATCATATCGGATTAGCACAAAATATGTACAAGAAGACTCAACCGATTCAAGAAAAGAAAAATTTAACAAGTCCTACTGGATTATATACAATGAAAATTCACCATACACTAACAATCTAAAGAGTTGAGGATCAACCCAATAGAAAATATATACAAACATCAACAGCCTTACACAAATATAAAATGAGAGTGCAAGTAAAAAGACGTGTATGTGAATGAGTTTCCCAAACCTAAACTTGTCAACAGGGTGTGTTTGAGAGCACAAATCTTGCAATTTTAAAAGGTACATCATGCACAAGGTCTAACTCAAAGTGAGTTTTGCTAAGAACAAGACATACACATTCCAACTTGTGGTTCCCTAAAAGTGTTATACTTTGATGCAAAATAGTCCAAGAGGACTTGGGAAGCACAAAGCTCTAGGCTTAAATTAGGCATTTTCAGAAAAGTTGGTTTTGCAATTTTGTTACAAACTACACCTAGGTTTGGTGGAGGAGTGTCAATCTTGTGCCTTAGGAGAGAGATTAGGTACATCTAAGTTGTTTTCATTTATAAGATCATTTGCACCATCATATACTTTCCTAAGGTCAGAAGAAGGTAAATCATGCTCACCAGCATAGAACAATTCATCAATCACCATGTCATAATCATCAGAGCAAGCAGGCAACATATTGTGATAAGGGCAGTGGGAATCGTATTACAACAATAATATCATGATCCAAAAGAACATTAGTGTCAACGGAAGATTCATCATTTCTTAAGTCACAAGCAAGTTGTGTAGCATGCTCACATTCACCGAAGAATTTCACAAATCCAAGCTCGGAGTTAATATCACATGTATGAATGTTAGAAGAAGTAGCATTCATAGGGTTCAATGTAAGAGACGCCTAACGTCCTCAACCCAAAAATTCCATCATATTATCTGCATACACATGCTCTTCTAACATATCATATTCATCATCATCATCATCACAAAAAATGCATTTCCCTATTAGCATTTATAGTGTACTCATTTTCCTCTAGATTAGGTTCATATTCAGTGTATGGTTGTGCATATGGTTCACTAGAGAAGGATGCTCATGCAATGCTTTCCATCCAAGTATATCATTGTTTTGCTCTATGAGCTCTTCCATTAGTGATTGCATACAAGGGGTTGGGGAGTATAACATTGTTCAACTTCCCACTGTGATGGATGATGTATGTGTGCATGGTTATCATGGCTTTCCCTAGATTTGTCTAAACTCATGTAAAATGTAGCGAGTTCTCAACAGGGTGGTCTAAACTACCACATAAGGTACAAGCATACATTTCATAAAGTGTTTGTGGGGATTAGATTCGACAGATTGCTCATGTAATTGCCTTTCTAAAGCGGAATACTTGAGCTTCTAACTGATCTAAAAGTGATGGTGGGTATGAGAAAAGTGTTCATTTTCAACATGTGGTGTATGATACATGTGCTCATAATGATTAGGGTATGTGAAGTCGGGGCCCGAGAAGGCTCATAAAATTCCCTAAAATCACTATGGTATGTGGGGAGTTCACACTGTGAAGCATGCCCAGTAAGCAAGCTCTCTAATGGATTTGTTTCCATCGATTGGGGTTAACACAAAATCCCCGACATGATCTAGCAACTTAATTTGAACTCAAAAATAAACATAGCACACATCAAATCATGTATAACCAATGATGTTTCAAAATGGGAAGGTAAGCCCAAATGATGCAAAGCCCGGTTGTTGTGGGCTCAATTTTGGTTTATAGTGGGATTTGGTTTATGAGGGCTTGTTTGGTTTGTGTGGGATTTGGTTTGTGTGGGAAAGTCTGTTGAGTGGAACTGGTGGCTCGAGTTTAGTTTAAGCCCATCAGTGTGGCTTATGTGGGCTGAAAGTTCGAATGCAAAGCCCAGTAAGTGGGCTTCACTTATGCAGCCCGGGTTTGTGAGCGAGCTCGGGTTATGTCACCCGTGGTTATGGGCTACGGCTTTGGTTGCACTGACCACAGTTGGGCTTCACTATTTTGTGAAGGGACGGCCAGTGGGCCGGGTTTCAGATTTCAGTGCGGCCCAAGTTATATGCTCAGCTTCTGCAGCTTAGGTTGAGCCCAATGGTTGGGTTTTAGTACAGTGCAACTTGTGCTAACAACACAGCACAGCTTTGCAATTCACAGCACAGCTTTGCAATTCACAGCACAGGCTAACAACAGCAAGACTTATGAGACAACACAGCACAGCATGTGCAGGATAGAAATTGTGAATGGTGCACAGGGGTTTGCAAAATTTAGCAGGTATGTCAATCAACTACTCATGCACTATGTTTGCAGGGTTTGAAAGGTCTATGCAAAATAACTAGTTCAGCAGGCATTCATAGCATTAGTCAAGGCAGAGCAACAATCAACCTGATCTGGTTCAGACGACCAACCAATTCTCACCACATGGAGTAATACATGTGAAATTTCAAGTCCGGATATTATGCACCGTAGTTCATGACAATTCGATTAGCCTGAGATGTGACTCATCATACAACAGGAATGATGTTCTTGGTTTTCACGAGGTTATGCTCAAAACTTGGTTGACCTAGTAGACAAGCTCAAGGTACGGGTGATGGTGCCAATACGCCTGATGTCAACAAGGCTTGCGGCTTAACTTGGTTGTCTAAGTTGTACTTAGTTTCTCAGCTACAGGGTGAAGTAAGCTCAAATGAGATGGCAGCTAAGGGGTTATAGCACACAACACACAAGGCACGGGGATGGAGCAATTCTAGCAAGATAGCTTGTTTTCATGCATTCATGCCAATAAGTTCATGGTCAAGCACAGATTATGAGTGCATGGATCAGCATATACATACAAGTCAGCACAAAGACATAGCACTTCCAACTAGTTCAGATATCACATGATAATGCTCAAAAAGGTACTGCATTTTGGGGGTTTGGGCAATACTTCGCTAAGCAACTAGGTTATCAGGATATCACAGTTTATCATTCATACAAATATGAAGTACAGTGAGTTCTAGAATGACCAACCAATTTTAGCCCAAAAAGCGACTGTGTTCTGCTCCTTATCGCTTTTCCTTGCTTCTGCCGCAGTGAAGCATGCACCTGCTGGCTCAACTGAACTGGTCAGTACTCAGAAATATGCAATCCTCAAACCAACAATGGAGGCAGGGTGATGATGCAAACCAAATGACAGTTACAGATTTTAATCTAAACCCGACCTATGCTTGCACAGTACAAAGGATAAAAGTTTAAACTACTTGTAAATCAGTCAGCCCAAGTGCAGAAAGATCAAGAAGCAAGCACAGACATCTGTGATGTGACAAATAAGGCTTGCAGCTTCAAATTTGAAGTACCCCAAGTGCTGAGGTTTTTACTTTTGGTAAAGCATAAGACTGAGCTGCAGGTTGTAGCCACAATGACAAAGAAACTACAGAGTCACAGTGACTTAAAAAGAACCGAAAACCACAGCAAGCTATGACAGTGTTGACTAGAACAAGATGCAAAAATGCACGTTAAGTGGCACCTACAAGATTCAGCTAACACAGAAGAAAATGCAGATAAGCAAATATATCTTATTAACTAAAATGCACTGATGTAGTTAACAATATGCAAAGGATGAAATCTAGAGCTAAGTTAAACTAACAGCTGATTACCACTAAGGTGAGCTGACTAACAGGCAACAGATGCAAAGTGAGTATGAACAGACACACAAATGTAAGAAAAATTGCAGAAAAAAGCTAAACTTCAGTTGAGTAATACTTACTACAAGACTAAAAACAATAATACAAAGCTAATATGTACAGAGTTGAAATGTAAATTAGTGAAACAAGCCAAAAGAAATCAAGACAGCACACGCCAAGTCCCCGGTAGGGGCGCCAAAAACTTGGTAGGCTCGATAAAGTGTTTATTTCTACGCCTACATGTTATGCCGCAAGTGCACGGCATCTATCGGATACGTGGCAAGTACGGGTCGAACCACAGAGACTTGTGGTGATGTGGAGTTGATCAAGGCTTCCTAAACTGAATTTCTAGCAAGTGTAACACAATTATGATTTGTTGTCGAAGCGACTGAGGTTGAAATGGTGACTCTAAGCTAAGGCAGAAAAATAAGTTATAACTAATAGGAAGCTACCAGGGTTGTTAGACTTCACCTCATAACCCTATGCTAAAAACACACTCCATTCATGTCTTGTGCCTCCCTTTGAAGGCCTCAGGTAGAGAAATTCCTTAGCAAACTCTCCTAATTACTCCTAGTATAGCTTGTCTTTTCACAAGACAAACTATCACAAGCTTATTTGGTTCGTTAGCTAACTAATTACTCCTAAAGCAATTTAATGACTTCACTAACTCACTCCTAGCATAGCTTGTCTTTTTACAAGTACAAACTATCACAAGTTTGTTTGATCAATCTGACATACAATCACTCAAATCAATTCATAACAGCAAGAACACAAATTTGGAATATGATTTACTTCAACATATGATTATGGGTTTCATCAAACACCCTAGTTAATATAATTAGAACATAATTAACAAACAAACTATAAATTACACTAAAATGGTGCTCTGGCTAGCCCAGGCATAAAGCTTTTCAAACACATCTCAACCCCTTTTATACATGCAGTTCCCCAAACCCTAATTTAATTAAAAAAAACGAGAAATTAACCATACCCAATCGCCCATACTCTCTGAATCAGTGGTTCCCTCTGCTCCTGCGGCTCTGAGCTCCATTAATTGATCATAGAGAAAACCCTAGTTCTAGTTATTTCAAACTTAGCCTCTAGGGGTATAGGAGAAGCTATGAATGAAATAACTAGACCTAGAGAAGGGAGAGCGGCTGCTGTTGGTAGTTGTTGGGGTGTCAGGGTAAGGCGACGGTGGATGTGGTGATGGCTCTGCTCAGAGCTGTGGTGTCGGGTGAGGAAGGTGGAGCTCTGGGTTGTGTCGGAGAAGAAAGAGAAGATGGAGAAGAGAATGGGTTGTCTCGATGGGGTATAGGGGTATGGGTTGATTCGGTGTTGAGCGGGTATAGCAAGGAGTGATGCGAAGGGCTGAGCGACCGTAGGATGGCTAGGAGCGAGATCTGAATGGCTCAGGAAGAACTGGGATTTTGGTGTTGAGTGAATGCATCAAGGGACGATGTGCAAGAAGGAGCGAGCGTAGGATGTGGCTGGGCGACATCTGAACGGCTCAAATGGAGCGGTCTCGGGTCCGGGTCTTGGATAGCTTGGGCCCAAGTCTTGTAGATGGGTTGCTACTTGTTGGGTTGCAACTGATGCGCGCGGGCTTTGGCTTTCTGCTCCATAGACGCTTTCCTCCAATTCTTCGCTCTTTTGGTTCCTCAATTTCTCCGAGCTTTATTTATTACCTAAAAACACAAAATTAATTAATACAAATATTTATTCTTGAAAACAAAGAAAATACAGAATTTGGGATAATATCTGATTTCTGAACACAAAAGATGAGCTAATGCCAATAAAAAGGTGTATAAATATGCAATATTTGGCACTCATCAATAGAGTGGGCCACAGTGATTGTGTTGATACTTATCGGACTCGCTTAGTCTATTCCTGGACCCTTCATTCGTGCAGGAGAAGATGGACGCTCGTGATCGCGACACAACCCTAATTAAGTTTTGCCGGCCGCGTGTCACACCCAGTTTGGGGCGCACGAATCAAGCCAACCAACCATAGTTGGTCCCGACCGATCGGTCGGGTATGAGGCGGCCCACGGTGTTTTGTGTTGAATGCCTGGGGCCCTTTGAATCTACATCTACACCCTCCATCTATGCCTGCGAAGATGGATGGTTGAGACCATTTTTTGCGATACATGTAATGTGCCGCAAACCCTAATTTAGGTTTTTCGTCCATCTTTGCTTTGGACGGTTTGGCAAGCTATGCCACCCTTTTTTTTTGGAGAGACCGACCATGCGGGGTCTGCATTGGGTCGATGGTGAATATTCCAATACATGCTTGGGGTCATGGATTTAATCTAGGCCATCCAATCATGCTGGTGAAGTTGGATGGTCGTGATCGCTTTCGAGACCGATATGGTCGATTCAGGTTCAAATATGCTCAATCGGGTTAGTATAACACACCGAGAGTTGTAGCCTATGGGTATTTCGTATATGTTTTATTATTAATGCTTGAAGATTCGTGTTGCTCTGCACGAGAACAACACTCGGTCGTCATGCCGCACCAGTAATGAGTACGGAAAAACAAAATTTGGTCATGCATTAATTAATAATGTTTGTAAATTCATGCTGGTATATGGGATTGTTGCTACATCCTCCAACCCTGGATGAGTTTTGTGTATTTAATTCACAGAATATTTGGGATTGTTGCCACATGATGCGTGTCGTAGGTGCAATCAAATTAATTAATATTTCCACTCAATTAAAAATAATATAATGGAAGTCAAGTTCGTTCCCACGAGGAACAAGAGATTCTAGTTGTAAAAATTGTCACAAAAGGGGGGTGTAAAAAGCAAAAGAAAATAAACAAAGCAATTAAAAGATAAAGTTGAAAACAATAAGAGAGACAAGATCAAGGAATCCTTCTTCGTTACGAAACAATGAATCAAGTTATGTTCTTTTCTACTTGTTATTAGTCACAAATTATCACCAACCGTAGGATAGCAGTCCGCTTAGCTAGCCCCAAAATCCCTTATTTCACCGAGTAACAAGTCCGCTTAGTTATCGGATTCTATTCAAAAGAACCACCTTGAGGTAGATCACTCAAGATGTAATTCCCCGAATGCATTAAGATCTATGAATTTAGGTTTAGTACTAGTAGTTAAACTTGGACTCTTAGATTGGTCCACTTTCTAGCGTTGTTTTTACACACAATCGCTCCACGGAATCCCTCCGCAAGGTCTCGTGTTTTCTACTTGTGTAAAGTCAAGAGAACGATTACTTATTCCCTAACTTATACTAGATTTAGATTAAACTAACAAATCAATTTAGCGTGCACTCTAAACAATCTATCAATCAATCATGAATGAATAAACATTCCTATTAGTAAAAACAATCGATAATCATGTGAAAAACCTCAAGATAGAATTGAAACAAAACTCAAATCATAAATTAAGAACTAGGAATTCATCCTCAATCAATAATTAAATTAGCTACTCATGTTAAGGAGTTCACACAAAGAATAAAGAAAAGAGAATGTTGTGTGTGTAAAAAGGTGTGTAAAAAGATGTAGAAAACTTCTCTATTTATAGGCTTCAATATTCTCCAAATCTTCCAAGGAATAGAATCCTTTTCCTTTAGCAATTCAACTTCCAAATCCAAGCTTTTCTCAACTCTTCCACCTTCTCTTTCCAAATTTGAGCCCAATTCTCCATCCAATTCCTAGTCCAAGTCTTCACACCCATGAGAGAAGTCCACAGAAAATTCTGGAATTTTTGGCCCACTGGAAAATGGTATTATGGCTTCGGAATCCGTCCCGCGGCCACCGAAAATTTCTCCGTCAAGGGAATATTCCAGTCGATCCACCGTTAGGACTAACGGTCAAAGTGGTCAAACCGTCGAGTCCAACGGTCAAGGGAAAGGAATGAGTCGTCATCGAGTCAGCATGAGTCACCGCTTAGTTAGTGAATAGTCTTACTCACCTGAGTTGGATCAAGTTCTTTGGATCGCCAAGATGGGGAGTTGACTACTTTGTAGGAAAATCGACAGAGTGTGCCTCATTTCTGAGGACATCCCAGCCAATTTTCAGGCCTTCCTTTCTTCACCTGTTAAAATCCTAGCATACATCTAGTTGAGCACATTCATTCCATCCTTCCCTGCATTTCCAACTCCATCACAACCCTGTACAACAGCAGCACGGCTCTATCACTTTCTCATACCACCAGCAGCATAATTCAGCCTGCAACATTTTCTCCACAACTCAAACACCATCAGAGCCTTGAAAATCACCAGCAACCGCTTTGAGTCATCCCTGTCTTATTACAGCTGCACCCTAACATTCATCTACTTGAGCAACACCATCACGTGCAGTTTAACAGCATCGACTAACTCCATTTCTAACAGCTGCAATGCCAAACAGTTCACAGCTCAAGCCAACCTGCAATTAGCACCACTACAAGCCATCTCACTGACATAACTCCACAACCAGCTGCATCCTGCAAAACCATTCAATCCCAGACCAGCTTCACTGGCAACTGCCATCAACATCTGCACATTGCAGCATCAGCTCAATCGATGCTAGGAGCATCAACACCTCAGACCACCACAAACCCATATCTGTAACAATCTTGCTCAAACCCAGTCTCAATAGAATCGGCAGCAACAATTCCTTCTCGATCTCAGCCCGTTAAAAACATCAAACTCTTCCCTGTATTTTCAATCAATTTCAGCAACAACTTGCCTCTGAATCGACTTCATCAATAGCATCCAACAGCAACACCATACCCTCCTTTTCAACTTCTTCAATTCTCTGAAGTCTCAAATCGAACCCATCTGCTCTCTTCTCAACAGCGACCCCAAGAACCCATCTTACAACAGCGCCACTTCTTCTCTCCATCTCTGAATCGCATTTCCATCAACACCCATTCCATTTGAACTCTAATCTCGATTCAATTTCTCGGTTTTATCTCAAGAACAACATCTTCACTTGGTTTCAGAGATAGCAAACCCTAACAAAGATCGTGTCTTGCCGATTTCTCCTCCATTTGAGTTGTTTCGCACCAAACCCTAACCCAGATTACCATCAATTCCACCATCTTCGATTCAACCTGGACTCATCACTAACAGGTTCTCGATTAGCGAAAGAGCCTATGGTCTGCTTTTCCCCTCTTCAGTGAAAAATGAGTGATAGAAGAGAAAGAAAAGAAAACCTCTTCTCGATTTAGGGTATAAGAAGATTAGGGTGCTAACAGCACACCCACCTTCCGGATAAGGGCCACCCATCTGGCAACCCCTTAACCACAGCTGATTTGTATTTAGTACTCCTTCAAATATGGTTGCCCCTTAACCTTGGCTGGGCTCCATATATCAATCGCTTGTAAAATGACCTTTTTGCCCTTTTTGCTCAAATTGGGTGCTTTCTTCTTCTTTTCCTCCGTGCGACTCCAAAGTAGCTATAAAACTCAAAACAAGCATAAAATACATAATTTACAAGAAAAATAGCAAAGAAAGCATAAACAATAGATAGTAAATAGGATGTATTCTACACCCTATCAAATTCCCCCACACTTAGACTTTGCTAGTCCTCGAGCAAATCAAACTAAAAACTCACAACTTCAAAGCGTTCAAGCGTCCCAAGCATCCAAAGAGTTATGAGGACATAGAGTTTCGCATGCTAGTAATAAGAAGTTAGAAATACTAAAGAACATATTCTCGTTCTTAAATGTTGAGTGAGAAATAACCACACCATAATGAGAGAGAATGCGTGTTTGAGAAACGATCAATAAGCATTTCGCCTCGACTTCGCCTCACCAAAAGGATTTTATGATAATTGCACTCAAAAAGACGGCTTTTTATGGTTCTCACATGTGTGCAGGTAGGAATGAAGAGAGAAATCCTGCAACACGTTGAATGGTGGGAAGGACAACTTCCGAAATATTTTTAAAAACCCACATCTTTTAATATTTTGAAAAACCATTTTTCTAACGATCTCTAAGAAAGGAAATCAACCACTATTATCGAGGATGAGATTACTTACTCACCTTCACATCCGATCTCCAATTATGATAACACCACTCTCACGGCATCCAATAGAAACGTCTTGATCTTCTTAGTCTTCGTCTTCGGTTTCAACTATTGATGATAAACTCTTGAATTTCATAAATCCTTGACAATTTGTAACCTTTACCTTAAATCCTTGTCGCTTGAAACTTCCTTATATATTTTCCTTCCCCACGGCTTATTAACAAAACAAATATATATATATATATTTATTTTATTTTTTGAAAAACAAGAGAAATTAAATACAACCATGGCCGTGGGAGAAGTATTTTACCGCTTGATTCTTCACAACTTGTATCGCCTCAAAATCATAAACTTCAATAATTCTCACCTTTTGCTATTTTTTGCTCTTATAAATAAGTCTTCATACTTGGATATAGAATTATGCTCATTGTATTGTAAGTCCTCAACATATATGTAAAAATCTGCTCATTTGTATGTTGCTTTACTTGAATATGAAATTTGCTCTTTTTCTCACTCCGTTGCTTGTAAACCATAAACTTTTTCCAACTTTCCTTGTAGATTTTGATGTCGCTCCTTGTTGATGATGAGAGTGTTTCTATGGATCCGTTGTGTGGAGAGAATGGTGCTAACTGCAAATCGAACTACAAGAAGGAAGCTTTCATCTATAGACGTCACCCTTCATGATTGACAAAATTAGCACTCAAGAGATCAAAGAGTAGTGCTTCTATTGGTGGGAGGTTGGGTAGCTCACCATTCTACCCGAAATTAACGTACGGTGACACACACTCAAACAAAGCTCTTTAGTAGACGAAAAAATTTCTGGTCGGTGCCTCACATTATGAATACGGGTAGTCTCCACTAATGATTGATCAACAACTCTAATAATGCACTTCTCCCTGCACCAAATTCGCATCACCGGCATGATTAAATCCATTATTTAACACTCAAACAAGCAAGAAATCCGAATGTAATTCTCTAACATTTCCAAGTTCAATTATGTCGGTCAAAATCTCTATGTAAACATACCTAGAAGTATGCTAGTGACTCTAAAATCTCTAAAAGTTGGAGGTTTTATGTAAACTTTTTTTTTTTTTTTTTTAATTTTTTTTAATTTTTTTGTAATTTTTTTTAAATACATGCTTAACCACTCCCCCACACTTAAACTTTACATTGTCCTCAATGTAATTGAATCCTCCTAGTAAAGTCAAGGTGGGAAATTTTAACATGATATGAAACAAGAAAAAGAAATAACAAAAAGCAAAAGCAAAAGCAAAAGGATAAGAAATACAAAACCTATGGGTTGCCTCCCATTAAGCGCTTGTTTTAAAGTCGACGGCCCGACTTAGCTCTTGCAAGATTCATTCCCATATACTAACAATCGAAAATTTGAGGATCCACCCATAATACCTGTTTTGAAAACAATAACTCCATACAAATATTAGCACAAGAAAACAATAGTTAAATTATCGCTCGATAGAAATTTCCCCCACACTTATTCTCGTCCACACTCGGAAGTGTATAAAGAACATAGAATTTGGGAACTTCCATGTATTCTTCTTGGCAAACCTGCATAGTGTTAGCATCAAGAGTTTCCAATGGTGGATATTTAGAAACAAAATCATCCAAAAATACTTTCGAAGCACATACATTAAAACCAATAAGAGGTAAAGGATAAGAATCAATATGCAAAGGGTTAGACAAACCTTGCACAATTTCTTGTATTACAGAATCCTCTTCATCCTTAAAAAATTCAAGTGAATTACTCACCTCTTGTATATTGTGGTCCTCTATTAAACCTTGCAACCATTCTTCGTCGTTTTCTACCTTAACCAAAGTTTTGGCATCATTATAAACATTGGCAAGTTCAATTGGGTCTTCCACAAAATCAATCAATTTGGTTTCATCCTCTAGTATCATCTCTTCAACATTCTCATCATCGGAATCGGGCCATTCACTAAAATGATTCTCGTCGGTATAGATTGTAAGATCTTCTTGTGAGGGTGTTACACCGTTTATAACAATAGGTAAGTCACACCCAATCTCCTCCTTTTGAATAGGTGAAGGATCCTTATTATGATCCCGAGTTGGAATAACTTTATCCTTGTTACAATAATTTTCATAAGGTTCAAAATCATCATCGTAACTCCCTTTTTTATAATAACGCTTTTTCACGCTTCAAAAGTCTATTCTTAATGTTCTTTTAGCTTCAAGAATTTCTTCATCCGATGCTATGCCTTCATCGATCAATTGATAGAACCTTCTCTCAAGTTCCCTCAAACTAGGTTGCCTTGCACCAAGAAGATCACACATAGATTTAGAAGCATAACTATCCTCCCCTCCTAGTGATTGTTCACTTACATACCTGTGATTGTCTATAAGGTTGTTGATATGTATGAGAATATCCATATAGTCTGTATCCTAAGGATGGTTGGAAGTTGCCATAATGTTGAGGTTGAAAACCGTATTGATTGTTGTAATATGCCTGTTCCATACATGGAAAACTGGTACCTGAAATAAGATTTTCAAAAACTTAAGTTAGATACGATATAGAATCCAACAAAGCAAGAATAAACCAAAAAGAAAAATAAAAACAACTAAAATCATCCGCTGCTCCCCGGCAACGGCGCCAAAATTTGATGTGTGTCGTAGGTGCAATCAATTAATTAATATTTCCACTCAATTAAAAATAATATAATGGAAGTCAAGTTCGTTCCCACGAGGAGCAAGAGATTCTAGTTGTAAAAATTATCACAAAAGGGGGGTGTAAAGAGCAAAAGAAAATAAACAAAGCAATTAAAAGATAAAGTTGAAAACAATAAGAGAGACAAGATCAAGGAATCCTTCTTCGTTACGAAACAATGAATCAAGTTATGTTCTTTTCTACTTGTTATTAGTCACAAATTATCACCAACCGTAGGATAGCAGTAGATCGCTTAGCTAGCCCCAAAATCCCTTATTTCACCGAGTAACAAGTCCGCTTAGTTATCGATTCTATTCAAAAAGAACCACCTTGAGGTTCACTACAAGATGTAATTTCCCGAATGCATTAAGATCTATGAATTTAGGTTTAGTACTAGTAGTTAAACTCGGCTCCGCTTGGTCCACTTTCTAGCGTTGTTTTTACACACAATCGCTCCACGGAATCCCTCCGCAAGGTCTCGTGTTTTCTACTTGTGTAAAGTGTCGAGAACGATTACTTATTCCCTAACTTATACTAGATTTAGATTAAACTAACAAATCAATTTAGCATGCACTCTAAACAATCTATCAATCAATCATGAATGAATAAACATTCCTATTAGTAAAAACAATCGATAATCATGTGAAAAACCTCAAGATAGAATTGAAACAAAACTCAAATCATAAATTAAGAACTAGGAATTCATCCTCAATCAATAATTAAATTAGCTACTCATGTTAAGGAGTTCACACAAAGAATAAAGAAAAGAGAATGTTGTGTGTGTAAAAAGGTGTGTAAAAAGATGTAGAAAACTTCTCTATTTATAGGCTTCAATATTCTCCAAATCTTCCAAGGAATAGAATCCTTTTCCTTTAGCAATTCAACTTCCAAATCCAAGCTTTTCTCAACTCTTCCACCTTCTCTTTCCAAATTTGAGCCCAATTCTCCATCCAATTCCTAGTCCAAGTCTTCACACCCATGAGAGAAGTCCACGTGAAAATTCTGGAATTTTTGGCCCGCCGGAAAATCGGTATTATGGCCGGAATTTGTCACCGTCACTTGAGGCCACCGAAAATTTCTCCGTCAAGGGAATATTCCGGAATATCAACCCACCGTTAGGACTAACGGTCAAAGTGGTCAAACCGTCAGTCAACGGTCAAGGGAAAGGAATGAGTCGGGTCATCGAGTCGGCGAGTCAAGTCACCGCTTAGTTAATGAATAGTCTTACTCAAATTGAGTTGGACTCAAGTTCTTCGGATCGGCCGCGATCGAGTTGACTCTTTGTAGGAAAATCGACTGAGAGTGTGCCTGTTTACAGGACATCCCAGCCAATTTTTAGGCCTTCCTTTCTTCACCTGTTAAAATCCTAGCATACATCTAGTTGAGCACATTCATTCCATCCTTCCCTGCATTTCCAACTCCATCACAACCCTGTACAACAGCAGCACGGCTCTATCACTTTCTCATACCACCAGCGAAGATAGTTCAAACTCGCAACATTTTCTCCACAACTCAAACACCATCGAGCCTTGAAAATCACCAAAGAACCGCTTTGAGTCATCCCTGTCTTATTACAAAATTTGCACCCTAACATTCATCTACTTGAGCAACACCATCACGTGCAGTTTAACAGCATCGACTAACTCCATTTCTAACAAATGCAATGCCAAGCGAGTTCTGACTCAAGCCAACCCGCAATTAGCACCACTACAAGCCATCTCACCGACATAACTCCACAACCACCGCATCCCGCAAAACCATTCAATCCCCTGCATCAGCCTTCACCGGCAACCCGCCATCAACATCGCACATTGCACAAAGATCACTCAATCGATGCTAGGAGCATCAACACCTCAGACCACCACAAACCCATATCTGTAACAATCTTGCTCAAACCCAGTCTCAATAGAATCGGCAGCAACAATTCCTTCTCGATCTCAGCCCGTTAAAAACATCAAACTCTTCCCTGTATTTTCAATCAATTTCAGCAACAACTTGCCTCTGAATCGACTTCATCAATAGCATCCAACAGCAACACCATACCCTCCTTTTCAACTTCTTCAATTCTCTGAAGTCTCAAATCGAACCCATCTGCTCTCTTCTCAACAGCGACCCCAAGAACCCATCTTACAACAGCGCCACTTCTTCTCTCCATCTCTGAATCGCATTTCCATCAACACCCATTCCATTTGAACTCTAATCTCGATTCAATTTCTCGGTTTTATCTCAAGAACAACATCTTCACTTGGTTTCAGAGATAGCAAACCCTAACAGCATCAGGTCTTGCCGATTTCTCCTCCATTTGAGTTGTTTCGCACCAAACCCTAACCCAGTTACCATCAATTCCACCATCTTCGATTCAACCGCAGACTCATCACTAACAGCTCTCGATTAACAGCAGCAGCCATGGCTGCTTTTCCCCCTTCAGGTGAAAAATGAGTGATAGAAGAGAAAGAAAAGAAAACCTCTTCTCGATTTAGGGTATAAGAAGATTAGGGTGCTAACAACACACCCACCTTCCGGATAAGGGCCACCCATCCGCAACCCCTTAACCACAAACTGATTTGTATTTAGTACTCCTTCAAATATGGTTGCCCCTTAACCTTGGCTGGGCTCCATATATCAATCGCTTGTAAAATGACCTTTTTGCCCTTTTTGCTCAAATTGGGTGCTTTCTTCTTCTTTTCCTCCGTGCGACTCCAAAGTAGCTATAAAACTCAAAACAAGCATAAAATACATAATTTACAAGAAAAATAGCAAAGAAAGCATAAACAATAGATAGTAAATAGGATGTATTCTACACCCTATCACCACATGCTCTATTCTAGGTGAATTAGTAAAGTGAAGAAGTATTCATCACTTATCAATGGACTTATCTTTTGCAAGATGTTAGCGCATAATTTTGGCTTTTACAATTTCAGCCCTTAAATGAAAATCCACTATCAACATTAAGTCCCCTGCCTAGCGCATAATGGTTACGCTATTGTGGGGTAGGCATAAGATGGTGACAAGTTTGTATACAAAAATGACCAAGCGAAGGTGAATATACATTTACCGCATAGGTCGGGCATCAAAGTGTTGTCCAGAATCGGTCGGTCCGATTAGGATGGTGGAGGAGCGGGACTTTATCCGGCGAGTCGCTTTGGGTTTCCTCCGTATTATCTGGACAGAGCTTGGCCCATTGCTTGGACTAGGCGCACTCCCCTTCATTACACGACTTCTTTCCTCAGATATATCCGATAAGCATCATTGATCGCTATCTTGAATCGGTAGCTTTTATAGGTGGCAAGTAGAGACTCATTTTCTCCTGGGATTCTTTTGACTTGTTAGATTATAAAGAAAAATTCTAAGGATTCTTCTCATCACATAGTCGTTCCTTTTGTATTTCAGGTATTGCTCCGTACTCATCTGATCTTCTGATTTGACTGATGATGATACACATGTTTTTGTGTGCCCATAACTTCTTTTTCTTTTCATCCTATCATGGAAGTAGCGGGCGATTATTATTCTGTAACTTCTCCAAAAGAGAGTTTCGAAGTTGACAAACCTGAGACTAATGCGCATGAGGAGGTAATGGCTAAAATTGATCTCCCAGCCGTGAAGTTAGTCGTGCTATACGGGGGATGTCATTTCGCACTGCGTATCACCGGGGACGCATATGTGCCCTTTCACTGCGATCGACATGGAATAACAAGTGGAGGCATGAGGAGCGTTGCGAGCGCCGGAAGCGCAAGGGCAGAAAGATTTGCAGCGGTTAAAGAGGCGGAGAGTGGAGCATAAATGGCCTCCGGATGAAGATAGGCGTGATTATCCAATCCATGACGGTGTAATAATCCTTGATTCTGACACAGACGGACCTGAGTGTTCGAAGGCAATCAACACAAACCCTAATGTTGTTGTGGGCTTTGAGGAAGACTTGGAAGTCAAGTATCGCCGATGATGTTAGGACGGGGGAACGTTGGCGCGGAAACATCCAAGCGAAGCCGAGGCTCAAGGGAGAAGCGGTAGCAGAGTGATGGCGTTGAAGCGGGACCCACGGTGAAATGGTACAGCGCGGTTATTCTTCTTGACGGCTAAACCTCTTTGCTTATTTTTCATTTTCAAGTGTATTCCGTAATTTTTTGAACCTCTTTCTTGTACCAGTGGCGGCCTGAGTTCAAGATCTTTTCTTTATTTGCTTACCATTGAATAAAGGTTTATGTCATAACCCCTCGTTAAGATTGCATCTGTATGTGCTCCTGACGTGAGATCTCCTTGTTCTTGCTGAGGCCGATGGCTCAAATCATTTTCCTTTTATGCACACATTCTATTTCCTTCTTCCCATGAGATGTTTGCTTAGGGTTTCCTTCCTTGCTCTAGTGGGTTGATTTAGGCTGACTCAGGATTTTGTGTTTTTAGGGGTAGAGAGGTTCTCAGATGGAAATAACGCTTCAATTAAATTGAAAATTGAAACCCTAACTATGAATGCAAGTATTGCAATCATTTTACGGAGGAATTACAAATATGACATGAAATTGTAAAAGGAAACACGCTGGAGGAAATAGCACGGTGCGTTTTAAAGTGTAGAGGACGCTGAAAGTGGTAGCACAACGTCTTAAGTTCGATAGGTTTGAGCCATTGTGAGTGAATTGTTATGCCTTCTAGTTTATCAGCGTTGATGAGCTTGCGGTGAGCCGCCTAGGATAACATCCGCTACAGTGTACAGTTCATCTTCTCTTTCGGTGGGTGAGTCGGGTGGAGTGGTCATTTTCACCGTCATGCTCCCAACCTTGAATACAATCGTCTTCGTCACCAGATCTCCAATTCCAAATGGGTTTGGGCGTGCAGATACCCGGACCTTGGCCTTATTGTCTTTGACCAAGACATCCTCTACGCTCTTGATAAAACGTTTGAAGCAGGCTTCCCATTCACATCTCTTCGCCGGGGTTGGTTTGTTGGTTAGAGCCAGTCCCAGGACTTATCGAGTGAGGTGATCGGTTGCAAGAAGGGTTGTGTGATGAGACTTACTTGAGCTCGGAACCTCTTAATGTATCTTCGATGGGCTCTCTCCGGGAAGTTGTGTCATATTAGCAAGCTGCAGTGTGGCAACGACAGCCTTCGTGTCCATACGGCTTGTTAGAGATCCTTTCGGGTGTCGTGAATCCGGTAGAGGGCGAACTCCAGTGTTGTCTTGTTGTCGTGTACCCAAGAGCGTCCTAGGATCATGTCGTAATTCGGATGCTCTCTCGACTATGTAGAACTTTGCTTGTGTTGAGGCATCGCCCAATTTTACTTCAAGATCGATGTATCCATATGCATCTCTCGAGTTCTCCTTCCCGAGTCTGAGTCTTAATCACAATTGGGTTGCGAGTAGCTTCTGTTTGAAATCTTTGCTTGCTTTTAAGGTCCGGAGAGTGATGATATTGAATTCAGAGGACGTATCGATTAATGTGTTATCGAACTCGATATCCTTCAAACGGGTAATGGTTAAGAGTCCCCAATTTCCCTTGCTTGCATCTTCCAGCAAGGACTGAGGTTTCGAGACCGCTTCCACTTCCAGATTCAAGCGTTTGCCCGAGACAACACGGTTGAGGGCTGCAAATATGTCCCGACGTTGTGCTTTGGAGAAGTACAAGATCTCGCATAAATGTTCCATCATAGATTGTATAGTCTTGCAAACGGAACCCCCGTAAATCATGCGGTTCGACAGAAGAGGGTCTCTACGAACACCTTCGTTTCCAAGATGGAGTTCTCCTGTCTCTATCTTTTCTCTGAAGATTTTTTTAGCCTTCGTTACGAGTCTTTGGTTGGATGGTGAATGAACCTATGGTTGGCATTTAGGATCCGCCATATCTTTTCGGTTGGTGGACGTCGATAGGAGGCATCTTGATGGCGTCGTCTTGAATCCACGCCTCCAAGAGTTCCACTACTTCATTCATGGGGAACGGGAAACCTGTATCTTCGGTGTCTTGTGCAGGAGTCTTGCCCGATCCTCTTTTGAGAAGAATTCATGTGTGCTAGAGCCGCACGCTTGGGTTGTTGTTCATTGTCAAGCTTTCCTTTTTCCTCCTTCGCCAACCACGCTCACAGAAGGACCAGTGTTGTATTGTTTGTTTGTGAGACACCTGCTTCCTCGACTCTCACGTGGATCTTCGTTTCGAACAACCATGGTTTTTTCTAGCAATGCTGGGGCAGTTGTGGCCGAATGTTTGGCAACTTCATGGAGTTCGGAGAACGTCTGAAAGCCCAGATTCTCTAGTAAAGCGCGGTATATGGGTATCATCTCGTTGATGCATAGCTCCACCAATCGGCGTTCGATGATGTTCGGATCATGACAATCTAGTGCTTGAGTTCGAACCTCTTAACGAAGTCGTTCGGATGCTCGTTGTTCCATTTGAGAGACTCTCCCTAGATGCGAAAAGGTGATCCGCTCGGATACGAAGAAATACTTCTGTAGAAAGCACCGACCATCTTCCCCAATTGGATATCTTTGTCGGGTGCGATGTTGTTATACAGTGTACGCCCTCCCCGTAAGTGATTTCGAGAATTCTTTCAAAGTGAGAACATGATTGTACTCATGCTCCCCTAAGGATTCCAAAATCGAGAAACGTGTTCTGAGCGTTACCAGCACCATCGTAGAGGGAGAAATGAGGAGAGGTGTATCCTCTTGGAAGAGGTATTCGTTGCATATCTTGAGGGTACGGCGGGTGATGTTGGTGTGCATCCATCAGATTTCCTTTGCCTCGGTTTTGGAGAAGTCGTTCCAGGTCCTCACGTGTGATGAAGTTGGATGGCTGGTCCCTCTCTCTTGGGAGTTCAGGAGCAACACGAGCTTCTTCACTCATGTGGGTCCGAGTTGAAATGCCTGCTCCGGGTGTATTGAAGGCATCCCTTGCTGGCTCCAAGGGTTGCCGTGAATCTTGCGGCAATCGTTCGGTTAAAGTTTTAATGAAAGTGAGTACCTCTTTCTGAGTTGCGGCCATATCCGTTTGAGTCTTAGCAAGAATATCCTGCTTCTACATCAAGTCTGCAATGGTAATGGGCGGTGGTCCTCCTCTCGTCCCTCCGGCTCCTCGTCCTGATGAAGGAGTGAAAGTTATTTCTCCGGTGACCACTTTGGAGGTGTTACACTTGAGGAGATGCTGGGATTTGCGCCGCCTGCGGCTCAGTAATGGGAGGCGTTACACCTACTGGAATGTCTCCTGCTCCGCTAGCGTTGGGGATAGAAGTGACGGCTCCACGAGATGTATTGACCATGGTAGCTCCACTGGCAGGTACATCGACACCGGGAGTTTTATCCATACTAGCTCCATCAGGATTGATTGTTGATCCAGACCTGAGTTCTACCATCTTGAAATGAATTGTTGATTGAATTGGTTCTAAGATCTACCCTTTTTGAAATTGATGAAATCGAATCGGATTTCGAAGAAATTGACTTTACAACCGAGAGATTAACCTCCCACATTTGTGGTCGCCAATTTTATGGGTGAAAACTATTTCGCCGGTTTTGGTAATTTGGGGTGTGTGGATGAGAAATGAGTTTAAACCTTAAACAAATGCACTACACGGAGTGCTTGTAGATTCAAGAAATCAATCAGTGCAAATCCGGCCTAAACCAAGAAATGGTCGTTCAGATTTGTTTCGGTCACAAAGTGAAGGAGATGGGGTTGATCTTAGGGAGGAAGCGAAGAAGGTGTTGAGATTGTGAAGGTGTTGGC
The DNA here is from genome assembly GCA_023531295.1 of Papaver armeniacum. Taxonomy (NCBI): domain Eukaryota; kingdom Viridiplantae; phylum Streptophyta; class Magnoliopsida; order Ranunculales; family Papaveraceae; genus Papaver; species Papaver armeniacum. Next base: position 30,454 of record JAJJWW010009437.1, read on the forward strand.
TATGTATGACTTGTATCGTAAAGCTGAATCGGGCTTGTAGGATGTAAGCTATCGATTTGGTGAGTTTGAATACGATGGTATCAACACTTGCCTCTCGTTGTCCGGACTTGTTCTCCGTTGTTTTTGAAAATAGGGAGGAGAACCTATTTATACAAGTCATTTGAGCCCTATTCACGTCTCTCGTGGGAAGTGGAGGTGATGGGTGATGGAGTAGTGGAGTTGTGTGTTAGTGTTACACGACCGGTCTTGCCACTTCCTCCTGTCATCTCTAACCGTCCATGACTTCGACACGTTCTTGTGATGGCGCGTTGCACGCCGCACGCCGTAAACCGCCTGAGACCAATACCTAAGTATGTATCCCCCCGCCTTTGTGACATGATTGATGTCTCGAGTGTGTGGATTGTGGGACCCACGAAAGTAGCATGTAATGCTAGATTGAATAACTAAGTTATTTAGGAAGTCGATACTTGTGAAGTATCGTGTGTATTCTATGCAGTACGCATCATGATGTGGTAAAGTGACGGGTGGTGATCACCATGACGCCTTTGCACGACCAATTAACTCCGACCAAGGTTGTATAATCAAGCCGGTGAAGTTGGATGGACGAGATGATCTTTGAGACACTCATCTGCGACCGTTGATGGAATTAGGTTTTGAAGAGGTGCGCAAGCATCACTCTTCAACTTGGTCGAATCCAAGCATGGGAGGTGTTTTGGAAAGGACCGTAGGGCATGCGTGTAGACGGCATGCCGATGTACACGTCCATACCTCACTTTGTCCCATGAAGGTGCGATCTAGGCCACTCAATTTGACCTAAGCAAAGAGGAGCGGTTGAGATCGATTTGCAACAAAAAACTGGTGCCGCAAAAGCCGCGCATCATGCCAATTTTGGGCGCGTGTTCCAAGACGACCAAGCTTGGTCGGTCTTGGCCGATCATCCGAGCGTGCATACGGTGGGATGGTGTATATACCTGTGCTTCATCGTCCCATAGAAACGTGATCTAAGCCACTCAATTTGTCAGGTAAACTTGAGCGGCCGAGATCGGTTTGTGGTTGGGAAGTGTGACCACGCCTAGTTTGGGCGTGCGAATCAAGATGTGCGGCCAAGTTTGGTCTTGGCCGATCGGGTGTGGAGATAGGTGGGCCCACGGTGATCGTGTTGATACTTACTGGGACCGCTTAGTCTATTCCTGGACCCTTCATTCGTGCAGAGAAGATGGACGCTCGTGATCGCGACACAACCCTAATTAAGTTTTGCCGGCCGCGTGTCACACCCAGTTTGGGGCGCACGAATCAAGACAACCAACCATAGTTGGTCCTAACCGATCAGTCAGGTATGTAGGCGGGCCCACGGTGTTTGTGTTGACATGCTCTGGGCCCTTTGAATCTACATTTATACCCTCCATATATGCCTGCGAAGATGGATGGTTGAGACTGTTTTGCGATACATGTAATGTGCCGCAAACCCTAATTTAGGGTTTTTCGTCCATACTGCTTTGGACGGTTTGGCAAGCTATGCCACCCTTTTTTTTTTGGGGAGACCGACCATGCGGGGTCCGCGTTGGGTCGGTGGTGAATATTCCAATACCTCCGCTTGGGGTCATGGATTTAATCTAGTCCATCCAATCATGCTTTGGTGAAGTTGGATGGTCGTGATCGTTTCGAGACCGATATGGTCGATTCGAGGTTCAAATATACTCAATCGGGTTAGTATAACACACCGAGAGTTGTAGCTTGTATGGGTATTTCGTATATGTTTTATTATTAATGCTTGGAGATTCGTGTTGCTCGCCGAGAACAACACTCGGTCGTCATGCCGCACCTGGTAATGAGTACAGGAAATACGAGGGCTGGTCATGCATTAATTAATAATGTCAGTAAATTCACGGGGTATATGGGATTGTTGCTACATGCTCCAACCTGGATGAATTTTGTGTATTTAATTAATGAGAATCTTTGGGATTTTTGCCACATGCTCTATTCTAGGTGAATTAGTAAAGTGAAGAAGTATTCATCACTTATCAATGGCTTTATCTTTTGCAAGATGTTAGCGCATAATTTTGGCTTTTAAATTTTCAGCCCTTAAATAAAAATCCACCATCAACACCAGTGTATGTTGAACGAGTTAGTGCCATCCATGTATGAATGATGTTGCATCTGCTTAAGTCTTATCATGGGATAATGAAGACTTATCGATTGTAGTTTAGTTACACTTTGATCGTCTTTGGTGTTGAATCAAGTGTGTCATCGTCGAGATATTTGTGTTGAAGCTGTACTCTTTGATTGGGAGTATAATTTGATGGCTTCTTAGATTCTTGAGTGTTGAAGCGTATATTCCTTAAGCATCGAATGTCTTAGGTTTGATCGTTTCGGCCCGAGTATCTTCGTTGATTCAAACATTCTTGTCGTTGCGGTAGTGGGATTCAACACTTGTGCGGACATCGAGCTTTCGATTTTGTGGGACAAATGGACACTCCTGCAAGCTTATGGAGAAACACCTAAAGTGTTTTTGCCAAATGTCGCAATGCTCGATTCAGAGAAATGTCAGATTCAACTACTTGGTAAAATACTAATGCGATGAAGCTACCATTCATAACGTCTTGCAGATAGCAGAATTGAGTCCTCATGCTAGGATATCATGTAAGGAAAAACGACATAGCCATGGAAGAAATGAGACTTGCCTGAGTGTGGAACCTCTTGATGAATGTCTATGCAGGTTCTTGCTTCAACCCCGTCAAAGTTCGAAATTCCCCCTAGTGCTCGATGATGGAATGTCCACCAAATCTTCCGGATCGAGAACTTTCTTCATTGGATAGATGTGCAACCAAAAGCGCTTTGTCGGTAGCTATCTTTTTAGCGTGGATCCACGCTCATCGAAAGAACATGTCATATCCTGGATTTTCCGATTATGCGAAACTTGATTTGGCCTCGAGTTGAACTTATGTTCACTTTGAGAGTGATGTATCCATAAGTATTTCGAGCGTTCCTTCAAGGTCTCTCGATTGAAATGGGATCACGAGCGGCTCGTGGGTTTTCAATTGAATGATGTTGATGGCGGCGTCGACATCGATCAACATTCTTCCGAATTCATTTCCTCTGAGATGGACTGTGGTAAGCAGTCCCCAGTCGTGCATCTCCTTGTCTGTGGATGAGGGTTCAAGGAGTATTTCCGGGATAGATGGATGTCCGACACAATGTAATTCGGTGTTGTGAACATGTATATCCTTTGTGCCTTAGACAGATAGAGCAATTCACGGATATGCTCGATCAATGATTGAACCGCTTCTTTGGTCGGTTGTTCGTAGAGTGTAAAGGTTATGACTGGAGAGGATTCTTGTGTACTCCTTCAAGTCCCGGTTAAGCTATTATGGATCAACCTTCTCTTTGAAGATGTGGATCAAAAAATACTACGATTACTTGTTGTATGATCGATGAACCTATGAAGGCGACATTACTCGGGATTCTCCATTTTCTTGATTGGTTCTCTCCCGATGAACGAAAATTTGATTACACCATCTTGAACCCGGACTTCCAAAGAATCCTCGATCACTCCTTCATGAGAAAGAGAAGTTTGAGTCCATACGATCATTTCCCCGTTTGTTGATGCTTAGGGTCGAGGTTTGTGCATTTCAGATTGGTTATCTTTTCTTTGTGCCTTCAGAGGATCCTGGGATGTTGGAGAAGCGCTTCGATGCTGTGTCTCGCTTTCCTTTCATTCCTTTCAAAGAACAACGTTTATTGAAGGCCGGAGATTGTACTGATTGTTGACTAGGCATCGACCGCTTTTGAGGTTCCTTGATCTTGCATAATTTGCTCTTTCCATTAAAAGTGCGATGAGTCGTTGATCATTTGGCTGCTTCATAAAGCTCGAGAAAGTATGGAACCTGGGATATTTTCCGGCAAGGCTCATGAGATCGGGATCCTTCCGTTGATGCACAAGTCCACCAGTTGTTGTTCAGTGACATTCAGGTCATGACAATCCAAAGCTTGGACTCTGAACCTCTTCACATAATAGTTCGGATGTTCATTGTTCTCTTGAGACATTCTTCCTAAATCAGATAGAGTGATATGCTCTGAGATGAAGAATTATTTCCTGTGGAAGGCATTAACCATTTCTCCCCAGCCAGTGATGTTCCCTGGTGTAATGCTGTTGTACCAAGTTGTTGATGGTGGATTTTAGTTCAGGGCTAAAATTATAAAACCAAAATTAATGCGCTGACATCCTGCAAAGGGTAAAGCCGTTTGATAAGTGATGAGTGTAGAAAACCTCTACACTTTATTTATTCGAAGCAATTCAATAAATACACAAAATTCACCCAGAATGGTGCGTGCAACAGCAATCCTAAATATTCTGTGAATTCTATTAGCATTACTAATTAATGCATGATTTTCCTAGTATTTTCCGTGCTATGTTCCCCAGCGAACTCTCAATATTGGCATGACATGACGATTAAATGTTCGCTTGCAACAGAGTAGCATGAATCTCCCGAAGTGTCAGTATTGAGACCTGCATGAAAACACTTACATAGGCTACATCACTCTCTGACAAAGAGAGTCTCGTATCGACGTGCTTCTAATTAAAGGACATCTCGATCGAACATATTTAATTTCCTTAAGGGAAATCTAGACTGTCCATATCAGTCTCAGAAACGATCACGGCCACGCAAGTTGGCTGCGCAATTTAATAAGCCTAGCCAAACCCTGGAAAAAATAGGCAATTATTGTGATGACCACCGGTGGGCCCACTTATGCCCTAGCCGGTCTAACACCACACCATATTCCCCAGCGCCTTCAAACTCCAACCTAAAGAGAGGTGGCCGCGCTGTTTTGGGAGAAGCTCGAACGAGCCTAGACTGTTCAATACAGTCTTAAAACCATCACAGCCGTCCAACTTCGGCAGCCTGGTTATACGGATTAGATCATTCCATGAATGATTGGGGAAGCTCTAACGCACACGTTGGCGGGCCAACTTTTCCTTCACCTGATCGGTTTTCTCACGGCGATGCCATGGAGTAATGAAACGCTTGCTCAAAAACATGGCGAGCGTGATGCTTCTAAGGGTCACGAAAGTTCACTAGTGTCTTAAATCGATCGCAACCATCCAACTTAGCCAGCCTATTTGGATAGCTTAGATCGCATTTAGGACCGCCAGGAAGGTGCACACGCGTTCACCGTAAGCCCAACATGGCCCCCACATGATCGACCTCTCCAAAGGAGGATCACGGCGTGCCAAACCGCTTGGCCAAAGTCATGTATGCTTGACCAATTCGAAACCCTAATTAGGGTTTGCGGCGATGTACATCTGTCGTAGTTCGATCGTGACCATCCATCTTTGCCAGCCTAATCGGAGGGTGTAGATTTAGACTCAAGAGGTCCCAAGGATGTCAACGTGATAACCGTGGGCCCACCTTTGCGTGTGACCGACCAGCCTATGCATACTAGGAACCGGCGCCTCGAAACGCACGCCTCAAAGGTGGCATGCCACACGGCTTTTAAACCCTTTGCGGCAATATATTTCTATCGCAAATAGATCACGACCACTCATCTTTGCCGGTCAAATTGAGTGGCCTAGATCGAATCTTTGTGGGACCGAGAAGTGTAGACATGCACGCCAGCGGGCCGTCTCCACGCATGCCCGATCGGTCCCACCAAAATTAGCGCCCATGCTTGTTTTCGATCAGGCCAAAGAGAGATGTTTGCGCACCTCTAAAAACCCTAAATTCCTTCAATGGGGAAACATATGTCGAAATCATCTCGTCCGTCCAACTTTTCCAAACTTGGTCGGGAGGCTTGGATTAAAAATTAGGCGATCAATGAAGCGCCTCAATGATCACCGTCCGCCACTCGCCACTGGGAGTGATCGAACAGATGATGGCCCGACCACACGATCTCCAAACGATCACTCGAAGAGGTTGGACGTGTAGCCATTTTAAGACGCTTTAATCGCGACTTACTCAATCAAGCTTTAAAACAACAATACTTCAAGCATATCGATTGTTTTGAGCTGCTTACTTAAAAGCGATGCATTACATGCGTCACGCACGATATTTCATGAATATCAATCCCATTAAACAACTTAGTTATTTAACCTAATAGCACCATATGCTATTTCCTGCGACGGGTCCCACGACTCGACCCACTCATTCGAGACATCAAACATGTCACAAATCGGGGATACCTCTTTTGGGGTATTGGTCTGGAGGTTTACAGCGTGCGGCGTGCAACGCGCCCATTACGAGAACGTGTTAGGAGGCATGGACGGTTAACGATGATGAGGGAAGTGGGCCAAGGCGTGATCGTGTGACAATCACTTACACGACCCCACTACCCCATCACTCAACTTCCTCCACTTCCTACGAGATGAAGATTGCGCTCAAATGACTTGTATAAATAGGTTCTTTAACCTATCTTCAAACAACACGAGAAACCAAGTTGTTGTTAACACTGTATCCAGAAACACCCAGAACTGATAGCTTACATTATGCAAGCCAGTTCAACATTCTGATACAACTCATAAACAACCAACACCTTCACAATCTCAACACCTTCTTCGCTTCCCTCTCTAAGATCAACCCATCTCCTTCACTTTGTGACCGAAGAAAGTCTGGAACAGCTATTTCTTGGTTTAGGCCAGAATTGTACAGATTGATCTCTCGAATCTAAAGTACTCCCGTGCGGTGCATTTGTTTAGGGTTTAGATTCGTTTCTCATCCTCACATACCCAAATTTACCAAAACCAACAGAAACAGTTTTCACCCTCAAACACAAGTATATGCTCGGCCTGTTAGAGTCTTTGAGAACTTCTTCAACGGACGACATGATTGTGTTCATGTTCTCCTAGTGTTTATAAGAATCGAGAAACATGTTCTCGAGTGTTCCCTGCCAGTTTATGCAGTGTGAACGTTGGAGAAGTGTAGCCTTTTGGGAGAGGAATCTTAAATGCAAATAGGGTATGGAGGTTGGTGACGGTGGACAGAGGACGTCTTATCTTTTCCACGATCCTTCAAGAGGCGCTCCAGTTATTCACGAGTGATGAAACTGGACGGTTCTTTCACTGGCGGGTTTTCCGCAGCCTTAGGGACTTCCTCGTCATCTACTACATGGATTGGAGTGACTTCAGGATCAACGTCGAAGATGTTTCTTTAGCTTTTACTTTCTCCCGAGTTTTCTCGACATCTTGTACGTAAGAGTCTTGAGATAATTCGAGTGGCAGCTATGTCAATCTGCGTTTCTTGGCAAGAGTTTCTTGCACCTTCATGAGATCACCTATGGTAGGCGAGTTTTTTTCGATTTCTTCGGGAGAACGAATAGAAAATAGGATTGCCTCCAATGTTAGTTTGAGGAGGAGTGGTACCGCTAGTGTCGTTGTTAGAAACCAGAGCAATTTTTGGAGTACCACCAGTATTGCTAGTGCGAGCATTGTTTGGGTTAGGATTTGTAACTGAACCTGACCTAAGATCAACCATCTTTGTGATTAAAATTGAGATTGCAACCGAGAGAATGATCTCCCACTGTGGTCGCCAATCTGTAGATGGGGCAAAACGAGTTACTGGTTTTTACGGAATTGAGGGACGACCGTGCGGAGGAAACTCCTTAAACCGAGCGAACTGTCAAACACCACACAGATGCACTGCAAAAAAGGGAGTGCTTTGAATTCGAGAGATCAATGCAGGACAGGCCTAAACCAAGACAATGGCCATTCCAGCATTCAATTCGGTCACAAGAGAGGATGGGTCGATCGTAAGAGGGAAGCTGAAAAATGTGTGAGATCAATGGTGATCGAAGATTGTAGGTGTATTGTGTATTCTGTGCGGAGAAATAAGATAAGCTCTGATTGATTGAATTTGCTCTGTTGAGAGTAAGACGTTGAGTTGTTAATCTCTTGTTGTCTGTTTTGACGAAAGATTGTATTGTTTTTCAATCATGATCCAGAGACTTATTTATATTGCTATAATTGTAAACACTTTGATCCCATGAAGTGTGACAGTTGTTGGAGTCAAAGAGTGGGGAAGAGGAAATCGTGTTAAAACCAGTTGCTCATCGTGCGGAGACTTGGTTGATTTTCTATCCACTACTTTTCTAACTCCTCCAACTGATTGCACGACTTGCTCACATTCTCATCGTGTATATGAACACACGTCCGTAGACCTTGAGACCAAAACCCTAGTTAATATCCCCCATGTGACACGATTGATGTCTCGTGATTGTGGAGTCGGTAAGGCAGACGTGTATTTAGTTAGTCAGTTGTTGACTTTATGGGACGATGAGTCCTTGTATTGTTGAGTCGAACGTGATTTGAAAATGTTCTAAGACTCATGGATTGAACATGTCTGTTGAGACAGAGGTATAATTTTCGAATAAATGTTGATAGTTAAGGTGAACAAATATTGTTCATTTGATGAATTGTTGAGTATTGATAGTTGAACCAATATTCCTTAGTCTGAGCAAATATTGCTCATCTAAGAAAATGTTGCTCGTTTGATGAATTATTGGTAGCGATGTAGTTGCAGGATTTCCCACACTACACCCCTCACTCAAATCTGCTAAATCAACTCATTTGAAGATGAAGAATGATATGTTTATTAATTGTTTTCTTGAAAGATTTACAAAGAAATATAGAACAAAGCTAAAGAAATTACAATCACTCTTAACTTTCTCTCTCCTAATGACTTGTTTCACAATTCAAAAGACCTCTCTCTCAACAGACTTACTCGACCCTTTATATAGGGTATTACATAGTGGATGACAGCTATACTGTCCCTTATTTTCGGAAACGTCTCGCGAATGATCGCGAATGTACAACTGTTTGCCTTCGTGTCACTCTTAAATCTCGCCAAGTCTTCACACTTTCCTCATGTTCTAACCGCCGTCATCTATTACGTCATTTATTTACCTCCATGCGACTCCTTCGCGACGCGATCGTTTATTAATCTCGCGAAGTATTGCCGTCGCGATATTCTCGGTCCTACATCTTGCCTCTTCTCATGTCTTTCTCGCGAAGAAGAGAATGTCATGAGAACCTATATTTTAAAGTGCCGCAATCGCTTATCTTTATCTTGCGATTGTTTATTTTCACTCGTTTTGTTTTTGTGTACGGAATTTATTACGGGTGTTTCTTCTTCCACTCTTTTCTTGACACGTCTCTTTCAACCGATTATTCTTAACCATTCACGTCCCTTCTCTCATTAAATGCATTTGTTTTCTCGATAACTCTCTTCTCTATATATAGTTTTCTCATCTTTGTCTTCTTCTCTTTTATTTTCCCTCTCGCAACTTTTCTTCACCTTTCTCCTTCCGCAATTTGCGCTTCTGCTACTGCTTCCTTTTCAATTCTTCACTTTCCCCTTCATTCCTATACTCTGATAATGGCTTCACTTGGTCGTACATACGCTCCTCATTTTACTGATATTCAAAATAAATTACGGAAAAAGGTTTCACTTTATCTACCATTCCACATCAAGAATCCTCATCTATGCTTTCACTTAAAATTATTTTCGATCATCAATGTGATGATCGGGAGAATTATAGTCTCGCTAGGTCAACTCCTCGCAGGCTCCTCATTCCTTTGTATAATCCCGAAATACCATTATTTTATGAAATTCTTGCTCACGAGAAATTCTCGCGGGCTATTTATCAATTGAACGGCGATTGTATTCTTTGATGCTTGAATTCGCCTCTCGTGGTGCCGGTAAAGGATCTTTATATCCCGACAATGTTAGAAATCCCCAATTTGCGAATATACCAATAGTTGCCGAGAAGTATCGTGGATAATTTCTTTGCAAATTATTCATCATAACTATGAGAAACGATAAATCTCATTTGGAGGCGTTCGATTGAAGAAAATGATAATGTTGATGCGACAACCGCTTATGCGGGACATTGGTAGCATTCGGGTAAAAATAATATCCTCGCTACTCCAAGGATGAAAAGTGGTGGGTTGTTCCTCTCCTTCTCGAGTGGACCTTATATCGCAGCTCAAATGTACTCCCACCAATCTCGCGAATTATCGTCCTTGGGAATTTAAGTGGCCCGAGAAGACAAAAGAGGTATATACATATCATTCATTTTAGATTTGCTTTGCTATGTCTTCCATTTCTTTCCTTCATTAACTTTCTAGAAAAAATTTAGGTCATCGGAATCAGAAAGAAATACAAAGAGGATCCTCACCAAATATCTGGCGATACTTCGATCACTCACGGATGAAGTAAGAAACATTTTCTTTTGTTATTTTAAACAATATTGTTGCCTCTGTTTCTTATCTTTATTCGTATGTGAAGATTGGTGTTGAAGAAGTTGAAATCGCAAAGATTAATGATGGAGAAACAAGCTGCGAAGGCTAAAGGCAAGAACAAGGCCATTTCTCGCAAGGACAAATCTTAGGCCCATCCTCCAAAAGACGGAGACTCCAACCTCCTTCACATTCTAATTCCCAATCTAGCGAGAATTCGGAAGATGAAAATGAGATTGGCACCTCTTCTGCTAAGGGAAGTCATTCAGATACTTATGCTATGGCACTTTTATCTAATGTCTTTACCGATTCTATGCAAGGTTTTGGCGATAACAACTTGTCCGCTACTTGCGAAACTATCGCTAAGATCTCGTGATGCCCCGTTGTTGGAGGATACCGAGTCTTTTCGTGGAGTTTCTCGAACAATAACACCCAGCCTTTTAAATGCTCTCAATGCTTTGGTATGTTAACACCTCTTTACCTCTTTGTGACTCCGCTCTTATCTTTAATTATTTCTCTATATATATATATATATATTTTTACAGTCTGGGAGAGCCGCTTTTGTTCTTGCCTCGGACCTTGAGAGAAGACGCAACAACCTTGAAAAGAAGAACTTGCAATTGAGCAAGAGGGTTCGAGAACTAGAAATTGGGGCTGCGTCATTTCGCGAGAAGGATGAACAGATTAAACAATTGGAATCCGAACTTACTTCTCAACAAAATAGAGTATCTACTCTTGAAAGCGCAAATAAGCGACTTTATGGTATAACAATTTTACTCCTCGATTTCTTTTATTTTACCATTTACCTTTCTTTGCCTAATTTACTATTTTTATGCAGACATATATAACCTCTCGAAGAGTCCATTCTTCTTCATTCATTTCCCGAGCCCATGGATGATGATGTACTCCTTGCTCGCCTCAATGAATCTCTAAGTAGTTCTTCAAATGATGCTAACCTTCTTTCATTAAAGGATCTTCAATCCAAACATCATCTCTTAAAATCGAGCATAGATCTAGTTTAAATTTGGCTAATCTTTTAAACGAAAGTTCGTTGACTCCAAGAAGAAGACCAAAACTTTAAGGAAGAAATTTAGTGATCTTATAGATGAGAAAGATCGCATTACTAACAGAGGTGCACAGCATTAGCAAAATTTCAAAAATCTCTCCTTGATGTGCAAGTTGAGTGAGATGAACTCCTTCGTCGAATACCATGCTTAGCGAGCGAGAAGACCAAATTCGTTCACTTCTTGTCATAAATAATGATGATGAATTTGCACGGGCTGCGAAGGTTTTAGATAACGCTAGAAATAACTTAGGTGTTGATGTTAGTCTTCACACCGAGAAAAATACCTTAATCAAGGATATGATCTTTGAAAGAGAAGGTTGTTTGTTATACTTCTTTACTTTTAATTATTTTTTCCCTTTTGTATTATTAACATTAATTCATTTCCTCATGTTTTGGAATCCGAAAAGAGATTTGAGACAAGGATTGGAGAACTTGAAGCCGAAAAAGAGCGTCTCGCAAAGGATCTCTCTCTTCGCGAGAATAGATATTCAAAATTGAAGCAGCAATTCCAAACTACAAAGTGGCGAATTTCAATAATGATGTTGTTCGTTTTGCAATCAAGCTATGGAAATAGTTTGTAAGGATCACAACATCCCTCTTCATTCATATCCCTTTCTCGCCGAAGAAGTTCCCGAGAACTTGCCTGTCTCAGATGTTTCTGATAGTGAAGCTAATGAAGAAGAAGAATCTGGTGACGAGAATGATGGAACCACAGAACCAGATGAAGAAGAAGAACCAGCAAAGAAATAACTTCTCTTTCTTTTTTTTTTTTTTTTTTTTTTTTTTTTTTTTTTTTGAACAATACCCCCGCGACAAGATCGCAAGATATCTTCATGGATTAAGAAATCTATTGATCTTGCCTTATCATTATTTGTGTGGTCTTATTATGCCTTCCTAAGTAAAGGTCTTATTTTGCCACCTCATTGCGACAAGGTCGCGGGACGTCTTTACATTTTCATGTAATGACCCATTGATCTTGTCTTATCGTTTCTTAAGTATTTTTGCCTCTGCGGGGATATTGTATTTGCGACAATATGACGGGTTTAAATGTTCTTGCGACCATAAAATCCCATGACATTGTTGTCTTTACGACGAAATCGCGGGACGTTCTTACACTTTCACGTAAAAACCCATTGATCTCGTCTTACCCTCGCGTTAATATTATTGCCTCTGCCGGGATCATTGCACAAATATGACAAGCCTAAATTCTCTTGCGAGAATAAAGCCTCATGACATTTGCGTCTTTTGACACTTATCGGCTCCCTAATGGAGGGTGCCGCCTTATCTTCTCCCCGGTTGCCCCTTCAAGGAGGCGTACATCGGCCATACAAGACTAGCTCCTCCCATCCGGTCTTAACAACAACCGGTTGTTTTCGGCCTCTTATCCCTTATACCTATATGGTTTATGGTTACGAGATCGCACCCTAAGTGGAGTTTTCTTGGCCGAGTGCGGCATGTGCCAAGACTTGTCAAGAGTGGTAAGGAAGTTCCATGCTCCCCGCACTCTTGACTCAACCGTGTACCTCGGCGCCTTGGTCATACACCGACTCCTTGGGAAAGACCCTCGGGCGTCCAAACTGGGGTATAACCTTATATATATAGTTGGAAATCAAGGTATCTCCCAGGATAGGCTTTCATGGTCCCCAAATTTCGATGACCCGGGTTTCGGAGAGCGGTGTAACCTCCACCTGAGCCATGTTAAGAGATACCCCCTTATATGACGTACTTTAGGTCTTACATTTGCCTCTTGCGAAATATCATTCGCGAACTAGGGTGTACGCCATAAAGGTTTGTCCCATTCACTCATTCATTCATTTTATCAATTTATTCAATCATTTGTCTGCGAAGGTATCGCACAATCTCATTTCCATTATTCAATAGATTTGAATACATTCTTCATGGCGAGATTCTCGCACAATGTTTCCACAACCATCATCTCTGCTTCCCATCCTTATCATGCTTTCATCACTAAATTGTTATCTTTTCTCACAATTATTCATTTTTTACACCTTTTATTCTTACTTCCTTCTGCTTCCGCATCATTCCACCATTTCAATGTCTCCTTTGCATCATGATACTCAGTTATTTTTGTGCAGTCACTTCGCAGCATCTCTTCATCTTTTGTTTCTATGGCATCTACCATTAATCTTTCTTTTCTTTGTTCATCCTGTACATTCTTCCTCCAACCTTTCTTTTTTGCTGTTCTCTCTTCGCAGTTTTCTACATCCACCTCATAACACTTTTGCCCCTCTGTCCAATCTCCTTTTATAATCCCAACACCGCTAGGATGTGGAAATTTTATGCACTGATGGTATGTCGAAGCTATACCCATAATTTCATGAAGCCATGGTCTTCCAATCAATGCATTGTAGGGAGATTCCACATCAACTACACAAAACAAAATATCAGTTGATAACCCCTGCAAGGGTATCCTCATGTGCACTTCTCCTTTGGGCTTGTTCGCGGTACCATTGAAGCCATATATTTTGTATGTTGAAGGAATCAAGTCTTCATCTCTCCCTCCCATAGTTTTGTAAGTATGGTAGAAAAGAATGTTGACTGAATGACAGTATCGATCAATATTCTATTGATTGCCCAACAAGTTTCCGCTTCATCATCTTCGCCATCAATTGGTTTTGGATTAATTTCCAGCTTCACAACCAGTGGACTATCATGTACTTCTCTTCCTTTGGGTACTTCTTCAGCCGAGAAAGAAATAATCTGCAATTGCCACTCTTTTAGCTGCGATGTCTTCGCAACACTCATCACTTCTTTATCATCAGCATCCCTCGCGAAAACTCTACTAAGTACGGTGTCGTGAAAATCTTCAATAGTGCGGTATGAGTGGACAATGGAGTTTCAAAACAAATTTTTAGCCTTTGTCACAACTTCTATAACAAATGTTTCTTTTCCCTTCACTTCAGGTGGGGGTGGTAAATGTTGAACTTTCTCTTCTTCCTTTAAAAAGTGATTTAACTTTCCCCGATCAATCATTCTTAGGATAATTCTCTTGATGTTTCTAGCAGTCATTTGTTAGGTGCCCATGAAAGCGATGGTAAGAACAGAACTCATGACTTCTATCTCCAGGTGGTGGCTCACTTCCCATGTTCCATGGTGCTGGTATATTTTCCATCAAAAGTATTGCTTCCCATATCTTTTCCACACTGGCATTCAATGGCGGCATTTTAATTTCCTCCCACACTACTCTGCGACTTCGCTGTCCTCTATGATAATTCCGCCTCTCCGGCCTCCATAAGTCTCTTGCGAATTATACCTTTGACCTCCATAGGTTTCTTGTGGTTGATCAAGTCTTTGAATTTTATTGTTTCCGCCACGGTTGTAGAAATTTCTTTCTCTTTCAAACTCTTCTTGATCACGACTTCCCATAGCTACTAACTTTGGTTCTATATCAATGCTTTTCTTTCTTGTTGACCTTGCGATGTGCTCGCCACCGTGTGTACTAATTGAGGTAATAAACTTCCATTCGCGACGCTAGAATTTGTGTTCGCTACTTGGATAAGATTCCATCTCGTTCGTCTTTCTTCTAAAGCGATATATTCTTCCGGGAGTTCTCGTAATTCGGTCATTGTAATTGTATTCTTGACTCGAAAACACCGAACATACGGTAGATTGGTTGCGAACATAGCATTTATGAATGACAAGTATGAGATATCTTTCATCTACTCTACCGGGGCCATCTCGCTGCACATCGTCTTCCATCGACAGTTAAATGTCTCAAACTCTCGCCCACTCTTTGTTTTAGTCCAAATACATCTTCAATGCCAGTCGCGAAGAGTTGTTACTTATATACGCCCCTAAGAATATAGCCTCGTAAATGATTGAATGATGTAATCGTATTCCTTGGTAAACCCTCAAACCATTTCAATGCTTCTCTGTTAAACTTGACGCAAAGTATTTGCATAATATAGCGTCATGGTTTTCCCATTGTAGCATACATCTCACATAAGCCTTGATGTGTTGTACCGCACAAGTGGATCCATCAAAAATCTTTGGTTAACTTATTTGGTAAGTTACATTTTGGGGGTATTCCTCCTAATTGCACTTCTAATGTAAAAGGATTTTTCGCAGCCTCGCCGATAGCTTCATCTAACCTGTCTTCTTCCCCCTTCTCTTCTACTTGTTCAATATTCCTCTCATCTCTCGCCAATTCTCGCAAAATTTGTTCGTTTGCCTCGAATTTGAATCTACCGGTCGCTTTAACTCGCTTCCCTCCTTCTCCGTTCGTGTCTACTTTTTGTATTCTTTCATATTCTTTATCGATATCTCCATTGTTGCGATCTCTCTCGCGCCTCCTCTCTCTATTGTCATGATTATTTTGCCGAATCGCCTCTTCCAATTCTCGATTTTCCATTTCTGCTCTCAATCTTTCTCTCTCGCGGGTTAGACGTGCTTGTTCGGTATAATGCTTTTCAATATCATCTTCAATTTCCTTTTGTTTCCTTTGTGTTTCTCTCCCATGTAGAGTTCTTCTTCTTTCTTAGGATTTTCTTCATTAATTGGGTTACCCTTTCTTCGAGGCTGTCTATCTTCTTGATTTCCATCATCGTGATTGTTCACCAAAATATAACGATTTTCTATCAATTCTCTCTCTTCGCGACCTTCTTCGCCCTGATTTAACTCTCTTTCCAAATTTTCCTCATTAATGTTTTCTGCAGGTAATACTCTTCTCTCATTTTCTCTACTCGATACTGATCTCGATCTGTTACTACTTCTCGAACTTCTATTTTGCAGCCTCCTATTTTCCATCCTCAATTCGTGGTTTTGCCTTGTCAGGTTCGCGCGTTCTTCTGCTTCTAACCGCCTTTCTTCGTGTATTGTCTGTCTCAGCGCTTCTAATGCCGCGATTTCTTCGTTTCCACGAATTGTTTCTCCCATCTCTTCTCGATTTCTCTTTTCCTGTCTATCATTCATCAATTGTTGTATTTCTTCTCTTTCTTCCGTAGAATCTGATCTCCATGTATGCACGCTCACTCTATCATAATCGATTACTCTGTTTAGTCTTTGGTTGAATTGGTGGTTGTGTTGATGGTTGAATTGGTGGTTGTGTTGATGGTTGAATTGGATCTTCTTCTCCATTTCTTGCATCTATCCTTGATGGTTCACCTACTTCATTTCTTCTTTCTTCCACTAATCTTCCACTTCTCCTTACGATCGTTGGTAGTTCTGATGCATTCTTTCTCCTAGCCATTTCTCAATTTTGGTAATTTGTTAAAAATTATTCAAGATTTCTTTTTTTGTTATCCCTAATAATTCACAAGGTTGATCTTCTTCAATCCCTGTTTCTAGCGCATATGTAGTTGCAGGATTTCCCACACTACACCCCTCACTAAAATCTGCTAAATCAACTCATTTGAAGATGAAGAATGATATGTTTATTAATTGTTTTCTTGAAAGATTTACAAAGAAATATAGAACAAAGCTAAAGAAATTACAATCACTCTTAACTTTCTCTCTCCTAATGACTTGTTTCACAATTCAAAAGACCTCTCTCTCAACAGGACTTACTCGACCCTTTATATAGGGTATTACATAGTGGATGATGACTATCTGTCCCTTATTTTAGGAAACGTCTCGCGAATGATCGCGAATGTACAACTGTTTGCCTTCGTGTCACTCTTAAATCTCGCCAAGTCTTCACACTTTCCTCATGTTCTAACTGTCGTCATCTATTACGTCATTTATTTACCTCCATGCGACTCCTTCTGCGACGTGATCGTTTATTAATCTCATGAAGTATTCTTTGTCGCGATATTTCGGTCCTACAAGCGGGACCAAATAAAATATTAATTTAAAATACTGGCAACTGATCCGAGTATAATCAATTAAAATGTTGATCATGGGATCAACGTAAAATTATTAGCGTTTGAATCTGGAACTATGAACCTTGGATTCGAAAATCCTAATTTCGATCAATTGCTGATCAATTGATGATTTATTGAAAATCAACCACGGAGTGAAGGAGGGACCGGCTACATGGGATGATGGATCAACCATGTAGCGCCCAGGTGCTCGAGTGAGCAAATACCAAAGTCTCTTGAAGACCAGTTGTTGAGAGGATGATTAAATGCTGGTTTAATCATTTTAGTAAAAGAAAATGCTTGTCTGAGCCTTAGGTGATAAAACCTAATTATGAAGAGGTGAGGGACCGACCAAGGGATCATGAAACCGGGCCTGGTTGGTCACGTGACCGTATGACGATCTTTTTATGAAATTCCAAATTGTTTGGAAGAATTTGAACCTAATATGAACAAATTAGGTAAATTGATGAAAGTATGTGGGACCGGCCTCTTGTAAGCCAAAGAGCCAACCTTGGTCGGTCAAGGTAATATGCTCGTGTCGCCAAAATGCTTGTGCCTCAATCCTGAGAATTTTGATATTTTCTGGCGTGCGTTTGAGAAATCATTTGAGAAAATATGAAGAAATCAAGGTTTTTGCTCAAACTGAGGAAACTTCATAAGATGAAGGAAATAATAATAATAATAAAATGAGGGAATCATGAAGTGTGGGACCGGCTATGGTCAAGGCATGGCCGGCCGGCCAATAAGCCTGGTCCCATGGCACTTTTCCTAATTTTATATTATTTTCATGATTTTAGGGAAATACCATGAAATCAATGAGTTTGTTTAAATAAAGGAGTTTTCCTTAAAGTGAAGGAGTTTCCATGAGATGAAGGAAACCATAATAATTAATAATTATAAAATAAAGGGCGTGTGGGACCGGCCACGACTAGGGAATGGTCGGCCAGATAGGGCCCGGTCCCGTGAGTCTTCCCTAATTTTATATTATTTCCATGACTTGAAGGAAATATCATGAAATCAAGGAATTTCATGGGATGAAGGAAATAATAATAATAAAGTAATAAGGAACGCAAGGTGTGGGACCGGCCACAACTAGGGCATGACCGTCCGGCTAGTGAGCTCGGTCCCGCGACACCTTTCCGAATTTTAATATTTCCTTGATGCGAAGGAAACACCATGAAACTGAGGAGTTTCCTTAAAACGAAGGAATTTTGTTCAAATGAAGGAATTTTCATGGGATCAAGGAAAAATAATAAAAATATGATAAAATAGAGAATGAGGCGTGGGGTGGCCACGGCATGACCGGGACGGCAGTGGGCCAGTCCCCTAGCGCCTTAGCTAATATTTTTTTTTATTATTATTTTTCTTCCTATTTTGCAAAGGTTCATCGTTCCTTCGTGTTTTGGAATGCTCGTTCGTGCATTCAGGTGCTCGTTAGTGCATTATTGCTGAATACACTTGCACCATTTTGGGTCGGGGCTTACTCGATAGTGGCTCAGATGCCCGTACTTTGAAATATTTATTACTAACCCATGGAATTCTGCTGGGAAGAACCACGAATTGAAGTAATGAAATATTATGAAGAACGTAGAATATTTCCGAATATTCAGTTAATGAATTTAAGGATTAGAAATAATTAATTGATGGCTCTATACTAGCAGGCATGTTGTCTAGGAGTATTAATTATTTGAGAATTGATTAATATGAGCTTGTTGAAGCGTCATATTTCTTTTATGTAGTCAGGGAAAACATTGTTACATCTTGAAGACGTTATTGCTCTATACTAGCAGGCAAGCTGTCTAGGAGCCGTCTAATCTTTCGATTCTATATAGAAGTAATTACTAGTATTCATGAGATATGTCGTTGCCTTAGCTGAGAGACTACACATCTACATATACTTTGAGAGACAGTATTCTCAGTCAGAGATTCTTGCGGCATGAGCTTTCATGCTTCGATGAGAGACATGAGCCTCAATACTCATCTGATTGCTGGATCAGGAGCATGTATAATAATGGTTTTACGATTTTAGCCCTTGATGAAAATCCACCATCTACAGTGTGGCAAATCGGTTTCAAGGTTGTAAGTATGAAAGAGGACTTACAAAGTAAGGATGTCGACATACTTTGAACATGTGCTGTAATGTTTATCTTTTATTGTTCAAAGTTATTCCTTAATAGCTAAAGGAAGAAAATCCCAGGATCGAAATATAAATAAGTTAAGCATCTTTTAATTAAGGTTGTTAATTTTATTTTAGGAAAATAAGAATTAGTAATGTTCATTTACTA
The DNA here is from genome assembly GCA_023531295.1 of Papaver armeniacum. Taxonomy (NCBI): domain Eukaryota; kingdom Viridiplantae; phylum Streptophyta; class Magnoliopsida; order Ranunculales; family Papaveraceae; genus Papaver; species Papaver armeniacum. The sequence continues at coordinate 49,852 of JAJJWW010009437.1, forward strand.
GTTAAAGATTTTCCAAAGAGATTTTCGGTCATTATTCTGGACAGAGCATTTCCAGGAATTATGGAAACCGAATTTGGAATATATTGCATATCTTGAGAATATTTTCGGTTTTGGAAATTCCTTGGTGTCCAAACTTCCTTGTCTATAAATACTTGAAGTTTTCATTTCTAGAAAACTAATCCTTCGTGACAGCAAACTTCCTCGGTTGTGTTGTTACTGGTGAAGCCGCCTATTCGGAGAGGAGAGTAACCTAATTAGGCGAAATATCTTACGGCCTTTCAGTTTAAATTCTTCTTTGGGATTGAGAAGCTCTATTAGTACCGTTGGTGGGAAACTAGATAATTGCGGTTTATCTTGTGTTTTCGATTGATTTGATTGACTAATGGTGGTTGAACTTTGATTGAACCTAGTTTGTTTATGCTTGAGAATCTTCTCTTCTGATATAAGATTCACTCAAACTAGATTGAAGTTTCGACAGGGATCTTTAGACTGTTTTTAGTTCTAAAGATGATCTTGTGATAATCCATTGTTAACGAGACTCCGTTAAATGCGTTATTGATCACAAGAGATTCAAGTTGTTGTGTGCGGTGTTTATTGAAGATCTAAGAAGATTTGAAGACAAAGAAGATATTGAAGATTTTGATTTGGGGTTCATAATCTTTGGTGTGCACAATACTTGTTTCGGTATAAGAGGATCCAACTATAATCGGTTTATCCTTGTGGTAGATTGGATTGATTAGTTGTGTAGATCAGCATCAATACAATTCTTTGTGATTAAAAGTATTGATTGGAAAACCTTAACAATTACCTTTGGTAGTTGAGAATAAGATAGATCTAAGAACCTGACGAAAGAGTTTATTGAGATAAACAGAAGAGCCTTTGTCGAACTCATATCACTTGGTTGAAGAGAGATGATACCAAACAGATTTGTTGTTCCTTTACTGTTTGGAATACGAACCAAAGGAATTGTTCCAAGTACGTGACTTATTCATAAGTTGGAGGCGTGGGAATACAGACGGAACTAGGTGAACTATAGGTTTAGTTACTTGGTCTCAACTATACGAAGTTGGTTTAATTTTTTATAGCGGCTTAATCCTGAGAGTATTCAATTCTGGACAAGGTCCCGGGGTTTTTCTGCATTTGCGGTTTCCTCGTTTATAAAATCTTGTTGTGTCATTTACTTTATATTTTCGCATTATAATTGTTTTATTATAATTAAAGTAAATTACACAAACGTTAATTCCTATTTACTTGATAAGCAATCCTATTGTGTTTGGTTAAGTCCGAACCTTTTTATCAAGTAAACATACTTCGTTGTTGTATTGTCTCGATCTCATATCCATAGACGATCACACAAAGTGTGAACCGATTAGTTGCATTGTCTCGACTTAGTCCATAGACAATCACTTTCGTAGAAAGGACTTATAGGTAGGAAAAGTTTTAGCTTGAGGTATATTTGGGTACCCTCGCCTTTTCAGATATTTATCTACCGATTGCATTCGGTATTAAAAAAAAAAACTTCCGTCCGATTATAGTCGTTGTAGTATTTGGAGGAAATTTGTTTCATTTTTTTCATTTGTTGTCATTTTTGAGTTATAGAGAAGAAGAAGAAGAAGGAAAAAAAGGGAAAAATCATTTTTTTAAATAATCAACAAAAATGTATGGATATGAAGAAGAAGGTGAGAATCATCGTGAAGAACATAATGTTGAAGGTTCACGACCGTTTAGAGAAGACGATTTGGGGTATATATTGAATGATCCAAACTTTTGTGGAGAGGAAACCCTAGACGACGCTTTCATGGAAGAAAACGGAGAATCACCCGAGATCGAAGATAATGATGCATCAAACACACATGTATTATGTTAAGAAACTCAAATACCCACTTTGAATGCGTTTGTATGTGTTTGTAAACAAGAAAACTCGATTAATGCATGCATTGAATGCCATGAACTACCCAGAATCGGTAGATAATGTATCTACATATCTACCGAATATAACATACAGAGTACCAAATATCTGCATTCGGTAGTGTAGAAGGTGGATTTTCGACAAGGGCTAAAATCGTAAAACCATAATTGTACATATTCCTGATCCAGCAATTAAATGAGTATTGAGGCTCATGTCTCATCGAAAGCGTGAAAACTCAGGCCACGAGAATCTCTGACTGAGAATTGTAGGATTCAAATATCGCACAACATATTTTCTTAGCGTGCGAGATTCAATTATTTCCTTAACTCGCGAGAAGAGCTTGCGAGATTCATTATTTTTCATAACTCGCGAGAAGGTAGCAAGACTCGCGAGAGTGTCTCGAGAGAAGGTAGCAAGACTCGCGAGAGTGTCTCGAGAGAAGGTAGCGAGAGCCTGCGAAATCATTAAAGGGCTCGCGAGAGAATGTCTCGAGAGAAGGTAGCGAGAGCCTGCGAAATCATTAAAAGGCTCGCGAGAATATGAGTTGTATGTGAGCTGTCATCCATTATGTAAACACCTATATAAAGAGGAGAGCAGGAGAGAGAAAGGGGAGGACACTTTTAGGAGGAGAGAGATTTATTTTCTTTATCATCTTCTTCCCCAAATAATTAGATCTAGAGCTCTAGAAAATATCCATTAATGGAGATTCTCAATGTAATTCAAATGTAACCTCAACAATCATAGTGAAGAATCGTGGATGTAGATCACATTGATCGAACCACGTAAAAAATCTTATGTGTCTATTTAAATTTCTAGCACTTATATTTTGAGATTTAGGTGATTAATAAGTTTAGATCTAGAAATTATTATCAAGATATAGTGAGGGGTGTAGTGTGGGATTTCCTGCAACTACATATGCGCTAGAAACAGGGACCTAATCTTGTTGGTTCAAGAAAGTTTAGAAAAACGGCTACTGTTGGTGATGAATTCAATTGGATCTATAAACTTTAAGAGAAATTTCCATGGAAAGTAGTTACTGTTCATACTTTTTATTCAGATCTATAATATTTGGGTTCAAAAATGGAAGTTTTATGGAAGAAATCACATTTTCAGGGAGAAAACACCGTCAACAATTCAAGGGTAAAAAAAAAAAAAAAAAAGTTTACTCTGTGATGAAATTCAAGGAAGAAAGCTAGTTTTTTAATGGAAGGTTTCATATTAGGAGAAAAGAAAAAGGCAAATTGTTGAAGGAAATAAAGGAAGAATGAAGAAAAGGATAAGAACAAAAACGTCGTGAATTTTATCACAAAAAGAAGCTCTACACACAGATGGTTTGAGTTGGAGCGAAGAAGCTTGATGTCGCAAGATCAAATCTCGCCACAGACATATTTTTTCAAATATTTTTGAACTTCCAAGAGGGGAAAAAATGGATAATCTCGTAAGGTTGTTTCATTCTTTCACAAACAGCAGCTAGCACAATTGGTCACGAGCGAACATGAGGAGCTTAAGGTCGCGGGTTCGAATCTTCTTCCTCGCAAAGAATTTTTTGTTTCGCAAAGAAGTGAAAAAATGGATAATCGCAGAAATGACGAACTTATAGCCAGACAAGGAACCTTCTTCGCAATATTTATCTTGCGAACGTTCGCAGCAGATATTCGTTTACTTCATTACCCAGATTCAGCAAGTCAACTCGCCGTAACCAGTGATACAATAATTTGCAGTATAGAGCGCTACTTCGCCTATCTGAGCCAGCCAACATTTCAACGAAGGAATCATTTTCTCATCAATAATTACAGCAAAGCAACTTATCAAGTGTGAAATATATGATCCGAAGAAGAATTCAGAAAGTGGAGCAAAACCTCATAACTATAAGTTCAACACAACCATTAACCAAATAGCGAAAACAAGTTCCAACCAAGCTTCTGCTTGTAAACAGATTTGGCGAAGATGAATACCCATTACCTCGTGACGGGGGAAGAGATCTGCGAAGCATAACTCGTTAAAAATTTTCAAGTAGCGAAGTTCCGTAAAAGAACGGAAGGGGGAATCATTGACAGTAAGGAAGAATATAGCTTGAAGGAAGAACATGTTGGAAACAGTTCTATGAAAGAATCCCTACTCATATCCTGCGAAGAACATTCACGGTGGGAGAGAAGTCAATTAATCCTGTTCGCAACGATCAATCTAGCTCGCAATAGCTTGGTTCGAATCAATCAATACTTGCGAAAATGATAGTTCCTGCGAATCTATAAGTTCAATCTCATTGATTATCGCCAGTAGCTTCTAAGTGAATGATTTCTTTAGTCTTTCATATCGCAGAAATACATTAGAAGTACCTAAATAATATTACAATGGAAAATTTGAAGTACTGGCAAAGCAGACTTTGAAGAAGCAAAACTATACAGTAGCAGGAACTAAGAAAAGAGAGGCAGTAGACAAGTTCACTTCGACTACAGAATAAGAAAGCAGACTTTAAATATGTTCATGATGCAAAGATACTTCGCAAGATACTTTGCAAACTTTAAAGTAAACAAATTCGCAAGATACTTCGTAGTTTACGGCGACCTATTACTTCGCAGGATAAAAATGCTAAGATGTTAAGAGATTATTGGCGAAGATAAGAACTAATCATTTTCTTTAAGAAACCAGGGTGAAAAGGAAGATTATTGAGAGGATATATAAAGGAAGAAATTTGCATTGCGTAAAGATCCACAACAGTTATAACGTGAAGAAAATAAATAATATATACAAGAAGTTGCGAAGAGAAATAATATATCAGCAAAGTAAACAACTAATTATGAGCAGCAGGAACCAAATATGGCAAATGAAGGGAATAGTAATCTCATGCAAATGAATTCTGCGAACAAAAGAGAAATAGCGAGAAGGAAACAACTTGAGAAGGCGCCATTATACAATTCATTACAGAAAGTGCCAGCAACTCATAGGAAAGAAAGTAACCACGAATTTGCACGGGAGAAATAGCCGAATGGAGAGGATATCTTATGTATTTTATACAACAAAGCTATCTAGTCACAGCAATGACAGAGTTACAATATCACAGATCAACCAATCCAATTTGCATCAATCGATCCACTTTGTAAGAACAGCTCAGTTCGACTCAATATCTAGTTTGCACTCAACTCAATAAATTTATTTTTCTTGAGAATTTAATCCTGCGAAGAAGAAGAAGGGAAGAACTTGAAGGAAAGTCGAAGAACAAAGAAAGTCAGGGCAGAGATGGGGAAATCGCAGCCGTGGAATTTAGATATGTTGTGCGGTATTATACTCTTCAGGACATACTTTCAAAATGAAGAGAACAATTAATAGATCGCAGAGTGTTCCATTGCCAATATTTGCAATAATAATGAAAACTTCGCAAATGTTTACTTCGCAAAGGTTCACCTTTCTCACTTTCAACGTCCAAGCCCAAATCGCTCAGGCCCACTAAAAGCAAGCCAAGCTATTTCACGCAGCCCACAACCGTTAATATACTTCGCAACAACATATTAGTTCGTAATTTTGACCTTCGCAAATGTTTAACTTACGAATGTTCGCAATATAAACACTTCGCAGATGTTCGTCTACCTCGCGCAAATGTTTACTTCGCAACACATTTGGTTATTTCGCAAGAAGAAAATGGGAGATTATTTCGCAGACATATTTCGCAAGAAATGGCTAGAACAGTTGGTATGACGCAACATTATACAAGAGGCAGATCAAGAGTTAATTTCACAAGACTTCATTTCTTATTTCTTCTCAAATTTCAAGCAAATCATATACTTCGCAAGAGATAACAACAACAGCAAACCACAAAAGCTAAGTACCACTTTCCTTGAACACTTTATTTTTACAGAAATCAGAAGAGATTATCAAAGATCAGCCGAAATTACAAAAGAGCTTATATGCGGAAGAATCAACAAAATAATCGATAGAGGCAAACCTACTATGACGAAATCGAAGTTCTCAAGAGGCAAAAGTACCTAAAGTGCGTCGTAGTAGGGGGTACCTATTGCATATGAAGAAGAATCAATAAAATAACCGTAATGGGACGAACCTTTATGGCGTACACCCTAGTTCGCGAATAACATTTCGTAAGAGGCAAATGTAAGACCTAAAGTGCGTCATATAAGGGGTATCTCTCGACATGGCTCGGGGGAAGGTTACACCGCTCCCGAAGCCGCGAGTCATGGAAATTTGGGGCCCATGAAAGCCTATCCGGAAGAGGTACCTTGGATTCCCAACTATATATATAAGGTTATACCCTGGTTGGGCGACCGAGGGTCTCTTCCAAGGAGTCAGTGTATGCTCAAGGCGCCGAGGTACACGGTTGAGTCAGAGTGCCCGGGATGGATGAACCTACCCTGGCCATTCTTGGCAAGTCTTGGCATATGTTGCACTCGCCCGAAGAAAACTCCACTTAGGGTGCAGTCTCGTAACCATAAACCCTATAGGTATAAGGGATAAGAGGGCTGTGAAAACAACCGGTTGTTGTTAAGACTTAGGATGGGAGGAGCTAGTCTTGTATGGCCGATGTTTCGCCTCCTTGAAGGGGCAACCGGGGAGAAGATAAGGGCGGCACTATCCATTAGGAAGTGACAAAAAAGACGCAAATGTAATGAGGCTTTATTTTCGCAAGGAGACTTAGGCTTGTCATATTTGTGCGATGATCCTGCAGAGGCAATAATACTAACGCGAGGGTAAGACGAGATCAATGGGTCTTTACACGAAAGTGTACGGACGCCCTGCGATTTCGTCGCAAGACGGCAATGTCATGGGGCTTTATGTTCGCAAGGATATCTAGGCCTGTCATATTGTCGCAACTAAAACATCCTCCCGCAGAGGCAAAAATACTTGGAAAATGATAAGGCAAGATCAATGGGTCTTTACATGCAAGTGTAAAGACGTCCCCGCGATTTTGTCGTGATGAAGGGTGGCAGGGGAAGACCTCTAATTAGGGAGGTCTAACTTGGAAGACCACGCAAAAATGATAAGGCAAGGTCAATGGGCCATTGCATGAAAATGTAAAGGCGGCCCTGCGACACACTGTCGCAACAAGAAGAGATAAAATAAAGACTACCGAAATGATAAGGCGAGAAAAGTAGGTTTCTCCTTTCATGGAGATACCGCGACCTTGTCGCAATGATAAAATTCAACGTAAAGCAATGAAGAGATTATACTATCGCATGAGCACAACGCAGAGATAGAGAAAAATAAGAATGAAGAAATAACTCACTCATTCAACACTTTTTTTCAACGATTCTACCTTCGTAGATAAAGAACAGAGGCAACAATGGATTACCGAAAAAACATTTTATGTTCTTTATTTTCTCGGTAAGAATCATTTCCAAAGAAGATGTTTACCAATGAACAACAAGAATCCTCACCAAAAATGGAATAATGACTTCGCATGAACAGAGGCAATACTTCTTATACTTCAAGGATTAATATTTCTTATCCACTTCGCGTTATCAGCACTTCGCGAAAGAATAGAGCATAGCATGAGGCAAAGAACATGGAGCGAGAGTTTCGCATGATGGATTCGCAATACTTCTTATATTTAGAGGATTAAGTACTTCTTATACTTCTCAAAGGATACTTCATCCTTCTTATATATTTCGAGGATTAAATACTTCATATACTTCTTCAAGGATACTTCATACTTCGCATAATTCGAGAAACGATACTTCATATATACTTCTCAAAGCTTGAACTTCGCAAAAGAATAGAGGCAAGTACGTACTTTTCAAGTCCAAAGATTCTTCCGCTCGTTCCTTCATCAACAAAGACTAAAGATTACTACAACAACAGATTTTTCCTTAAAGATCGCTCTTCAAGCAATATTCAAGGAAAAAGAGGCAAGATGTAGGATTCAAATATCGCACAACTTATTTTCTTAGCGTGCGAGATTCAATTATTTCCTTAACTCGCGAGAAGAGCTTGCGAGATTCATTATTTTTCATAACTCGCGAGAAGGTAGCAAGACTCGCGAGAGTGTCTCGAGAGAAGGTAGCAAGACTCGCGAGAGTGTCTCGAGAGAAGGTAGCGAGAGCCACGAAATCATTAAAGGGCTCGCGAGAATGTCTCGAGAGAAGGTAGCGAGAGCCTGCGAAATCATTAAAAGGCTCGCGAGAATATGAGCCGTATGTGAGTCGTCATCCATTATGTAAACACCTATATAAAGAGGAGATCGGGGAGAGAGAAAGGGGAGGACACTTTTAGGAGGGAGAGATATTTTTGAGAGAGATTTATTTTCTTTATCATCTTCTTCCCCAAATAATTAGATCTAGAGCTATAGAAAATATCCATTAATGGAGATTCTCAATGTAATTCAAATGTAACCTCAACAATCATAGTGAAGAATCGTGGATGTAGATCACATTGATCGAACCACGTAAAAAATCTTATGTGTCTATTTAAATTTCTAGCACTTATATTTTGAGATTTAGGTGATTAATAAGTTTAGATCTAGAAATTATTATCAAGATATAGTGAGGGGTGTAGTGTGGGATTTCCCGCAACTACAAGAATACTGTCTCTCAGAGTACATATAGATGTGTAGTCTCTCAGCTGAGGCAACGGCATATCTCATGAATACTGAGCAATTTAGTTGATCACTTTAATATAGAATTGCAAGATTAGACGACTCCTAGACAGCTTGCTCGCTAGTATAGAGCAATAACGTCTTCGTGGATGTAACAATTATTTTCCTCGACTATATAAAAGAAATATGACGCTTCGACAAGCTCATATCACCCAATTCTTGAATAATTAATGCTCCTAGACGATCATACTAGTATAGAGCCATCAGTTAATTATTCTTAAATCATTAGATTCGAATCTTTGGAAAATATTCAATATTTTCATAATATTTCGTTACTTCAATTTATGGTTCTTCCCAGCAAAATTCCATGGGTTAGTAGTAAATATTCAACATACGGGCATCTGAGCACTATCGAATAAGCCCCGACCAAAATGGTGCAAGTGTATTCGATAATAATGAGTACCTGAACACATGAATGAGTATTTCAAAATACGACGAAACGATGAACCTATGCAAAATAGGAAAGAAAATAATAAAAAATAAAATATTAACCAAGGCGCCGGGGGACTGGCCCCACCGGCCGACCAGTCCCACGCCCAGTTTCATATTTTTGTTATTCTCCTTGATCTCATGAAAATCCTTTCATTTGAACAAATATCCTTCGTTTCAAAGAAATTCCTCAGTTTCATGGTGTTTCCTTCGCATCAAGGAAATAATATAAAATTGGGAAAAGTGTCATGGGACCGTGTTTACTAACCAACCGGATATGCCTTGATCCTGGCCAGTCCCAAACCTCATGATTTTATTATTATTTCCCTAATCTCATGAAAACTCCTTAATTTCATGGTATTTCCTTCAAACCATGAAAAATAATATAAATTAGGGAAACTCGTGGGACCGGGCCCAGCCTACGAAGTCATGCCCTAGCCGGCCCCCACACGCCCTTATTTTTTTATTATTATTTTTTATGTTTCCTTGATCCCATGGAATTCCTTGATTTCATGGTATTTCTTTCAAATTATGAAAAATCCTTCAAATCATGGAAATAATACATAAAATTAAGGAAAACTCACGGGACCGGGCCATAGCCGGCCGACCATGCCCAAGCCGGTTCCACACCCTTATTTTATTATTATTTATTTCCTTCATCTCATGGAAACTCCTTCACTTCAAGGAAACTCCTTGATTTTAACAAAACTCCTTAGTTTCAACAAATTCCTTGATTTCATGATATTTCCATAAAATCATGAAAAATAATATAAAAATAGGAAAAGAACCATGGGACCGTGGTCATTGGCCGGCCGGCCATGCCTTGGCCTCAGCCGGTCTCATACTTCATGATTCCTTCATTTTATAATTATTTTCCTTCATCTCATGAAGTTTCCTCACGGCGAAAAATCCTCGATTTCTTCATATTTTCCCAGATAATTGCTCAAACGCACATCGTAAAAATATCAAAATTCTCAGGACTCGAGATACGAACACTTTGGTGACGCGAGCATGCTACCTTGACCAACCAAGGTTAGCTCTTTGGCTTACAAGAGGCCGGCCCCATGTATTTTCATAATTTGACCTAATTTATTCATATTAGGTTCAAACTCTTCCAACAATTTGGAATTTCCATAGAATGATCGTCAGTCGATCCCATGACCACCCAGGGACGGTTTCATGACCCCTTGTTCGGTCCCTCATCTCTTCATAATTAATTAGGTTTTATCACCTAAGGCTCAGACGAGCATTATTTTAATAAATGATTAAACCAGCATTTAATCATTCTTTCATCAACAAATTAACAAGTCTTCAAGAGACCTTGGAATTTGCTCACTTGAGCATCTGGGAGCTACATGGTCGACCCATGATCCCATATAGCCGGTCCCTCCTTCACTCCATGGTTAATTTTCAATAAACCATCAATTGATCGAATTAGGGTTTTGAGTCCAAGGTTCATAATTCCAGATTCAAACGCTAATAGTTTTACGATGACCTCATGGTCAACACTTTATTAATTATACTTGGTTCAGTTGCCAATATTTTAAAATAATATTTTATTTGGTCATGCTACCAATAATTCATCAAACGAGCAACATTTGCTCAGACGAGCAATATTTGCTCAAACCAAGGAACATTGGTTCAACTATCAACATTCAACAGTTCATCGAATGAGCAATATTTGCTCACGTTAACTATATTTATTCATACATCATACCTCTGTCTCAACAGACATGTTCAAATTTATGAGTCTCATAATATTTTCAAATCATGTTCGACTCAACAATACAAGGACTCATCGTCCCATGAAGTCATGAAGTCAGCAACCGACTAACTAAATCACGAGACATCAATCGTGTCACATGGGGGATATTAACTAGGGTTTTGGTCTGGCGGTCTACGGCACGTGTGTTCATACACACGATGAGAATGTGAGCAAGTCGTGCAATCAGTTGAAGGAGTTAACAAAGTAGTGGATGGAAAATCAACCAAGTCTCCGCACGTTGAGCAACTGGTTTTAACACGATTCCACTCTTTGATTCCATCAACTGTCACAATTCATGGGATCATGGTGTTTACAATTCTAGCAATATAAATAAGTTCCCGAATCATGATTGAAAACAAGACTATCTCACGTCAAACAGACAATACAAGATTAACAACTCAACATTTAAGCAATTACTCTCAACAGAGCAAATTCAATCATTCAGAACTTATCTTATTTTCAGAATACACAACACACCTACAATCTTCGATCACCATTGATCTCACACATTTCTCGCCTTCCTCCTATAAATCGACCCATCCTCTCTTGTGGCCGAATTTACTCTAGAACGGCCATTGTCTTGGTTTAGGCCGGAGTACTACAAATTGATCTCTCGAATTCAAAGCACTCCCTTCTTGCAGTGCATCTGTGTGAGGTTTGACAGTTAGCTCGGTTCAAGGAGTCTCCTCCGCACGGTCGTCTCCTCAATTCCGTAAAAACCAACAACTCGTTTTGCCCCATCTACAGGTAGTTACAAGAAAGTCCATTACAACCGAATATGCGAAAACCCCCAAATTGTCTCAATGCTTTCATCAAATTTTGTTGATAGATGCCACTTATAAGACAAACAAATATAACATGCCGTTGTTGAACATCGCTTGCCACACTTCAGACAAAAACACGTTTACGATTGCATGGGGTTTAATGGATCATGAGAACAACGTGAGTTTCATTTGGATGTTGGAGACGTTGAGGTCCATTTATAATGGTGATAATTTTCCAAGGGTTATTGTAACAGATAATGATCAAGCCTTAACGCATGCAATGGCGGTAGTGTTTCCGGAAGCCCGAAACTTGCAATGTACGTGGCACATTCAATGCAACCTCAAATCCACTTGCCATCATCATTTCCAAGCTAAACTACTATATTCGGTAGTCATTCAAATTTTATGTCTTCCGAATATAGAGTAGCCCAAAAATCAGAATTTTGAAAAACTTGAAAATGTGTGTAGTTTTGAACTTGTAATAATCGGAAGGAAAACTAGTCTCCCAAACCTCCGAATATAGAGTGGCGTAAAAATCCAAACCTGTCAAAATGCTTAGGTTTTGGCATTTTGGAACGACCATCAGCCTTGGAATTTCGAAATTCTTAACTACTATATTCGGTAGTCATTCAAATTTTATGTCTTCCGAATATAGAGTGGCCCAAAAATCAGAATTTTGAAAAACTTGAAAATGTGTGTAGTTTTGAACTTGTAATAATCGGAAGGAAAACTAGTCTCCCAAACCTCTGAATATAGAGTGGCGTAAAAATCCAAACCTACCAAAATGCTTTGGTTTTGGCATTTTGGAACGACCATCAGCCTTGGAATTTCGAAATGCTTAACTACTATATTCGGTAGTCATTCAAATTTTATGTCTTCCGAATATATAGTGGCCCAAAAATCAGAATTTTGAAAAACTTGAAAATGTGTGTAGGTTTGAACTTATAATAATCGGAAGGAAAACTAGTTAACCAAACCTCCGATTATTACAAGGACTGACAAATCTTTATTATTTTCTACATTCGGAAGATTTGTATATTAAAGTATCTGCCGATTGTAAATCAAAATTCAACAGTGGACCAGGATATTATATTTGAGAAACTTGCAAATCATTGTTAAATTCATACACCATTCATACTCCATAAAACTAACCATTCACAAACCATAACGTGATTTAAGAACTTAAAATCCGATCCAAACCTTAAAAACTACATAATCCAACACAAACTATAAATACTATGAAACGACATAATCCAACACAACACAAATCATTGTCATTTATTTGGTCTTCTTTACTTTACGACCGTGACTACCTCCAAGTCCTGCACGACCACGAGTTCGAGCACCTTCAGTTGGAGCACCTTCAGCGCTCGATGAAGATCGAGTTCTTTTACCCGTCTTTGATACTGCCATCTTGGGCGGATTCTTCTTCGTGCCTTTCTCCACAAAATGAGCTGCATAATCTTCATTATCCATATTATCAACTAAGTCTTTAGCCTCTTTTATCTTCTCAACTGGCACGGGATCCCTGCTCCTCATGCATGCAGTTAACATTTTGGAAACACACTTGAACCTATTCACATGTTTTTATACATAATGATATAACATCAAACGGTTATTACTAAGATTTATAGCCATAATATAAAAAGAAAAATGTTATAAGAATACGCACCAGTCTATCATAACCATTTGGTTTGTCTTTGATGATACAATTATAACTGGACCCCATGAAGTAGTCTTTGATTTAACTTCACGGATAACCAAAGGATGGGATACGTTCCTATACCAACTCATATAGCCTGGAGAATTTTCATCACCTCGGGTGACATATCTACCAGTGTTGATAATGAACTCAGTCCTCTTATCCCAATTATCAAGAACAGTATGTGGGCCTGAGTGAACTATCGTGAGATTGTCACCACTAGAAGAGCAGTTTTCCAACTCCAATTTGTAGTAATCCCCGAAGTGATCCATTGGTTTATGTTGTATATACCCGTGTTGTCGCATCACACTAGAGGGGTTGTACATCACATATCCTGTGGGGTGCCACAACGGTCCAAAATAAAGGGACAAGTCCGACCGAATATTTATATGGCCACTAGCTCTCGGTCTTCCTTGTATGGATCAAAGCATACATCTGAGGACTTCATTTGGTCCAAAATCTCCCTCATGCGAATCAATTGTTTCTCTTTTGACCTAGAACGGTTGTCTTCGAAGATATACTTTGTTCCTCTAGGAGTACCTTTGCGCCACTCCGGGTTCTCTCCGGCCAATTGCAGGATAGGGAAGTGGTCATAGATCCATGCCTATATAGATAAGAAACCAAGTATTAGGAAATGGATTCTAAAAAATCGGAAGTAAATGTACATAGGTTGGAACCGAATATACATATTCGGAAGTTTGTAATAACCGAATACATCATATTCGGAAGTTAAAAATATGAAAATTCTACCGAATATGCATCATTTGGAGTTCAGTAAACTCTAAATTTTTGGCCTATGTGTTCGGTAGTAATTTCCCAACACTAAGTTCCGATTCTAAATAATCGGAAGAGAAAGTAAGTAATTTGTTTTCGAATAACCTACATTCGAAAGTTAAAAAGATGAAAATTCTACCGAATATGCATCATTTGGAGTTCAGTAAAATTTAAATTTTTGGCATATATATTCGGTAGTAATTTCCCAACACAATAGAAAGTAAGTAATCTGTTTCCGAATAACCTACATTCGGAAGTTAAAAATATGAAATTCCACTGAATATGCATCATTTGGAGTTCATAATATGCATCATATGTATTGTCTACCGAATAACTATAGATGGACTTATAGAGTTAAAAAAAACCTGAAATAGAGCCACGTTCCCGCCAACTTGGCTAGTTCCTCGCCTCGACGCCTTTCTCAACTCTTTCATCAAGAATGCTAGGCATGCCGTGCCCCAAGAGTAGTCACCGACTTCATGGAGAGGATCCAGAAGTTGTAGAAGGTTGGCTTCGATCCGGTTGCCAGTAGTATTGGGGAAAATGACACATCCCAATACATAGAGGAGATATGCGGTGGCCGCGTGGTTTACTTGCTCATCAGTTAACGTTCCTTTCTTTTCTTTATCCAAGGTGCCTCGGTACATATCCATCAAAATGCTAATGTTGATCTGTCTAGTTCTGTAACTTGCATGCCTATTGAACTCAACTTTTGATGCCTTTTCATCCCAACCTAAGCACTTTTTAGTTAGAGCATAAAGTTATGCCTAACTTAACTGCTTTGTGTAGTTTAACTTCACAGTTTTGCCTTGGTCAGGGAGGTTAAGAATCTGCACAACATCATCCGGGGTAATCTTCATCTCCCCAAACGGCATATGGAAGGTGTCGGTCTCAGGATACAATCTCTCCACGAACGCCGATATAGCCACACGATCATGTTCCAACATTGAATTCTCGGCAGCAGTAGCTAACCCAGAGTTGGCTATAATTGTCTTGAAACTTTCACATTCACCGGATAAAGGCCAATCAAGCATTTTTGTTGGTGCGGCGGTGGGTTTGAGTAGACGAACGACATCTTGATGATACTATTAAACACACGAAAAATGCTTAAAGTAAATACAACTTAATACAACTATTACGATAGAACACATAGACAATACGTTAATAAAAAGGATATGATTATTATTACCTCGGTTTCGTATATGTCTTTGGCCCAGGAGTCTTTGTATCCAAAAAGCAATTTTCCTCCATCCGCCGGTAGCCCAAGGATTTTGCCTGCTGGAATATTCTGGACCTTCAAGATATCAGGGACAAGATGTGATGCTTTCTTAGCAATATCCTTCTTTCCACCTTCTCCTCATTTGTTGACTTTTTTTGGCTTTTTTGGTACCACTTGGTTGTCCTTCCTCTTGGGTACCACTTGGTTGTCCTTATTGTTGTACTGTTGGCACTAGATCAATTGGTTCAATTTCATGTTGGGATGTAACTTGTGGAGCACTTTGTTCTACACCACCTAGTTCACTGCCTTGTGGAGCAGTTGGTTCCACACCTTGTTGAGTGCCTTGTTGAGCACTTGGTTCCACACCTTGTTGAGTGCCTTGTTGAGCACTTGGTTCCACACCTTGTTGAGTGCCTTGTGGAGCACTTGGTTCTACACCTTGTTGAGCACTTGAATTTCCCTTGGCACTCCTTTCTCTCCTAGCACTAGCTAACACTTTCTTACTCCCTTCTCGACGAGGCCCTAAGTCGCCTGTTTTGGGGGCTTGCTTATCTCGACTTTGCCTAAACAACAAAATAAGGAACGTTTACAAACTATACAATCAGAAGCAAAAATACACAAACAAAACCCGAATGTAGACAATCGGAAGTAAAAGGAAACATTTTGTTTCCAAATACATAACATTCGGGAGATAAGCAAATTTGTTTCCTACCGAATACTCATCAATTAGAGTTCACGAAACTCGGAGTTTTGCAGCCTATATAATCGGAAGTCATTAATAATATTTTCTACCAAATATATACTGGCCCCAAAACGATTTCAGTTTCAACATTTTACAATCAGAAGTATACAACATTATTCTCTTCCGAATATTTCATGTCCCCCAAATGGGATTTTGCCTAAATCACAACTTTGAGAATTTTTTAAAATAATATATTCGGTAGTAAGTGCACTTCCGATTACCGTGTCTCTATATCAACATATTCGGAAGCCAATTGTTTTTTTAAACTACCGATTATAACCATTTTGTACACAGGAAGCTATGACAAACCATATTCGGAAGTTAACCTAAAAACCTATCTCCTGAATACTGGCCATGTTCTTGAGAATTGAAGAACACGACTACATTCGAAAGTCAGTTACCGTGAGTATCTATCGAATCTGGGTAAATAACCGAAAACCCTAGAATTTTTTTTCTCGATTCGTCGAATTAAAGCGAAATAAACCCAAAAAATGATAGAGTCTTACCTAATTGGGGCCATTTAAAGTTGCCGGAGTGTTTGACTATCAGATTCGCCACCACCAACTACATCCGCGGCTTCGTGTTCTTCGTCATTTTCAGCAAAAATTTCTTTATTTCTTGCTAGAATTCCAATATGTGGATCCACACCGCGAACTACGTTTTTCATTCGAGCTCCTTTGCGTTTATCTTTTGTAGACATCATTGAAAAAAAGAATCGACGATGTTTTGATTTTACGATTCATGACGACAATGAGTTGAATTGAAGAACGAGGGAAAAAAATTTTGCCTCCACAATCGGGAGAGAAGGGGAAGAGCAGAAGAAGAATAGTTGAAATGGGTTGAAATGAATTTGATTTGGTTTTTATGTTCTTTTTACTTGAAGGGCATTTAGGTAACTTCAATGTCCTATAGGGTATCCCTTAACTAGTGCCCTTGGCTGGGTATAAATTGTTGGCCCCTAATTCCTTTTGAGTGGCCCCTAAAAATGCTAGGTTTATTATGCGGAGCAACTACTTGTACATTAGGTGTCTTACGCGTAAAAACTCTTTATCCATTTGACATTGATAGGCGACTTGACCTTGGTTCCGTTCATTCGTCTGAGTTTATAGTATCCGCTGTCCGCTACCTTTCTTACTTTGAACGGATCTTCCCAATTTGCGGCAAATTTTCCTGCACTGGCATTTCTTTATACGTGAGGGCGATCTTGAGGACCAAGTCGTCCATCTTGAAAGTTCTTTCTCTGACACCCTGATTGTAATAGTTAGCCGCGCGCTTCCTGTATGCTTCTGCAAATCGCTCTGCTTGTGCCCTCGTTTCCTCTATCGTGTCTAGGTGGGCGAAATGACTTACTTCGTCCGGTGTGGTATGGATGGCCATTGCTACTCTTTCTGATGGTACCGCTAATTCCGCAGGTAGTATAGCGTCCTCGTCGTAGACTAGCGAATAGGGCGATGCACCCGTTGAGCTACGTTTTGAGATTCTGTATGCCCATAGTGCGAGCGGTAATTGGTCGTGCCACTCTCTGTGGTGACCGTGTACCGTTCTGCTCAGGATCCGAAAAAGCGTTTTGTTAGTTGCCTCTGCCTGCCCATTTCCCTGGGGATAGTAGGGGGTCGACATGTGTAGCCTCGTGTTGTATTGTCGAAGTAAATCTATCACGTCATTGTTCACGAATGATGTGGCATTATCTGCCCTGATTATCATAGGCGCACCGAATCTATAGATGATGTGTTCTTTGATAAACGCGGCCACAGTTGTTATTGTGAAATCTTAAGGGGTATCGCTTAGACTCATTGGAATGCGTATTCGGTGGAAGTTATTATATATTTGTGGCGCTTCGAATATGTTGGGTTAATCGGACCTATAAGGTCCAACCCCCAGATGTGGAACGGCCATGGCGTTACTATGTTGTGCAACTGAGTGTGGGGTGCTCTGATTAAAGTCTCTTGCATTTGGAAGCTCAAGCATTTTCTGACATGCTCAGCGGAATCGCTTTCCATGGTTGGCCAGTAGAATCCTCCTTCATAGAGTTGTAGGAATAACTGCCACATTCCTTAGTACTCAGCATTGTGGTATTGGGTCATGACTTCGATCGCTTCTTGATCAGAAAGGCATCGTAAAATCGCATTGTTGTAGCTTCTTCGGTAAAGTAAATTTTCATTCATGAAGGAACGCGCCGCTTTCTTTTGAATTTTTAGCGTCGCTTGTATTTCGCTAGGTAGCTTGCCATGTTGGATATAGTCGATGTACGGTTGTCTCCAATCCGTTCCCTCGTCTAGTTGCTATAATCGGTATACTTGCTCTCCGTACGGCTTCGAGAAACGTTGAAACTTAGGCTACTCCTCTTGCTTCCTCTTTCTT
The DNA here is from genome assembly GCA_023531295.1 of Papaver armeniacum. Classification (NCBI taxonomy): domain Eukaryota; kingdom Viridiplantae; phylum Streptophyta; class Magnoliopsida; order Ranunculales; family Papaveraceae; genus Papaver; species Papaver armeniacum. The sequence continues at coordinate 68,118 of JAJJWW010009437.1, forward strand.
TATTGGGAATATCATTCTCGTGGCCGAGGACGGACATAGCCGGCTTTGCTTTCTCCTCTTATTCCCATTTGGGTAGTGGGGTGAGATGTACCTCGGGTATCTCATCCGATTCCTTAGGTACGTCATAGAAAACCGCATCCGCCATGTATGCTTCCTGCGGGTCGAAGGGGTTGCTTGTCGCGGGTATTCGATACCACCCGCCTCTGATGTTGGTATTAACACATTGATGATATGTCGAGGCCACGAACTTATGATTGAGTAACCATCCTTGTCCTAGTAGTACATGGAATGTGGTATCATCTTCTAGGACGTAAAACGGTGTAAGCGCTCGAATAGGACCAACCTTCATTACTAAGTTGACAATTCCAATAGCCGTTTGCATATGTCTGCTGAATCCTTTCACTGTAGTCGTTCTCATTCGGATGGAGGATCGTTGTACTCCCAAAATGTCTAATGTGTGCATGGAGATCAGATTTAAAGACGCACCTCCATCTACAAAGGCTCTCTTGAGTGGTTGCCTGTTGATGTGAACTGTTAGGTATAAAGGCCTAAGGTGTTCCCCCGGGTAACATATATCCTCATCCGTGAACACAATGGCCCCTTTAGGCATGGGGTCATAGGGTTTTTCCGCTGCGATGGCCGTTATTGCCTTGTACGCCTCTTTAATCTGGTTTTCACTGAACCCTAGTAAGTCAAAGAATTGTTGAACCGGCACCGTTTGCGCAAATTTACTAGTTACGCCATTTGTGTTTCGAATGCATAGGTCTTCATATCAATTTCGCATACCTCGTCATTGTCATCTTCCCATGGTCTCCATATGTCCCCACTCAGGTCATGGGAAAGCATCATAACTTGGTGTTGAACCGGCCTATTACCTTCAGGGTTACTCATCTCAATTTCACCTGCCTCCAGTTTTATCTAGAAAATCCTTCGGAGATTGAAACATTCGGTCGTGGGATGTTGTATCCTCCGGTGGTAATGGCAGTACCTAGCATTACTTTTGTCGATGCTATTGAGGTCCGCCCTTGTCAGAGGTAACTGAGCTTCCTTATTTTCCATCCATTGCTCTAACAATCCTATGATCTGCTCTTTACTGCATGGGATGGGAGGCAGATAATTCTGAGGGTTGACCTTTAGCGCCTTCTTGGTTGTATGACTGGTTCGCATGTGCATTCCATCATTCTTGGTTGTTGTTAGCTTGGGTATTTCGTGGTGCGGTTAATACGACATTAACTGTATTGCGCCAAGCATAATCCGTGTTAGATTCTTCCACACAGTCAGATATCCTCGTCGCTACTTCTTCCAATTCGACGAAGGTCGGGAATCGAAAATTGACCAGGATTCTCTTGAAGGGTGGCGTCATTCCTCGCACACAAATTTCTACCAGTGCCTCTTCCTTGATGTCTTCGTGACAGTATAGCGCAAAATAGCGGAACCTGGTGATGTATTTTCCTATTTCCTCCCCTACGCGCAGGCCGCATTTGCTTAGATCTAATGAAGTTACCTTCCTCTTGGCTGAATAAAATTCCCTGAGGAAAAGGGTGGACATAAATGACCATGAGCCGATGCTTCCTGGTTTTAAGTTATCATACCAAGTGAACGTCGTTTCCGTTAGTGATTTCGGGAATTCCTTTAGGCATAGCTTTCCATCATCCGCACGATCATTCAAAGCGGGTAAGAATCGACTAAGGTGTTCGCGGGCGTGATAATTGCCAAATATTGCATATTTATACATCTATTTATTGGCATTTAACTCATCTTTTGTACTCAGAAATCAGATATTATCCCAAATTCTGTATTTTCTTTGTTTTCAAGAATAAATATTTGTATTAATTAATTTTGTGTTTTTAGGTACTAAATAAAGTCCGGAGAAACTAAGGAGCCGAAAGAGCAAAGAATTGGAGACAAGCGTCTATGGAGCAGAAACCCAAAGCCCGCGCGCGTAACAGTTGCAACCCAACAAGGAGCAACCCATCTACAAGACATGGGCCCAAGCTATCCAAGACCCGTGACCCGGATCCGAGCCCATCCACCCCGAGCCGTTGAGATCTCGCCTAGCTACATCCTACGGTCGCTCCTTCTTGCTCATCGTCCCTTGATGGATCCGCTCAACACCAAAACAGCCCGTCCTTTCCGAGCCGTTCAGATCTCGCTTATCTTCATCCTACGCTCGCTACAGCATGCCCATCAAATATCGATGTGCCCGCTTCACACCCTAGTTGCCTACACCTATACCCCCATCGACCTAACCATTTCTCCTCCATCTTCTCTTTCTTCTCTTCTCCTCTTCGCCCGACAGTTGCAGAGCAACTTCACATCTCTCTCCCATACCTCCTTCACTGGACAGCGACCATCACCACCACCTCCATACCCCGATGACCAACAGTCGCACCACCTCCCTACTGCTCTCTATCTCTCCCGTAGCCTCTTACCTAGAAGCTAAGTGAGAGATAGAAAGAACTAGGGTTAGGTCACATCAAATCGATTAAGGGAGTTCTCAGAGCCGCACAAGCAGAGGAGAGCACGCGATTCAGAGAGTATGGGCGATTGGGTACTCTTTATTTTCTCTTTTTGAAATAAATTAGGGTTTATGTTTGCATGTATAAATAGAAGTGAGTAGAGGATGTTAGAGCTTATGCCTGGGCTAGCCAGAGCACCACTTTAGATTTAATTTGTTATTTGTTTTGAATGCTTTAATTTAATTTATCAGGGTGTTGATGAAACCCCTGATTTTCAATGTCAAGCATATCTAGTTAGGTTTTATTCTTTTGGGTGATATTGTGTAGGATTAGTAGTTAACTGATGATGCTAACAAGCACAGTGATGAGTCTGTCTTTGTAAGAAGACAGCTCATACTAGGGGATTGTTAGCAAAAAATCAGTTAATAAACATCACATTTAGACTTTCATGGGAAAGCTCAAGAACATAGCCTCAATTAGATTGCACGAACATGGGATTAGAGGTGGATTCACCACCCTGGTGCTTTCCACATTGTCCTTTGCCTTTTAGTTTAGAGCCACATTTCAATCCCGATCGCATCGACAAACTACAAATTGTGTTACTTTGCTAGGGAAATCAGTTTAAGTAAGCCTAGAGATCAACTATAGCACCACAAGTCTCGTGGATCGACCAGTATTTGCCCTGTCTACATTGTAGACACCGTGCACTTGCGGTTTAACATGTAGGCATCATAAAATGACCACTTTCTCAGCCTACCAAGTTTTTGGCGCTTTTTGCAGGGGACTTGGCGTATCTTTGTGTTGATTCCATGATTGCTTCACTGACTTGCAATTCTCCCCTTTGTACATAGTTACTTTGAATTATTGTTATTTTTAGCCCTGTGTTAGTGTAACTTAGTTATTTCAACCCATCTTTATATATTGTAGTTACTTGCATCTATTTTTTTTAAGCCCTGCATATTTTCTAGCTGCATATCTTCTATACGCATTGTAGTATAAATTCTAGCTGTAACTTTTATCATTCCCTTTTCATACGCATTTTAGTATCCTCATCTGTGCATTGTATTTAACTTAGTCATTGCATTTAGCATTTAGTATCTGTCTTTCCAAGAGTTGACTTTGGTGGTATTCTTTCCCAATCTTCATACTGCAGAATCATTGCTTTGAAATTCCAGTACTAATATTTTGAGGCTCTTGCTTTAACTATGGGGAGGCGAGAATTGTTTCTTTGAGTAAACAGTATTGTGATCTGTTGAGCAAACCCAAGGAAGGGAAGGAAAAGGTGCGGAACTTGAACACTGAAGCAGCCCCTGCCATTCATACTATTCATGTGAGTGGATCATTGATAGTTAAGAATGCTTGTAACTTTGTCTTGAATATATGGGAATATGCATGAATACAGTAATCACACATATGAGCTTTGTATCACATGCGCATTCTTGAAATTTGCTCGAGCTACAACTGGGTTAATCAAGTTAGCTGCAAACCCCACCCGAGCTACAACTTTGAATTTCCATGATCTGTGAATCACAAACATGCTAGCTCAGAATGTCCTAATCTTGTGCTAACCAATATGCATATAGCCACCAATTCTATGCCAAGTGCCTCATTATTCTGTTGCTGATCCATATAGCATTTTGAATTTGTGTTTGCTAGCTACTCTGCTGCGTTAATCTATGCATTACCTAAAAACTTTCGAGCATCCGTGTTTATACATGTTATCACCTTTGCATGCTAAACTCTTGCTAGGTAGTGCTCAAACACCTAAGTTCACTCGCTTTGTATGATCGAGCCGTGTAACCCTTAACCTTCGTTTGCCTTGAGCCAAGCTCCGCCCGAAAGTCATTGAGCTTGTCTTTGTAACTTGATAGCCAAGCTCCCGAAAACCCAAGTGAAGTCAAGCGTGGTAGTTGATATCAACTAATCCGATTGACTCTGTCAACCTTGAGCATGTTGAAACCGTTGGTATTGTGTATGTATTGAGAGCTGATTTTGTTGCATCTACGAACCGGCATCACTATTGTGTGTGTGATTTTGTGGCATTTGAATAAGGGTTTAGGAACTTGAGACGCATCTAGCCGAACCGGTTATTGTTAGCCAATGTACTTGACAAGCCTTACCTTGTCAACCAATTTTGGAAACCTTGTGTGAATTATAATTCTCCAAGTTGCTGTCAAATTCACTTATACATACCTGCAATCCATGGTTCTTAGGTGTTCTATCCTGTGAACCCTTGGCCTCGACAAGGCTTGTGTTCAACTCCAGCCCCTGCTGCTGTGAGTTTGAGCTACAACAAGTACAACCATCTACCCTGACTCCTTTGTGCTTAATTTTGAGTAGTTGTAACTTCTTTTGGGCTCTCGTCAACCCCTGTTGAGCCATCTCGCCATGTACCATTGAACATTCACTCCGTGAAAGCTAGAACATCAATCGATCATGTTGATTTCATCCATACTGTAATTTTTGTGCCGATTTCTAAAAAAATTAAAGTCAATTTGAACCAGTGACATTCTCATTGGCATACTAAATCTGTGGTGAAAGTGTTTTGCATCTTTGCGGTAGTTGCATCGTGAACCGCCTCGTAATTTGTGTGTGCTCCTATGGCAAGTGAATGAGTTATAAAGTCTGAAATTTCATGTCTGAGTAGTTTGTGCATCTGTTGCATCCCATCTGTTGCATCATTGAGTAGTTTGGGCTTGAGTGAGCATAACCCATTGCCCAGTGCACCTTACACACTCTCTGTCAGCCATTCATCTGAGCATTGCACCCTGAGTTGTGCATTTGTGTGTGCACAGTTTGTTTTTAGCCATCTTTGAGTTGTGTATCTAATTGTTGCTAATCTGTTGACTCTCTGTCTTGCATTGTACACCTACCAGCTTGTGTTTAATCTGTGTTGTACTGTGCTACTCTGTGCACATACCCAGTGCATAAGCTGAGCACTCTCTTACAGTGTTGTGCACTCTCTTGAGTTGCCAATCTGCACAATCAGTGCTGTGCATTGCAGCAACTACAAGCACTCCTATGTGCTAGAATTTGAGTATCATTTTGTGTAATCTGTGCATAGGCTGTGCTGTGCACCATTTCTGTCTTGCTCTGTGCACAAGACGTGCATAAGCTGCACTCAAACCTGTGTTGCACATTGCCTGTGCTAAAGCATAAACCAACCCTTGCTTGAGCTGTGCCATAGCCGTTTTTGCACAAATCTAAAATCCAATATGCACTGGGCTGCAAACAAACTAAGCCCACATAAGCTTGTTCTCACTTGGGCTCGCAAACGCCTAAGCCTACATCGCCGACTCTTGAAATTTGCGTACCCACACCCACAGAAGCCCACAAAAACCAAACTGAATCCCACAAAAACCAAACAAGCCCACATAAACCAAAACCTACACAAACCAAATCCCACACAAAACCAAACCAGCCCATTGAAACCAAAACTGAGCCCACAACAACTGGGCTTTGCATAACCTTTGGGCTGTGTAGTTGCATCACTTAGGCTTGGCTTCCCTGTTTTGAAACATCATTGGTTATACATGCTTTATGTGTGCTAAGTTCCTAGACCATGTCAGGATTTTGGTCTGCAACTGGGGATGGAAACAAATCCATCAGAGAGCTTGCTTATGGGCATGCCTCACAGTATGAACCCCCCACTTACCATAGTGATTTTAGGGAGTACTATGAACCATCTCAGGGCCCTGACCTTGAATATCCATACCCTAATCATTATGAGCACATGTATCATCCACCACAGGTTGAAAATGAACACTTTTCTCATACCCAGTCATCACTTCTCGATCAATTAGAAGCTCAAGTATCTGCCTTAGAAAGGCAATTACATGAGAAATCTGTCGAATCTAATTCCCCTAGGCAATATGAAATGTATGCTTGTACCTTATGTGGTAGCTTAGACCACCCTGCTGAGAACTGCTATATTTTGCATGAGTTTAGGCAGTCTAGGGAAAGCCATGACAACCATACACACATGCATCATCCATCACAGTGGGAAGTTGAACAATGTTATACTCCCCCAACTCCTTGTATGCAATCACTAATGGAAGAACTCATAGAACAAAGAAATGATATACTTGGATGGAAAGCAATGCATGATCATCCCTTCTCTAGTGAACCATATGCACAACCATACACTGAATATGAACCTAATCTAGAGGTAAATGAGTACACTAGAAATGATAATAGGGAAATGCATTGTCGTTATGATGATGATGATGATGAATATGATATGTTAGAAGAACATGTGCATGTAGAAAATATGATGGAATTTTTGGGTTCAGAGACGTTAGGCGTCTCTTCTGTGAACCCTATGGGTGATGCCTCTTCTAATATTCATACATGTGATGTTAACTACGAGCTTGGGTTTGTGAAATTCTTGGTGAATGTGGCGTGCTACACAACTTGTTTGTGACTTAGGAAAAGATGAATCTTCGTTGACACTAATGTTCTTTTGGATCATGATATTATTGTTGTGTACGATTCCCTGCCCATATCACAATATGTTGCACTTTCTCGATGATTATGACATGGTGATTGATGAATTATTCTATCTTTGGTGAGCATGATTTACTCCGTGTCGACTTTAGGAAAGTGTGTGATGGTGCAAATGATCTTATACATGAAAACAACTTGGATGTACCTAATCTCTCTCCTAAGGCACAGATTGAAACTCCTCCACCAAACCTAGGTGTAGTTTGTAACAAAATTGCAAAACCAACTTTTCTGAAAATGCCTAACTTAGGCCTAGAGCTTTGTGCTTCCCAAGTCCTCTTGGACTATTTTGCATCAAAGTATAACACTTTTAAGGAGCCACGGTTGGAATGTGTATATCTCACTGTTCTTAGCAAAACTCATTTTGAGTTAGACCTTTTGCATGATGTACCTTTAAAATTGCAAGATTTTGTACTCAAGAACACATCTATTGACAAGTTTAGGTTTGGGGGTAACTTGTTCATGTCTGCAATCTTTCCCGCACTCTCATGTTATATACGTGTAAAAAATTTGTTGATGTTTGTACATATCGTCTTTTGGGTTGATCCTCAACTCTTTAGATTGTTGGTGTATGGTGAATTTTCATTGTATATAATCCAGTAGGACTTGTTAAATTTTTCTTCCTCGAATCGGTTGAGTCTTCTTGTACATATATTGTGGTAATCCGATATGATCTCCACTGAGAATGTTGGATTCTATCCTTGACTAATGAAGCTCTAACCTTGCTTCCGCCGACATCCGGTAATCTCTTCCCTTTTCTCTATTCAACATAGTTCTCTTGGTATGTGACTGTTTAAATTCTTATTATCTGTTGACACATTGAGGACAATGTTTGATTTAGGTTTGGGGGTGCATTTGCATGTAGAGTTTTTAGCCTTTGTTTTTCATTTTCATCTTTTGATTAAAAAAAAAAAAAAACTTTTTGCAAATAAAAACCTCCAACTTTTAGAGATTTTAGAGTCACTAGCATGCTTCTAGCTATGTTTACATAGAGAGTCGACCGAAATAACGAACTTGGAAGTCTTTGGAGAACACAATCGGGTTTCTTAGTTGATTAGAGCGTTAAAGTTGGATTTAACCATATTTGGAGGCGAATTAGGTGCTGTTTAGATATTTAGTAGTAGAATTGTGATCACCCATAGTGGAGACTACCCATTTTACATCAAGTGAGGCACCAACCTTCAATTTTTGCAACTTTCTAGAAAAGTTTGTTAGAGTGTGTGTCATCGTACGTCAATTAGGGTAGGAATGGTGAGCTACCCAACTTCGCACCAATTTGGCACTACTTTTGATCTCTTGAGTGCTATTTTTGTCAATCATGAGGGTGACGTTTAAAGATGAAAACTTCTTCTAAATACCGATTTGCAGTTAGCATCACTCTCTCCTCTCAATCAACACATTCATAGAAACACATCATCGTCAGCAAGCGGAGCAACATCAGAATATTTGAAGGAAAAGTTGATATAGTCCAAGGTTTACGTGCAAAGAAAAGAAAAGAAGATGAGAATTAATGAAGTTTGTGAAAAATTGAGTTTTATTGTTTTATTGTAATTCAAAAAAAAAAAAAAAAAAAAAAATTCAAGTTTTTGTAAAAGTTCAGAAGTTCGTCATCAACATTTGAAGATTGAAGACCGAAGATTGAAGACGTTTCTATGAATGCTGAGAGAGTGATATTAATTGCGTCGGGTGAGAAGTGTGTGAGTACTCCCACCCTTGCTAATGGTTGATTTCCTTTCTTAGAGATCATCAGGAAAAGATTCTTTTTGTCCACACTTCGTGGAGTCTCCATATATTATTTCGGAAGGTTATCCTTCTTACCTACAACGTGTGCGGGATTTCTCTCTTTATTCCTACTGCACACATGAGAGACTAAAAGCGATCTTTTGAGTGCAATTATCATAAAACCCTAATGGTGAGGCGAAGTCGAGGCTTATGATCACAATCGAATCCGAATTCTTTCATATGGTATGGTTACTTCTCGCTCGGCACTTAAGGATGAGAATGCGTGCTTTGGTAGTTCTAACTTCTTGTTACTAGCATGCAGAAATTCTATGTCCTCATAGCTCCTTGGATGCTTGAGACTCTTTTACACGAGAAGTTGGAGAAGGTTTTGTGGGTACACCTCGGTAAACCCTCACGAGACTACAACTCGTCCACTAGGGACACCTAGGGGTTTAAAGGCTTAGTGCATACGCTAAATGCATTCGAGAGACTGCGACGGGGGGTATAGTTAGGATTTCTTAATTTCTGTTTCACTTGAGGACAAGTAAAATTCAGGTTTGGGGTATTTGATAAGTGCCAAATATTGCATATTTATACATCTATTTATTGGCATTTAACTCATCTTTTGTACTCAGAAATCAGATATTATCCCAAATTCTGTATTTTCTTTGTTTTCAAGAATAAATATTTGTATTAATTAATTTTGTGTTTTTTGGTACTAAATAAAGTCCGGAGAAACTAAGGAGCCGAAAGAGCAAAGAATTGGAGACAAGCGTCTATGGAGCAGAAAGCCAAAGCCCGCGCGCGTAACAGTTGCAACCCAACAAGGAGCAACCCATCTACAAGACATGGGCCCAAGCTATCCCAGACCCGTGACCCGGATCCGAGCCCATCCACCCCGAGCCGTTAAGATCTCGCCTAGCTACATCCTACGGTCGCTCCTTCTTGCTCATCGTCCCTTGATGCATCCGCTCAACACCAAAACAGCCCGTCCTTTCCGAGCCGTTCAGATCTCGCTTATCTTCATCATACGCTCGCTACAGCATGCTCATCAAATATCAATGTGCCCGCTTCACACCCTAGTTGCCTACACCTATACCCCCATCGACCTAACCATTTCTCCTCCATCTTCTCTTTCTTCTCTTCTCCTCTTCGCCCGACAGTTGCAGAGAAACTTCACATCTCTCTCCCATACCTCCTTCACCAGACCAGCAGCCATCACCACCACCTCCATACCCTGACAGCCCCAACAGCCGCACCACCTCCTACCTGCTCTCTATCTCTCCCGTAGCCTCTTACCTAGAAGCTAAGTGAGAGATAGAAAGAACTAGGGTTAGGTCACATCAAATCGATTAAGGGAGTTCTCAGAGCCGCACAAGAAGAGGAGAGCACGCGATTCAGAGAGTATGGGCGATTGGGTACTCTTATTTTCTCTTTTTGAAATAAATTAGGGTTTATGTTTGCATGTATAAATAGAAGTGAGTAGAGGATGTTAGAGCTTATGCACAGGCTAGCTGATGAGCACCACTTTAGATTTAATTTGTTATTTGTTTTGAATGCTTTAATTTAATTTATCAGGGTGTTGATGAAACCCCTGATTTTTAATGTCAAGCATATCTAGTTAGGTTTTATTCTTCTGGGTGATATTGTGTAGGATTAGTAGTTAACTGATGAAGCTAACAAGCCTGTGATGAGCTCATCTTTGTAAGAAGACTGGCTCATACTAGGGGATTGTTAGCAAAAAATCAGTTAATAAACATCACATTTAGACTTTCATGGGAAAGCTCAAGAACATAGCCTCGATTAGATTGCCCGAACATGGGATTAGAGGTGGATTCGCCACCACGGTGCTTTCCACATTGTCCTTTGCCTTAGTTTAGAGCCACATTTCAATCCAGTCGCATCGACAAACTACAAATTGTGTTATTTTGCTAGGAAATCAGTTTAAGTAAGCCTAGAGATCAACTATAGCATCACAAGTCTCTGTGGATTGATAGGTGTAGAATACACCGTATTTAATATCTAGTATTTATGCTTTCTTTGCGAGTTTTCTTGTAAATTATGTGTCTTATGTGTGCTTTTGAGTTTATTAGGTGCAATGGAGTCATTTGGAGCAAAAAAGACCAATTGGAACTCGTTCAAATACAAGATTTCTACTTTTCATTGTGTAGAGGACGAGAAGATGAGGACGATGGCGAAAGAATGGAGTCATTCGGGAGGTTCGTATGAAGAAGTTATGGGCAAAACAAGAACTCATAAGCAATAAGGGCAAGAGTGTCATTTCACAGGCATGTGCTATCTGGAGCCCAGTCACGGTTAAGGGCCAACTCTATTTGAAGGAACACTATCGGGAGCCGAGCCAGTGTTAAGGGGCACCTATCTTGGGGTGTATTTTATACGGGGTGTCTTAATATCCCATCTCTATTACCTAGTCGAGAATTTCATTCTCTTTCTCAATCATTCTCACTTCAATTTCACTTGAAATAATTGAGAAATACAACAACATCATTGTCTTTGTGGGAATGAGAGATTGAGAAGAGCATTCAAAGAATTGGTGGTTGGTGTTCAATCAAGAGACGAAGAAGAAAGAGTTGTTGAAGTAAAAGGGGATCGTCTCTGCGGTTGACTCTCGAGGCTGAGATGGTTTTAAGAACATGGGTGTTGAATTAAATCGAAGAAGATGAAGGAAAGGAGAAGGGTTGAAGAGTTAGATGAAATCGAGAAATTGATAGGGATTAATGGGGAGATGGTAGTGAACACAAGTATGGGTTGAATCGAATAATGAGATTCGGTAGGACCGAAAGGGAGAGAAAGGAGTTTGTGAAGTTGAAATTAGGGTTTAGTTCTCCCCGAACCGAGATGAGAAGGGTCGATGCGAGTTGAGGAAGGGGATGGGTGCGAATTGAAACAAGGGGTTTGTGTTGATTTTCTATTCGGCAGAGAAGAACGGGGAGCTTGAGTACAAGGCGAGACAAGAAGACCCGAGCCTGATGGAATTGGTGATTGTGGAATGATGGCAGGATGTTGATTAGATGAATGTATTAGGTTTACAGGGAATGCAGATGAATGGATAGATGGAATTGAAGCTCAGGGAAGTAGTATGGGAAGAACTGATGAGAGTAGCTTAAGTTGCAGGTCTGAATGAAGTAAGAGATGGAGATTCAGGGGTGTTGGTTGGCCTGTGGTTGAACTCAGGTGATGAATGGAATTGAATTCGAGAGATGCTGGTGTTGTGATAGGGGCAAAAGCTGAGCAAAGATGGAAGCTGCAGTTCTTACTTATGAGAAATGTGGAGAGAATGATGATTCTAAATTTGAGTTGCGGGTGGTGAATGTAGCTCGGGTGCGGTGGTGAATAACACGGGGCCATTGGAGCTGCATTACAGTGACTCCGAGATATTGGTGCTACGATTTGGTGGTTTGGAGCTGAGATGAGAAGGTGGAGCTGTTGGTGGTAGTGGTGGTGCTTGTGGCTCGTGGTGGTCTTTGCTCGAACATGAAATGGAGTAGAGTGGCAATGTTTTTGAGCAGGTGCATGCTATAGTTGGTTGCAGGTTGCAACTTGGCTGTGTTAAGCTGCAGGTGGTGGTTACGAGTTTGAACTGAGCTATGAGTTGACAAAGAATGTGGAGTAGGAGGCGAACTGAAGTTGGATAGAATGAGCTGCAGAACTGTGCAGCTGTAATGCAATGGACTGCAAAAAAAATGGCATTGCAGGTGATGATTTTCATGGATTTCAGCTAGTTGAGATGGCTACAGCTTGGAGTTGTACAAAAGGTGATGGAGAACGAGGAGCTGTCGATTTGTGGTATTCGAGTCCGTGATGCTCGAGCCAGAGAAGAACTCGAGGAGGAGGATGGTCTCTGCTGCCGTTGTTTGGTCTCAATGGAGTTTGTTGTTTATGGAATAATGGTAGTGGTGATGGAAGAAAATGACGATGCTACTATGGAGCTGTAGTTGAAGTATGGAGCGAGTGTCGGCGGATGATGGAGGTCTTGTGAGAGAGCAAGGGGTGAAATGAAGTGAATGGTGGATTGGATGAATGCTACAGATGAATGATAGATGCATGCTAGGATGATTTGTGCAGGGAAGCTGGTGATATGTGCAAGTGAGGCAGCCATCATGGCTGGAATTTCCCAGATGAAGCACAATGATAGTGCATCACTGATGAGGCCTGTGCAATGGCCTGCCAATTCACTCAGCTCACTCAGCCTTGTCACCCATCTGACCCATCTGACTCACATCTGACTCAGCTGACCCGGTGTTGACTCAGCGATTTGACCCCGAGTTGGACCTTGACCGATTTGATCCGGTTGACCGGTGGCCGGTTTGACTTTGCCGGTCACTTTGAGCTAGTTTTCGAAGCGACTTTTCGCCCAAATTCGGCCATAATCCCATTTTCCCGAGCGTTTTTGGGACATAATTTCTACACGGGTTTCTCTCCATGGTGGGCCGGGTGAATTTCCAACTAATGGACTTGAAGACAAAACCTAATTTTGGAAGGAGTATCCTTTATGGAAATTGAGGAATATATAAAAGAGAGCACGTTTTATTATCACTTTTACTTTTTTCTAGGGTTTACACCATGAAATATTTTCTCTTTCTTCTTGTGATGAACTCCTTGAATATGAGTACCTAAGTTTATTATTGGTTATGGAATAATTGGATTTCACAAAGCATGATTCTTTGATTCAATATATTAGTTTTGTCTCATATTTATCGTTTGCAATTCTCTGAAAATATTGTTTTATGATTGATTGATTGTTTTGTCAAGTTGCAAATTGGTAGAACTTCTAATCACATCTATTGCTAGTTTAGGGTTTATTATACGCAAAAGTGATATTCCTTGAATACAAGTAGCATAATATGATTATAGTTTGTAGTGATATATTCTTATGATCATATGTGAATCGTAACCTTTGTTAAATCGGATTAGTGCGCTTTCCACTTTCGATTGCTTTGATTGGCCTGATTTCATAGAACTTAACGCATCTAGGGAATTAAACTTGATTAGTGCTTTTACACGTTAGGTTGTTCCTTTAGGTAGAATTCATATTCGCATCTTTTAATGTGTTTGTTGATGGCATGAGGAGATTTGGGATATTCTTGCGATCAAGGTATTCTAGGGTCTTTGATAAAAGTTGAGATTAAATATCAATTCTAGTTATTGTGAAAAGCATGTTAGTGAATGAAAACGAAATCCTTAACCAATATCTCTTCTATCTTATTTGTTTGCTTATTTCTTTATTTGCTTTTATTTTATTTCATAAAATCACAAAACTACCGGTGTTATTTATAAGGAACCATAATAATTTGACAACCTAGACCTCTCTGTGGGATCGATCCTTTCTTGCCCTTGCTATATTTATATTTTGAGTAGTAAGAAAGTGTAATTATATTTGTGTCGCTTACGACAGCGATCATGGATCGACCCGTATTTGCCCTGTCTACATTGTAGACACCGTGCACTTGCGGTTTAACATGTAGGCATCATAAAAAGACCACTTTATCAGCCTACCAGGGCGTTCCCTTGTCCATTGTATACTTTGAACTTTGGCAAAGTATAATCCCTCTGAGTACCGGTGTCTGCGACTTATGAAGAGTATGGGTTGGTCATGAAGTTATAGTTGTCTTGCTTTACTATCCGGTAGTTTTCTTCTAGGTTAGCCATCGCCTCTTGTGACATGATTACGAGGCTCCTCTTCTTCCTCTCAGGTATTTTTTGCCGCCTGCGGCGCTGTTCCACTCCGGTACTTTCCAACAACTTCCTCGGCTCATGTTCCCTCCAGGACATGGTCATTCATCTCCTCTTGCATTTCTTTCATGGAGGGCGCGCGGTGGTGTATCCTCGGCCTCTAACTTTTTATCTTTCTCTTGTGAGGCGTCCTTCTTTTTTTATTGTGTGATTGGGTTTGACACTATACCTACTCTCTCTCACCTTCGGGGTGGGCTTTGGTTGATCAGCTGGTTTTCTAAAGTGCCTGGGCTGGTACTTCCTAAGTGTGTCATGGTGGGCGAGGCACAAGCCTCCGGGTGTGGTCGTCAAATGTTGAGGGGTGAAATATGATTTTGGTTTTACCCGTCCTAGTCACACCTAATGACAATACTTTCTAGGAATGGTAAGAGAGAGAACTTGCTTTCCATTGTACCTTGTCCTTCCTTGTATAGGCTTTCCAAAGCCCCTCCTTTTATGACATCATGCCACATGTCCTAAAACTCCTTAATTACCACTAACGTCATCCCTTCTCTAACACAACCTTCTCATCTCCATTAATTCCCTCCTTGTTCTTTTATCTTATGGATACTTTCCTAGTGGACTTGGGCTTTAGTCCCCAAGTACCCACATTTCATGTAGGGTGTGCCTCCGTTTTTGGGGGGTTCCCTAGCTCCGCTAAGGGGTAATAATTTTCATGTATCAACACCCTGCGCCTACAACCGTGTCCTGGTCAACGCACGTGAATCCCAAAGCGTAAATCACTATCTTAAGTTGCTTTAACGATGTAAAGTCTTAAGCACTCAACTAATTTTGATCGTCTTCCAAACAGTAAAGGAAAAAAGTTGTTTGGTAACTAATCCAATAATCTTTTAAGATCAATCCAGATCCAAAATAATCATATCTAGATTCACAACTATCAAATTCGGATATTGAAGAATACCACCAAATGATAGTTGCCGATCTATCGACGACTATTTGATCAAATCTATCAAAGATAAATCAGATCTTAGTCGGATCCCAGCGATCAAGATGTGTACACAAATATCATGAGATGTGAAAACCAATCAGAAAATTCTTCTTGTCTTCAAATCTTGAATTTCCTTCAATTGTACCTACACACCACAAGCTTGATTCCACTTACGATCGATCACGCACGTAAGACGAGTCCGTTAACAATGGATGATCACAAATTGTCTTGGATCTAAAAACAGTTCTGAAGATCCCGTTAATACTTTCATCCAGTTTTTGACCTTATATCAAAATATAAGGCTCTCAAGAATAATCAAATTAGGTGCTATTAAAGTTTCAACAACCATTAGTCGATCAAAACAATAATCGAAAACTAATTCAATCATCTAGTTTCCCACCAACGGTACTCATAGAACATCTTGATCCCACATAAGTATTTAAATGAGCGGACATAAGAGATTTCGCCTAATTAGGGTACTTTCCTCCCCGGATAGTCGGCTCCACCAGAAACAACATGAATGAAGTTTACCTGGATCTTAGGATAGTTTGAAAGAAATGCAAACTTAACTATTTATAGACCAAGGTTGTTTGGATAACAAAGAAATTCCAAAACCGAAAGATTCTCAAGATATGCAATATTTACCTAATTTCAATTTTCATATTTCCAACTAATATCCAACCTGTAATTCCGAAATGTCTCTTTATTTTTTTGCTAAGTAATAATTTTATTGATAACCAAAAGTATCAAAGGATACAACCAAAAATATTACAAAAACAAAAACAAAAGGACTACAGACTAAATTCTCTTATAGTACTTTTTCTTGTCATTTTCAATATTTACAAGGAATGGAGGTTGACTAGTGTAAATTTGTTGTTCTCCTCTCTGTAGATCTGCTCCCCTTTTTGCTAATTTATTAGCAGAAAAGTTCACTTCCCTGTAATTATGGATAAAATCCCATTTGCTAACAGTGTAGCATATTTTCTCCCATCTAGAAATTGCAAACCAAGGAACCTTTGCATTTTGAAAGCTGCAATTCTTTGCTTTTGAATTAGAGCTGAAAAGAAGATTTCTGAAACCATTTTGGATTGCCCACTCACCTGCACATAAGATGGCCATGATTTCTGCAAAGAAATTTGTTGCAACTCCCAGACCTCCTTCAATGGCTATTATAACTTCTCACTTATCATTTCTAGCTATAACCCCGTAACCTGAGCAACCTGGATTCCCCCTTGAAGGTCCATCACAACACAAGAGTATTTGATTTTAGTGTGGAAGATTGAAGTAAATTTCCTGAACAATACAAGCTTTGACCTTTCTGCATTTCAGACCAAAGCATTTTAAGATTTGCATATCATAAGCTGTATTCCACATAAATTTCTTCATTCTTACTTCACATTCTGCAGTGAACTTCAAGATTCTTGCCTTTATGTTGCTAGCATTGAAGACTTCATCTTCATACACACTTCTATTTCTTTGAAACCATAATTCTTTAATAATTATAAAAGCTGCATTTCTCCATATTTCACCTACAGCAGGGCTTTTATGTTTTGCAGAGCTAAAAAATTCTTCAAAAGATCTTGGGTTTTTTGAAACTAAACATCCTCCTAACCAGTTCCATATTATCTCACTATAATTGCATTTCTGAGAATATGCTCTAGATTCCTCCTCTTTTTTACAAAAAAACATCGGAAGCTAACTGGAAGTTTCATGGTTCTCATTTTTTCATCAGTGGGGAAAATGTTTCTAATAATTTTCCAAACATTACTTGAAACACTAGGGTGTATAGAGTGATTCCATACCTGAGAAGACTAGCTCACTTTAGGATACTTTGTTCTTATACATTCCACAGCAGAAGATACAGTGAATTCACCGGTAATTGTGCCACTCCATATTCTTTTATCTTCCACCATATTGATCACAGGGAGCTCATTAACTTGAAACCATTTCTAATAATTCAGCAAGCATAACCCATTCTCCTTCTATTATCAAATTTTCAACTTTCATATGAGGGAAATGATCAAGGTATGCATTTTCTTGGAATAATTCACACAATGGCTTTTCTTTTATCCAGAGTCATCCCAAACCGATATATTTGCACCATTACCCACAATCCATCTTGTGAACTTCTTTACATCTAAGAAATCCATTTTAATCCTGGAAGTATAGAAGATTTTTATAATACCCAATCCATTCACCATTCTTGTTTAAGAATTTTTCTTGAAAGTATCTTGCCCATTCTTCTTTACTATCCGCATTTTGCACCCGTAGTTCATAAAAGTGCTTTATTCATAATTTCCAATCTTCAGACCAAGACCACCTTTATCAAATGGGGAACATACCTTGTCCCAATTTATTGTAATACTTTTCTTTTTGAAGGGTCTCCTGACCATAGATTTTTTTTTATAATTTGCTCACATTCCTTTAGAACTCTCTGTGGTCATTTATAAACTGACATACTGTAAATTGGAATGCTACAGTGCACATGTTTGACAAGTATCAATCTTTCTTGAAAAGATAAAAGCTTACCCATCCATCCAGCTAAACTTGCTTGTATTTGTTCTACACAATTCCAAACATGTTGAGATTTGATTCTTCCTGGTGTTAGCATAACACCTAAGTATTTGTCTGGAAAAATAGAAAGAGGCATTCTGCATTCATCAGCAATTTATCTCTTTAGAAAATATCTAATATTAGTTTAGCACTTAACTAACATAGCTTTTCAAGAGATATATTTTGATTGCTGGAAAATCAAAAACATATAATTCGAAAATCTTAATTAAATTATCAATATTTCGGTTTGGGATCAACTTGAGTATCAAGGAATATCTTTGAACAATTAGAGATAAGAATTATGTACATGTTCAAATTATGTCGACATCTAGAACTTTCCTATTTAGAAAAACATAATTCCAAACTCACACAAAACGGTAAAGTAATATGTGGATGTTGAAAATCGGTTTTGCTCTTGGGACCGGTTCTACCATGACTACCAACATGGGTAGGGATCTGTTCTACCAATTTTCCAATAAAGGTAGGGATCGGTTCTACCATGACTCCAACAATAGCTAGGATCGGTTCTACCAAGATTCCCAATACATGTAGGGATCGGTTCTACCAAGACTCCCAATAATAGCTAGGATCGGTTCTACCATGTATCCCAAAGTAAGTAGGGATCGATTCTACCTTGACTCTCAATATAATTTAAGATCGGTTCTACCTTAATTCCCACCTTAGGTCGAATTGGTCATCCAATAGATCTTCATAGGAAACCAGATCAATACACATATTGATTTCTTTTCGATTACGAAGAAAGTTCATATATGTACTTCCTTTAAACACATGTAATGAAACATAGTTTCCAAGGATGAAATTACATTTATATCCAATATACAATCAAGTAACAAGTTACATAGATTATGCCGATGTCGCATTCTGAAACTCAAAAGATAAACTTTATACTTCGTAATTCAATCCTTGACACTTTGATCATAATAAAATGACCAAGTCTAATACTAGAGTATTAAATATAACCTCGCATGTAATTTTTTCAATCTTAAACGACTTGAATGGAAACAAGTCAAGTCAATATTACTTATTACCTCAAGTGAAAGGATAATGTCTTCGTTAAAGTCGTTACATCTTCACGTTCTTCAGGTATTCAAGGTAATACTTGTGTTAGAGCATTGCTCGGTCGAACTTCATAAGCGTTTCTATCTCATGCTTGTTTGTCAAGTTTAGGTGTCAAAACTATAAGTCTTGATTTTTAGCCTACTTATAGATATGTCTCGGATTAGGATAGAATATGTAGTTGAGCTTTAGACTTCACGTCGTTCATCGGTTGAAGACGAAAATCTACTAAGGGGAGCTTGGTGGAACTTCATCAACAAAAGGTATGTGGAGACTTAAACTCATCTATCACTCAGAAGTCTATTATATTCTATCTCCTATTGAGACTAAGTCGTATAGCTATATAGACTTTTACATTATACACATTTAATATTTCGAGTTGAGTTTAACTCGCTTATCTATTTCTCGAAATATGTGTTAGAAAGATTTTTGCTTTAACTACGTTCATCATTATTCTTTACGAGTTTAGTTGGAAATAATTTATTTATTGGAAACTAAATTATGTGTCAAAAGATGATCATGTGAAAATTGCCTTGTAACATCTTACATGACTTGTGTGAGACAGTCATTTGATGTAGACTCGAGAATTTTCGTATTGATCATTCGATCACTTGAAAATTACTTATAAGCTAATGGTTTGTGTGAGACAGCCATTGTCGTCTTCTAAGGATGTTTCAATGATTTAAATGGGAGTTTAGAACAAATAACCATTGTCTGGATATAGCACAGTATGCATACCCATATGCAAACTTTTATAAGTATGATTTAGGTCCGGGACCAAGTATGCATACCCGTATGCGAATGGTTTTAACTATCAAATTTCGGGAACTAAGTTTGCAAACCCGTTTGCGAACTGTTTCACCTGAGTTCAGTCCGGAACGACAATATGCGTAACCGTTTGCGAAGTTTCGGAAAAGATCAAAGTCCGGAACTTAAGTTTGCGTACCCGTTTGCAAACTTATGAGGTGAAGTTCTGAAATAGGTTAAGTATGATTTCATACTCATGATCAAATACATTTATAAATTAAGGAATGTAATCTCTGCAAATCTTGGCTAAAATGTTCATGAACTGATTCTTTTGAATCAATCCGATTTTGCTTCAATTGTGTCTTGTATACTTCTATGAGAATATAAACAATTGAACAACTCTATGAGTAACACAATTAGATTCATTTGATTATTATTTGATCTAGAAGTGTTAAGATGAATGTGGTTAATACAAAAGTGTTCATATGGCTAACTTCGGTTAACTGTTATTGAGTCAACTCAATATACACGTTTAGGTACGGTTACCCATATCTAAATGAAGGTATATTTCATTTGCGTGTAACAAGCTAAGACCATCTAACGGTGGAGATATATTGCTTTGGTTTTAAGCAAACTTAGCTTGAATTTTAAATCAGGTTTTCATCTAATGATGAATATTTTTCAAAGCTATCAAATCCTGATTTGAAGACTATAAAAGGGAGAACTCTAGCAACAAGGAAATCTAATCCCCACATCTCCTGTGTGACACTAGTTGCGACTAGAGTCGATTCTCCTTTAACCTAGGTTTTTCCTAAAACTATTATAGGTTAATGACTTAAAGACTTCATTGGGATTCTGAAGCCAGACCCAACTATTTTCTTTGTAGTTGCGTGTTCTGATCTTACTTGTTCTATCATATTGAGTACTATCTTCTCTAAGATTTGCTCGAGATTTATCTCCGATAGGTAAGATATATAAATTAATCACAAAGCTCTTCGTCTCATTCTTTGTGATTCCAAAATAACTTGTTCTACTACCATATAGTTAAGTTATTGTGAGGTGATTGATATTTCTAGGCTGTTTTTCGGGAATATAAGACCGGATTATCAATTGTTTCATGTTCACCTTGATTTATCAAAAGACGGAACAAACTTCATAGGTATTTCTATGGGAGACAGATTTATCTATAAGAATAGACTTTTCTGTGGGAGACAGATTTGTTTATAAAGTCTTCGACTTTAGGTAGTAGTAACTCTTAGTTGTGGGTGAGATCAGCTAAGGTAATCAAGTGCGTTGAGTCTTGCTGGGATTCAGAGACATAAGGAACGCGACTGTACCTTAATCAGTGTGAGACTTGGTTAGGGCTCAACTACATTCCAGTATGAAGTTAACTTGTAGTAGGCTGGCGTCTGTAGCGGCTTAATACAGTGTGGTGTTCAAATCTAGACTAGGTCCATGGGTTTTTCTCCATTTGCAGTTTCCTCATTAACAAAACTTCGGTATACATGTTATTTCTTTTCCGCATTATATTTGTTTATATAATTGAAATATCACATGTTGTGCGTTGTTCGATCAATTGGTAAATCCAACCTTTAGTTGTTGATTGAAATTGATTGACACTTGAACATTGGTCTTTGGTACCGTTCAAGTTGTTTCTCATAATAATCAGGCTCATGGATTCTGTAGTAGCAGGTTTTCCCACACTACACCCCTCACTATATTTTGGTTAATTAGTCCATTGAAAGTTGTATAATTGAGAATGTTTATTGATTAATTTCATGAGTTGTCTACACGGGGAAAAGTAGAATTACACTTAGCAAGTAAAACACTCTTAAACTTTCTCTCTCCTAATGACTTGCCCAACAATTCCAAAAAGATCTCTCCCTTACAATAGACTCACTCAACCCTTTATATAGGGCGATACATAGTGGATGACTGACTAATCTATCCTTTTATTTCGGAAATGTTCCGCGAAGTGTCGCAGATGTACAAACATTTATTCTCGCGACACTTCTTAACCCTCGGGTTCCATGTCTTTCTGCTGTTTTGTGTGTCGTTGTTCATCGTAATCATTTATTTTAGGTCATGCTTCAGCTCGCTCTGTGACGTCGTTGTTTATTAACCCCGCGAACCCCGTGCGTTGCGATATTATGATCCTACATCTTGCCTCTTTTTCCTTGAATATTGCTTGAAGAGCGATTTTTAAGGAAAAATCTGTTGTTGTAATAATCTTTGGTCTTAGCTGATGAAGGAACAGCGGAAGAATATTGTACTTGAAAAGTACGTACTTGCCTCTATTCTTTTGCGATGTTAGAAGTTTTGCGTCTCTGTCTCTCCTCATACTTTTCTTGCGAAGGGAAGAATATCATAAGAGCGATGCTTTTTATTCCGCTCGCGACTGCTTATCTTTATCATTTCAACTCCGTACACGTTTTTAACCATTAAAGCCGTTTTCGACACGTCTCTTCCAACCGTTTATTCTTGACCGTTCATGTCTCTTCTCGCATTAAATGACCTCGTTTTTCTCGAGGATCTTTTTTTTCTCTATATATAGTTTTCTTTTCTCCTCCTTTTCATTCTTTAGTTTCTCTCTGCAACTTCTTTGATTTTCTCCTTCCGCAATTTGCGCTTCTGCTACTGCAAATCTTCTCTTCGTCTTTTCTAGCATCGATCTTAACCTTTAACTTCTCATCCATTCCCATACTGATAATGGCTGCCATCGGTCGTGCATACAAAGTTTCTTTTGATGAAGTTCAACGAAGTTGCTCGAGAAGGGTTTCACTCTATCGACCATCCCCGATCAAGAACCTTCATCCATTCTTTCGCAAAGCTTTTCTACGATCATCAATGTGATGATCAAAAGATTATAGTCTCGCTCGGTTGACTTCTCGGGGACTTCCTATTCCCTTGTACAATCCTGAGTTGCCTTTATTTTATGAAATTTTGGCCCATGAAAAATTCTCTCGGGCTGTTTATCAATTAAGTGGCGATTGTATTCGCCTGATGCTTGAGTTCGCGAACCGCGGTGCAGGCAAAGGATCTTTATATACTAATTCTGTCAGAAATCCCAAATTCGCAGACTTGGAAATAGCTGTTGAGAAGTACACTGTGGAAAACTTTTTTGAAAATTACTCAGTGATAACTATGGTGAATGCGAAATCTCGCTGGGGCGTTCGCCTGAAGAAAAAGGATAATGTCTCTGAGGATAGATTGGTCATGCAGGATATTGATTGGCACCCGGGTAATAATACTACTCCTCGCCACTCCAAAGATGAGAAATGGTGGGTTGTTCCCTTGATTTTAAATGGTCCTTATATCGCGGGCCATACGTTCTTCTGCGAATCTCGCGGGGTATCATCCTTGGGAATTCAAATGGCCTGAGAAGAAGAAAGAGGTATGTTTCCGTCTTCAAATTTGGCTTTCGTAACCCTTTTTTTTTTTTTTTTTTTTTTTTTTTAATTGCTGAGCTTGTGAAATCTCTCAGATAGCCAGGTTGAAAAGAAGGTACAAAAAGGATCCTTCGGAGGATACTCTGACATTGCTCCGATCGCTTACAAATGAAGTAAGAATCACTTCCTTTCTTCTTATTTAAAACAATATTGTTGCCTCTGTTTCTTATCTTTAACCGTATGCGAAGGTTGGAGTTGAAGAAGCTGTATCCGCGAAGGGTAAAAGTAAGGGCAAAACTGTCGCTCGCAAAAATAAATCTTCTGCTCCACTAACTAAAAAGCGAAAGATTCAATCTTCTTCTCGCCTTAACTCAAACTCGAGTCTTCGATGAGGATGACCATGATTCAAATCGCTCTCTCGCTACGGGGACCCCGTTATCTGGTTCTTCTATGGGTCAGTTGTCTAGTATCTTCTCGACTCTTTCCAAGGAATGGGAGATGCTCCCTAGCCTCTCTCTGCGGGACTCTGCAAACGTTTGCAATGCTACTCTACTGGAGGGCAATAATTCTTTCAATGGAGTCTCTAGAACTATGTCTCCTGACTTCTTGAATGCGCTTGGATCCTTGGTATGTATACAATCATATCTCCCCATTGACTTTATATTGTTGTATATGTATTAACTTGACTTTTCTATCTTCTTTCATAGGTTGGAAGATCTTCTTTTGTAGTTGCCTCAGATCTTGAGAAGACGCAACAATCTTGAGAAGAAGAATTTGCAATTGAGCAAGAAGATTCGAGAATTAGAGATTGAAGCTGCGTCCTCTCGCGATAAAGATGAGAGAATTCAAAAGTTAAACACCGAACTTAACTCTCAAAGGGATAAGGTGTCCACCCTTCAAAACGCTAATCAGCAACTTTATGGTATAAAATTTTACTTCCTTTTACTATTTTTTATTTAATCGGTCGCCTATTGCTACCTAACTTATTACTTTGTGAGATGTATATAATCTCTCCGATGAGGCTATTCTTCTCCATACATTTCTGATCCTATGGATAATAACCTTCTTCTCAGCTCACCTCAACAACTCTTTAAGTAGTTCATCAAACAAAATTAACTCCCTTTCACTAAATGAACTTGGACCAAATATCGTCTTTTAGAGATTGAACATAGATCGGGTTTAAGTCTTTGCCAACCAATTTAAACGAATGTTTCTCGAGTCCAATAAAGAAATCAAAATTTTGAGAAAGAAAATTAGTGACCTTATAGATGATAAAGATCGCATTGCTAATAATGGTGCAAAGGCATTAGCAACATTTCAAAAATCTCTCCTTGAACTACAAATTGCACGGGATGAATTGCTTCGCGAGAATTCCTTGCTTAGTGAGCGAGAAGATCAAATTCGTTCCCTCCTTGTTATAAATAGTGACGATGAATTCGCTTTGGGCTGCGAAAGTTTTAGATAACGCGGGGGAATAACTTAGGTGTTGATGTTAGTCTTCACGTAAGAGCATACTTCCTTGATTAAAGATATGATATCGATAGAGAAGGTTATTTATTACACCTTACTACTTCTTACTTACGTAGTATTGCTTGTAAATTATTAACTTGTTGCTACTTATTTGCGAGAATCGAGAAGAGGCTTGGGTTAGAATCGAGGCTTGAATCGAGAAGAACAACTGTGGGAATTTTCCGGCGAGAATTGAAGAACTTGAGGCGAAAAACAACAACTCGCCGAGAGTCTCTCTCTCGTAATAACAAGTATTCAGGTTGAAGAAACAATTTGAAACAACAAGTGGAGAACTTTAATAATGATTTGGGTTCGTTTCGCAATGGAGCCATGGAGTATGTTTGTAAGCACCGAGAACATCCCTCTGCATACATATCAGAAAGCTTCTTGAAAAGGTTCAGAGAATCTACACATTTACGATGTTTTCGATAGTGAGGCTGGCGAAGAAAAGAAAATTAAGCGATGAGAATAATAAAGCGATGAATCGGATGAAGAAGAAGAATCACCAAAGATATAACTCTTTTTGTTTTCTTTTTGTTGCGTGTAATATCACGTATATTCTTTGTATCTTTGTTATAATGAATTTCTTGGATTTTTCCCCATGAATTCAATCTTCAATCCCCTTTTTGGTAGTTCTTCCTTGTAATATAATTGGCTAACATTATTGATGTATAACTCTTTAAATCGAAGATGAATAACAATGTTCCATCTTTTCCATTCCCATACTTGCCTCTGTTATTTATCTTGAGATGGAAGATTTTAGTTGTCTTCTTGTATTTGATAATAATCTTATTGTTAATTGAAATGTATCATCGCGACGGAGTCATGGTATCTTCATGAATTGAGTATTCTATCTCTTTTTGTGGCTTAGTCGCAGGACCGCCTTTACATTTTCATGTGATGGCTCATTGACCCTGCCTTATCATTTTTGTGTGGTCTTCGAGTTAGACCTCCCTAATTAGAGGTCCTCCCACTTACCTTTTATGGCGACAAAATCGCGGGACGTCTTTACACTTGCGTGTAAAGACCCATTGATCTTGCCTTATCATTTTCCAAGTATTTTTGCCCTGCGAGGATGTTTTAGTTGCGACAATATGACAGGCCTAGATATCCTTGCGAACATAAAGCCCCATGACATTGCTAGCGAGTGCGAAATCGCGAGACGTCCCGTACACTTTCGTGCAAAGACCCATTGATCTCGCCTTACCCTCGCGTTAGTATTATTGCCTCTGCGCAGATCATTGCACAAATATGACAAGCCTAAGTCTCCTTGCGAAAACAAAGCCTCATGACATTTGCGTCGTTTTGGCACCCCCCTAATGGAGAGCACCGCCCTTATCATCTCCCGGTTGCCCCTTCAAGGAGGCGAAACATCGGCCATACAAGACTAGCTCCTCCCATCAGGGTCTTAACAACAACCAGTTGTTTTCGCAGATCTCTTATCCCTTATACCTATAGGGTTTATGGTTACAAGACTGCACCCTAAGTGGAGTTTTCTTCGGGCGAGTGCAACGCATGCCAAGACTTGCCAAGAATGGCCAGGGTAGGTTCATCCATCCAGGGCACTCAGCTCAACCAGTGTACCTCGGCGCCTTGAGCATACACGACTCTAGGAAGAGACCCTCGGTCGCCCAACCAGGGTATAACCTACATATATAGTTGGGAATCCAAGGTACCTCTTAGGATAGGCTTTCATGGGCCCCAAATTTTCATG
The DNA here is from genome assembly GCA_023531295.1 of Papaver armeniacum. Lineage (NCBI taxonomy): Eukaryota > Viridiplantae > Streptophyta > Magnoliopsida > Ranunculales > Papaveraceae > Papaver > Papaver armeniacum. The sequence goes on from JAJJWW010009437.1 coordinate 94,473, forward strand.
GTTCAGGCTTCGGGAGGCGGTGTAACCTTCCCCCTGAACCACGGCGAGAGATACCCCCTTATATGACGCACTTTAGGTCTTACATTTGCCTCTTACGAAATGTTATTCGCGAACTAGGGTGTACGCCATAAAGGTTCGTCCCATTCATTTGCGCATTTATATTTGTTAAATCATTGATCATTCATGTTTCATTATTTGCTTTGATATTTGTTTTGCGAAGTATTCGCATGATTCTGTTTCACTTGTTGTATTTCACTTTTCTTTCTTAGTCGTATTCTCATTTTACTCTTGGGCTGCGAGATTCTCGCACATCATTACTTCAGTTGTTACTTTGCATCCTACTGTTATTGATTATTTACTTCTTATGCCTTTTGTTCCTCATATCTTTTGTTTCTTCATTGTTACAATATTGGTCTGTCTCCAAGCATTCACCTCGCGAGGTATGTTCAGCCCTCACTTCTATAGCATCTACCATCGGAGTTTTCCTTTCTCTGTTCATTTTCTCATGTTGCTTCCAACCCTTTCTTTTGGCATTTCTTTCTTGTGACTTTCTATATCGACCTCATGGCCGTTGCGACTCCTTCCAATCTCCTTGTATGATACCAATACCATTTGGGTGTGGAAATTTTATGCATTGATGGTATGTTGAGGCGACTCCCAAAATTTCATGAAGCCATGGTCTCCCAATTAGTGCATTATACGGGGACTCCACATCAACCACAGAGAATAAGACATCGAGTTGATAATCCTTGTAGAGGTATGCTCATGTGAACTTCTACCTTTGGTTTTTTTAAAGTGCCATTAAAACCATATATCTTGTATGTCGAGGGGATCAAATCCTCATCTTTTCCTCCCATCGTCTTGTAAGTATGGTAGAAGAGAATATTCATAGAACTTCCGGTGTCGATTAGAATTCGGTTGATCGCCCAACAAACCACTCCTCATCATCTTCTCCATCCCGATTGGTTTTGGGTTAATCTCTAGTTTCACAACCAACGGGCTATCGTGTGTTTCTCTTCCTTTTGGTACTTCATCTCATGGAGAAAGAAATAGTCTTCAACTGCCACTTTTCTAAGCTGCGTCGTTTTGCCGGGCTCATTATTTCCTTATCATTAGCATCTCTCATGAAGACTCTACTAAGCACGTTGTCATGAAAATCCTCGATGGTGCGATAGGAATGGACGATAGAGTTGCAGTTCAAATTCTTAGCTTTTTGTTCCTACTTCTATCACAAATGTTTCCTTTCCCTTTTTGACACCGTTTGTGCGTCTCTACGGTGGTGGTGGTAATGTCTCGACTTGTTTCTTCTCCCCTTAGAAAGTGATTGACTTCCCCCGATCAATCATCCCGAGAATAATTCTCTTTTATGTTTCTACAATCGTTTGTTTGATGCCCATGGAAGCGATGGTAAGAACAAAACTCGTGACTTCTATCGCCTTTGGCGGTGGTTCCATTCCAACATTCCAAGGTCTTTGGTACATTTTCCATCACAAGTATAGCTTCCCAAATCTTTTCAACGCTAGCATTCGGTGGAGGCATCTTAACTGTTCCCATAATGTTCTATGACTTCTCGCCCTCCACGGTTATTTTGCCTTCGTCCACCATAAGTTTCTTGCACATGATCTAGCCTCTCAATCTTATTATTATTCATTATTCTGGTTGTAGTAGTTCCTTTCACGTTCAAATTCTTCTTGATCGTGGCTTCCCATGGCTACTATCTTCTGCTGTCCCTCGTCGAGCTCTCCTTGCTTCTTGTCCTTGCGAAGTGCTCGCCAGCTGTATTTATGAATTGAGGTAATAAACTTGCGTTCGCGGCGTTAGAGCTTGTGTTAGGCGATTTGGATAAAATTCATTTCATTTTGTCTTTCCTCTAAGGCAATATATTCTTCCTGTAATTCTCAGATTCGCCATTGTGATTGTATTTTTGATTCTAAAAATTTGAATGTATAACAAATTAGTTGCGAAGAGAGCATTCACAAATGAGAGTATGAGATATCTCTCCTCAACCCTGATCCTGCCATTTCGCTACACATGGTCCTCCATCTTCTGTCAACTGCCTTAAGCTCTCGCCAATCCTTTGTTTCAACCCGAATACATCTTCAATACACAGTCGCAGAGGAGTTGTTACTTATGTATGCTCCCGGGGAATGTGGCTTGTAAATGATTGAATGATGTGATTGTGTTCCTTGGCAGACCTTCAAACCATTTTTAGTGCTTCTCTATTAAGCTTGACGCGAAATATTTGCACAATATGGCATCATGATTCTCCCATTGTAACATACATCTCATGTAAGCCTTAATATGTTGTATCGCACGGGTTGTTCCATCAAAGATGTTGGTTAATGCGGTGTAGATTGCACTTAGGAGGTATTCCTCCCATACGCCTTCTAGCGTGAAAGGGTTCTTCGCGGCTTCTGCGATGGCTTCGTCCAGTTGTCTCCTTCCTCCTTCCCTTCTATTATTCAATAATCCTCTCATTTCAGCCCTAGTTCTCTTAAGATTTGTTCATTTGCCTCGAATTTGTTTCTACTTGGTCTTTTTAGCTCGCTTCTCTCCTTCTTCGCTCGTGCCTATTTTGACCTTCCCGCTCATTATTTTCTCCTCTTCTCTCCTCGCGACGCTCTTCTTCGTCTCTTTCGTTAATTCGCACGCCATTATATCGGTTGTTCTCTCTTCTTGGTTGCCTCTCAGCTCTCATCATCTGCACCCTCTCATATTCTTCGTTAATATTTCTATTGGTACGGTTTTGTTCCCTCCTTCTCTCGCGGTTGTCATGGTTATTCTGCCGGATTGCTTCTTCCATCTCTTGATTTTCCATTTCTGCTCTTATTCTTTCTCTTTCGCGAGCTAGTCGCGCTTGTTCAATGTAGTGTCTCTCAATGTCATCCTCGATCTCTCGGTTTCTTCTCAATTCTTCTCTCCGTGTAGAATTATTCTTCCTTCAACCATTGGGATCATTCGGCCCTTGGAGTTGCATGTTTTCTTGATTTTCCCTATTTCGCTCATTTTGAAGATTTTCGGGTCGAGGAATATAACGATCTTCTATTTCCCCTCTTCTCTCGCCATGCTCTGCGTTTGGATTTTGTGTTTCTTCATCGGTGTTTTCATTTGGTAGAACTCTCCTTCTTTCTTCTCGTTCGATCTTGAACTTGATCTCACGCTACTTCTAGATCTCCTACTTTGTAATCTCATATTTTCCATCCTCAATTCATGATTTTGTCTTGTCAAATTTGCTCGCTCCTCTGCTTCTAATCGTCTCTCTTCGTGTATTGTTTGTCTCAATCTTTCTAGCGCTGCCACTTCTTCGTTTCCTGGATTCATCTCTCCATTCATCCCTTGCTCTCCTTGTCCATTGTTCACCAACTGCTGCTCTCCTTCTCTCTCGTCTTCAGAATCAGATCTCCAAGTGTGTACACTTACTCTATCATAATCCACAGCTGCGTTTGCTACTGGGGAGATCGGTGGTTGATTTTGATCTTCTCCGTCATTCCTCATATTCATCCTTGACGATTCTCCTGTTTCATTCCTCCTTTCTCACCAAGTCTCCCACTTCTTCTTACAATCGTTGGTTGCTCTTGTACATTTCTTCTTCTAGCCATCTTTCTTTTTCAATGAATTCTTGAGTATCTTTTCCAAATCTCTTCTCTGTTAATCCAAATTCTTTCCAATTTCTTCGTCAATCACTGCTCGTCCCTGTTTCTAGCGCATATGTAGTAGCAGGTTTTCCCACACTACACCCCTCACTATATTTTGGTTAATTAGTCCATTGAAAGTTGTATAATTGAGAATGTTTATTGATTAATTTCATGAGTTGTCTACACAGGAAAAGTAGAATTACACTTAGCAAGTAAAACACTCTTAAACTTTCTCTCTCCTAATGACTTGCCCAACAATTCTCCAAAAGATCTCCCCCTTACAACAGACTCACTCAACCCTTTATATAGGGCGATACATAGTGGATGACAGCTAATCTATCCTTTTATTTTGGAAATGTTCACGAAGTGTCGCAGATGTACAAACATTTATTCTCGACACTTCTTAACCCTTCAGGTTCCATGTCTTTCTCATTGTTTTGTGTGTCGTTGTTCATCGCGTCATTTATTTTATTGTCTGCACTGCTTACTCATGACGTCATTTGTTTATTAACCCATGAACCCCGCACGTTGCGATATTATGATCCTACAGATTCTATCTGTTTGATTTGTTGATTACACTGAGAAACAGAGATATAACTCTATGGATATATTTCCTTAATTGATTCTGACTGTCTAGTTGACTCTATTGGAATTATATTGGAGTTAATCCATACAGATTGCCGAACGAAATATTGGGTGTGGTTGTTAGACCCCGTTTTCAACTTGTATGTCTCAATATTCCTAGACTTTCTAGTCTAACCCAAACGAAGTTGGCTCTTATATATTTAATCAGCGACTCTAATTGAGTTTTGATACTTAAAATGTTGTTAGAGCATAGCTCGGTTGAACACACCAAGCGTTGGTATGTCAAGTTTGGTTGTCATATTTTAGTGAATCAAAACTCATCTATGAGTCACTTGATTATGTACTAGAGAAAACTTCGTATAGGTTAGACTAGAAAATCTAGGATTATGATACATACAAGTATTACTCAAGACTTGAAGAATGTGAAGAAGTAACAATCTACAACGATTGACATCATCCTTCCTCTTGAGGTTAGTAATATTGACTTGAACTGTTTCATTCCTAACGTATCTTTCAAGTCGCGGCTATATTGAAAACATAATCTGGTTGTGAATGATTAATTATACTCTAGTAGTGAGACATGATCACATGATCATAGTGTTAAGGAATTAGAATACGAGAAGTATAACGCTTATCTTTTGAACCGTATATATGACATCGACATAATCATATGAATGCTATTGTGATTATGTGTATGGGTAAAGGTGAAGATTTCATCCTAGGATACAATGTTTGCACTTGTTTAAAGGAAGTACATTCATGAACTTGTTTATGAATCGAAAGGGAAATCGTTACGCTTATTGGTATTGTTATTCATTGCATATCTTTGGATTACCAATATGTGTGAGTTCGTATAACCGATCATAGCTTGTTATGTATTTTGGTATAACTAATCATGATGCACGACTTATGATTTGATATGACTGATTTTTATTAATTAGTGTAACTGATCCTAAGTAATCACTGGTATGGTATGATCGATATTTGTAATTGGTATGACCGATCCTAGTAATTGGTGTGATTACAAAAGAATTGTGTAATCGATCCTTGTAATTGGTGTAAGGTCCTAGTAATTGTGTAACCGATCCGATTGACTTGTATAGCCGATCACAAGCAATACCATGAGTATATGGTAACCGGTCCTGTAATTGGCGTAATCGATCCACAGTAACTGTAACCGGTCTGGTAACTTGTGTGTTCGATCAAAAGTAATCCATATGAAGGTATAACCGGTCCTAGTAATTGGTAGAACCGATTGAACCCATGATTGTGATTTGATATTGATCAATCACATAGTTGTCTTGGAATACAAATGAACCGATTTTAAACTTGTTTGGAAGTGTGGTATAATCGATTGCAATATTTGTAAATATGAAAGAGGATTTACAAAGAAAAGATGTCAACATACTTTGAACACGAACAATAACTCTTATCTTTTATTGTTCAAAGATATTCCTTAATTACTCAAGGAGATCCCAGTCCGAAATAAATTAAGAATCTTTTAATTAAGGTTGTTAGTTTTATATGCTTTAATTACCAGCAATTAAATGCATATCTCTAAATAATAAAAATTAATAATGTGCATTTACTAATTGGAGATTTTCTATTGAGAGATTTCAGAAAATATTGGACAGAGTATTTCCAGGAATTATGAAAACCGATTTGGGCATTTATTGCATATCTTGAGAATATTCAGTTTTGGAAATTCCTTTGTGTCCAAACATCCTTGGTCTATAAATACCCAAGTTTGCATTTCTAGCAAACTATCCTAATAGCTGCAAACTTCATCTTTTTGTTGTTTCTGGTGGAGTCGTCTCTATCAGGAGAGGAAAGTACCTAATTAGGCGAAATCTCTTACGACCGCTCGTTTAAAGACTTCGTGGGATCAAGAAGCTCTACGAGTACCATAGATAATAATCGCAAAGTTCTCTTC
>JAJJWW010009438.1:0-16691 GCA_023531295.1 Papaver armeniacum
TTCTGACGGCATTTGTTCATCCTAGCTAGCATTACTCAGTCCCATGACCGAAAGACATGGAGTTGGTTACTACTTCCTGTAATAGTAAGCAATGTCTTATCCTGGTGCCTGTTTCGTAAGCTCTATAAATGCGTTCTTGAACTCATAATAACGATTCCTGTAATGTTCTAAGGAGAAACACAGTTGCCTTATTGCTTCTCTCTTCTCTTCTGCACCTTCTGCTATCATGTCTCTCTGCCGTTCCACCTCCCTCTCCAATCTCCTCAACCTTTTTCTTTGCTCCTCGGCTTGTTTTGTAGCTCCCTCGCATCTCGATATCATATCCACATGCTCGTTGTGTAACTTGCGAAAATGCTCTTCCATATGACATATCATTTCATCTCTAGACTCCACATCGGTCGCCAACGAAGTTACCTTTGCGGCCAGCTCGTCTCTCTCCGCTCTCAATGTATCAGAGTTGATTTTAAGTTCACCGAGGTTCTTATTCAACTCTTCTATCTCTTTCCCTTTCTCAACAATCTTTGCTTTCAAATGTCTCTCCATCTCGATACGCATCTCCGCTTCACGGTCTCTTTGCAAGACTCGAAATTCATTATGTTCAACTTCAGCCCTCTTGTACTCCTCCACTAATTTACGTACCTTGGATTCCGAATTCTTCAGTTTCGTCTCTAGTTCCTTTTGACCCTGTTCTAATGCTAGTATTACCTTCTGTAGCTGCGACTTTTCATTCTCAAATTTTAGCTCAGCATTAGAGATGGCTATTTTCAGTTCCTTTATCTCCATATCGCGTACAGATACATTTACCTCTAGCGTTTTTTTCTGCTCTTTCAGAAGTGCTGTCTGGGATTCAGATGCTTTTAAGGAGGATTGTGATCTATCAAGTTCAAGTTTCAATTTTGCAACCTCTTCTTCGGACAGGCGGTGCTTTTCGCTTCTGATCCTCCCATCTTCTTCAAACCCCTTGTTGACGCTGCTCGCCAAGTCAGAAACATCAGAAATCAAATCCAAAGCATCACTTGTCACTCCTTTATAAGATTTGTTTTTCTCCAGTTCAAGCCTCAATTTCTCAACCTGTTTTTGAAGCTCCAGCACCAGACTAGTTTCCCAGTTGTTGGTCTTGGGGTCACCAAACCACCACGAAAGCGACTTTTTTGATTCTAACCTCTTCATGGTTTTGCTTGACATGACTATTGCCCCCTGAATTTGCACACCATTGAAATAGAGTACTCAATTAAAACTGCAATAAGTTATTGCCAATAACCACCTCCCTGAGTTCCTGCCAAACATTTGCGATACTACTAAGTTGCAGAATTAGTACATACCAGAGTAGACCAGCATGATGATCAGTCATACGAATAATTTGGATAAGTGTCAAAGAATGAACCCACTGCGTGAAACCTGTTCCAATTTTTAGTTCATTAAAACAATGTTTAACTCAATTTCACTTGGTAATTTTTAAGAAAGCGCATCATCCATGAGTGCCTGAAATTATGCACAGATTAGCTAAACAAAATAAAAGAGGTGCAATTTTATAGACAAGATTTTATATGCTTTTACCTGGAATAAACAATCCAGATCATGACAAAAAGACAAAGAGCTTTCTTGTCATTTGGTGGTGAATAAGAAGCACGCCCCTTCAGTACCATATCCATCTTCATGTGTTGCTGATCCAAAGAAAAAAAGAAGCAAAACTAACGAGAAATATAGTCACATATCGCCGATGGGCGCCAAAACCGTTAACGATCATTCTCTTGTAAACTGGTTTTCAGGGAGAATTAAGTCAAGTAGGTTTCAAGCATAAAAAGACAGAATTAAGTAGTGAGTGGTACCTGAGCTTAAGATCTGTCTGTTGTCCTTAGTTTCAAACTCTGGCGCCCAAGTCAATGAATGCTGATGAACAAAGGCCTGTACTTCTCTTCACTTCTCCTCTGTCTATATGGATAAATTATGATCATTTATTCATCTCTTTAACAAAACAAAGATACTAATCAGCTGGGAAGAGGATACTTGTGTGAGCTAAACATGGAGAAGACAGATAATAGTCAGAGATAGATAGAGATCTTTGCAGTTGCATTATTGTAAGAAGAATAAAAAACTGGGTTAAACTCTGTTGTAAGTTCTGACTTTTTTTTTTTGAGTGGGTTTTATGCCAATACACATTTTGATTGGTACAAGTTATTATTGTTTAGTTGTTTCTGTTTCAAGGATCATTAATGTAAGTATTGTGAGAATACGGCCATCCAACTCAAAACCAATTGGCAATGTGTGGAGAGGCCCTAAGGGATTATAAACCGCAGGATCTTAGAAACCCATACAATGTGGGACTAATAGTCTCAACACGCCCCCTCACGTGTAGCCTCGTCTAACACGTGACAATAAATGGGTGACGGAGTAAAGCGCGGTCAAATGACCGCCGCAAATAGCACCTTCCGATACCATGTGAGAATACCGGTTTATAATCCCTTAGGGCCTAACTAACCTCGAAAACCGGCTTGCAAGGTTAGGATTGCCCAAGGCTTATTAAGCGCGAGACCTAGGATGCCCTAGGAGATGTGGTACTATTTAACACCCCCCTCAACGACTAGGGCTACACAGACGGAGTGGCACGGAAGCCACGGACGTATTCTATCATGGTATCAGAGCAGGCTATTTGCGACGAGTCATTTGACCGCGCCTTTACTCCGCGTCACCCGATTTAATTGTCCACGTGTTAGACTTAACGAGGCTACACGTGAGGGGGCGTGTTGAGATTTTTAGTCCCACATTGTTGGGCAATCTAAGATCCTGCGGTTTATAACTATATGGGCCTCTCCACTCATAGCCAATTGGTTTTGAGTTGGATGCCCATATTCTAACATGGTATCAGAGCAGGCTATTTGCGACGAGTCATTTGACCGCGCCTTTACTCCGCGTCACCCGATTTAATTGTCCACGTGTTAGACCCAACGAGGCTACACGTGAGGGCGTAAGTTGAGATTATTAGTCCCACATTGTCCAGGCATCTAAGATCCTCGCGGTTTATAATCCCTTAGAGCAAGCAGCGGTGGTGCGACCATAACTAAAGAGCAAAGAGCAAAAAAACTAAAATTTGGGTTTAGTCCGTGTTGTAACGGTGGAGGGAGACTAAAATTTGGTCGGGCGCAACTTTGAGTTACGCCCCAACCAGGCGCAATTCCAAATCTCGTCCCATTTTTATTTTTTTTTATTTTTTTTTTGGGCTTTTTAATAAAGTGACCACCTTTTTGAACTATATTTAACAATCTGGCCGTTTTTTTGAATGTTTATATAATCTGGCCGATATTGACATTTTCCATCCCGTTTTTTGAAAAAAACGGGTTTTGTGGTTAATCGCTACGTGGCGCTTAACCCGGGTAGGTAAAAGACAACTTAACCTCGTCCGAAGTTCGCACTCAAACAGGATCGAGTCAACTCCTAAGACTCGCTGCACGTGAAGAAAATGTGCTTTTTCAGAACTGGATGCATTTTGCTGTGGCTTCAGCCTTCCTTCATATAAATTAGGCCTTATTGCAGAGAAGAACCCTAGTGTTTCTCCAACCGAATGCATCAAAACAAACAAAAAAATTAAGACATGAGCCAAAGTGAAGTAAACTCTCCAGTAGCTTGAGAAGCAAGACATCGTAATAAGGTTAGATTCAAAAACCCCCGATTTCATGTTCTCCCATTCGTGAACAAGGAAGTCATGATCCAAAGGTATGTCCTTGGATTTATTCCAGTGCAAATATATACCATGTAATGGTATAAGGCAACTATTGTGTTCAAAAACAAAAGAAACAAATGGAAAAATGTTTTTGAAGTGTTCAATTCCAACTCACAAGATTACTTTGAATGGTTTGACGATGCCATGGATCCTGTCAAATGCAAGATGGTGAAATTACCGCAGAGAGAATGGTTGTTACGCTTTGAGAACTGTCACCGCTTCAAAAATCGCCCACCGCAAAAATCAAACCTGCAACAAAGATCACCGCAAATCAAAGATGGAGATGAAATTTTGCAAGAATGAACACAACAAGAACATAGCATACCTCACTTGCAAAGTTGTGACGGTTTTTAAGTGGGTCTCGATGAAGTCTTCATTGCCGCCAAAAAGCATTATGCATTCAAGTTTACAACTTAATGCCATATGTAAGGAACTCAACAATGAAAATGTAACCGCAAATGTACTAATAAACAAACGCCACTTTTGATTCATCATTAATTCAAGTCTACAAAAGAAAGAAATATTGTCTACTTAGCTTTCTTAAACACAAACACTGTCTTCTTAAACACAAAAAACAAAAAAAAAAACAGATCTCAAATCATTTCTTCTTAGCCTTTCCATTTCCCCTTCCCTTTCCTTGTTTTATATTCTGAGATACAGGATCCAATGCCAAAGAAGTTCTCGAGAAAGGTTATTTTCAGTAGAGGCTGGAGTAGAAGATGGTGTTATAGATGGCAGACTCATAGGTGCTGTAGAAGCTGGAGTAGAAGATGGTGCTGCCAAAGGCTGACTGCCAGGCCCTGTAGAACATTCACCAACAAATGATGCCGTCTCTTCTTCTTGTTTGACTTAGCCGCACCCCTAACTCGGTGTTCGACTTGGCTCTATGTTGGTGAAGGTGAAGTTTTTCGCATCACATTCGACCCTTTGCCTCTTTGCGCTGGATTAGATCCCACTTGACCACCAAAGACATGTTCTTCTCGTTGTGATTAGTAACCTCTCCACATTTCCCACACCTCCTTTTTCTCTTCTCAACACGAGGTTCATCATAACTCTCACCCTCTTGCTCTTGGGTCTTCCTCGGTTTTCTACCGTGAGGAGGGTTCAAGATCTTCTTCTTCATGTTTGGTTGTAAGAAGAAAGAGGGGTGAGATAAGATAAGATATTGCAATGTAGTTATGAAACCCTAAATACATAGAAGGAATCTACAAAAGTAAAAGTATACAAAAGTAAAAGTAAATGCACTTATATCAATGTAGTTGAGAATAAAAAGTACCGGACCCATTCACTTTTATCATCTAGTGGTGCAAAAGTTGGTGCATATGTGGCCTTATAGTTCTCCACGAATAGTAATCACTGCAAGCATTCTATTTCCAGGAGTATTTAAAGGTTAGTGCTAGATACCTTTAACTAGAAAATTAACAACAAACTAGAAATTTCATAAAGAAGTTCCGAGATAGGGGCATGATTAAAAAAGAGAAATCTTACTTTCTCCATTGTGGCCTTATGCTATGCAATGCACTCACCGCATGCATACATGGGAAACCCTCAATCAAGCATCGCAAAACAAGAGCAAGTCTTGGCAAGGATGTTCACTGTGAACACGTAATTCTTTGGACTAGTCACCATATATAACTCTCCAGCCACACAAGGGTCAACACCATAGTCGGTCACAAAATCCAACATTTTCTTAATCAATTTAACAAAGACTAGGAACCAAATTTCCATCTACCCATGATGCAGATTCGGGCCCTTCTATTGTACCATGTACCCATCACTAAGTTAGCATACATTATTCCTATCATTATAATTGGTTTATTTCTCATCTTGTTGATCATATTGTTAAAAGACTAAAAATTGTTGTTCATATGTTCACAACAAGGAATAGGGTTAAAAAGGCCCTGACCATGTAGCAGATCTTCTCCCGAGATAAGCACCAAATGCATCACTCTCTTTTCACAATATTGTCAAAATGTTTCGCACAACCAATATATTGATAACAACTATCAAACAAAGGCATAACCAATCAAAAACTTGCTTAACTTGACTGTCAAACAAAGGCATAAAACCAATAACAAAGAATCATAGAATCACAAACCCGAAAAATGCCTTTTCTTTGTATGCTTTTGCCGCATTCCACAAAGAATCGTATAAAGAAAGACCCTTGTGATACTTGAAATTTTTGTATAAATGTCTCCATTTTAACACATTGCAATTAAAATAAGGCCTTTAACTAATCTTACAAACAAACAAAAACAAAGTTACAAAAGAAAGTTACCTCCAACAAGATTCTGTGGTGATGGCTGGGGAACACTATAGCAATGACTTCCAATAAACCTTTTTGCCTATCCAAATGAAAGCCACTTTCACCGGATGTGCTAATATTGCATCCTTCAAATGCTTCAAAAAGTGATCCAATTTTCCTTTGTTTCATTTCGCATACCATAATTCCTAACATTACTAACCCATTCTCATCCATCAAGTGCGATTGCGGCCATCAATACTCCCCATATTCTCCTCGTTAGATGGCAGGCATCAAGCCCTATAACTCCCCGCATGCTTTGCGCCAACCCTCATTGCAGGTTCAAATGATAGTGTCATGCTTTCAAATGTGTTATTCACCGTGTCAAAAGTGAACTTAGCAATGCACTCCATCATTACATTTAGTAAACATCTTGCAAAATGTCGGTACTTCATTATAACTCTCTTTATAGTTCCCATATAATGACTCTAAAACTAGGTTCCTAGCCTTCCATGCACACCGATATGGTATATTTACTTTTTCAGCCTAAGAAGTCTTCCTTGATTTTATAAGGGTCTGGAACAACTTTTTTTAGGCTTATTCTTCATCCGATCAAGAACAAAATCCTTTACAAAATGAGGATCAGCAGATCTATTCCTATTTTTTGATCCCCTTCACACTTATGTTCCAAATTCACTTTCCTAAGAACAAATGTATTCTCACCCTCTTTCTTGCTAGCATACACAAACCAAGGACAATCATGTTCTTTTTAAACCTACACTCACCTTAATTCTAGAGGGAGCACTTCTATCCAAAATAAATTGACATTTATTAAGAACACAAAACCTCTCGAGATGTTTCTTAAATGCTTTCTTACTTGCAAATCTAGTTTTTACCTCCATTTTGCTAGGATCTACTGGAGTAATAACTTCTTCTTCAGGAAAAGATCTACATCATGCTCACCCTTCATGTACTCACCAAAATCTTCATCAAAGTCATCCATGTAAAGGGTGTCTTTCATCCACATCCTTACCTGCACATTCAAGATCAACATCAGATCATATAATAAGTTACAAATTATAATAAATGAAATCGTTATAAATGAAATATACCTTTTTCTTTGCCTTCTTTTTTTCTTCTTCTTCTTCTTTGTTTTCTTGCTCTTCTTCATCCGACCCATACTCAATGTCTTCATCATGTCATATACCTGGAGGAGCTTCGGATCCTCAATTGGGTGGCATTCATCTATTTTGATGTTCTCCAACCGAATATTGTCTACATCTTCAACAAACATAACTTTATTTGTAGCTTTGACCCAATGTCCAACATCAAATACATCATCATCAAGGTCAATGGCTTTTGGAATTGGTACCTCTTTAGCTTGTTGTAGCAAATCAGAAACTCAGCTTTCTTGATACATCTTCGCCGACTCGTACAATTATCCACCTGTTTAGCCTTGGAGATCTTCTAGGTGTAGTTTTCTTACTAACTTTCTTACTAACTTTCTTCACTGTGTAGTATTTGGAGTCCCAAACTCGTACTTTATCCCCATCCACAAACATATACACCCATCATCATTCACATAAGAATCCTCCCAAAAAATCATCAAAATCATCATTATTTAGCAATGGTTGTGCCATACATGGATCCTTAAACCAATATAAACAATACTTCGCTTAGACAAATCCAAAGACAATCTAGAATACACCATATACTCAACCTTGGTCAACTCTCTGTTTCATCTCTATGACACTCAGAAATACCAAAGTCTCATTCCTTGGCTCCACATACACGCTAATATTCCTCAATTTGAATAGATCGCAACACAAATAAAAAAAAAAAAAAGGGAAAAATCGGATACACAACTACAACTTGAACAAAATGTCTCGCATTTAAACAAGTATGAAAATTACAGGCATATGAGAAACAAGTATGAAAATTACAGGCATAATGAATCACATGATCAAGTTCAAGATAGAACTCTCCTTTGTACCGCAAATTAAATCCCATATTAGTTAGACAAGGAAACAAAACCCACCAATTCAACACCCACTTAGGTTCAAGGCTCACTCAAGTCATATCAAATAATCTCAAATAACTCAAATAACTGAAATAAACTCTGATTAAGCAATAATTCATACAAACAAACACTCAATCACGAAATTTATAACCTAATCAACCAATAAAGGAACTCATGCATTTCAAATAAACCCTAATTACAAAAGGGGAAAACAGAAACCCTAGAAATACAAATCAATCGATCAATCATTGATTGTCATCATATATTAAGTCACGGGTTACGTTAATCTCACCTTGATTCAGATTTTTTGAATCCCAATTTGTACCTCATCTTCACTCTATCAAAATCTTCTCTGGAACTCTAGATATCCAGAAATTCAAGTCTTCAATACGATCTGGTTCTTCACTAACATCTACGTCTTCAACTGCTACTGCTTCTTCTGTAATAATCCCAAACCCTAGTTTCAAAAGAAGAGGAACGATGAAGAGAAGAAGGGAAGAAAGAGAATGAAATGAGAGAAATGAGAAATATTCAGTTCACGCTTTTCTTTGAATCGGGTAAGGGGCATGAAGGTAATTTTGCGACCGATTCGTACTTATTCAACGCCGACGACCGATCCGGTGGGTCCAGACGTGATATCTAAATCTGAATGGCCAGATTATAAAAGATGTTAGAATTTTGGCCGGTTTATTAATTATATGGTTTGAAGCTGGTTAGTTTATGAATTTGCCCTTTTTTTTTATATTACTCAAAGTTGCGCCCAATTTTTTTTTTTTTATTTATTATTGTTGGGGCGCAACTCAAAGTTGCGCCCAATTTTTTTTTTTTTTTTTTAATTATTGTTGGGCGCAACTCAAAGTTGCGCCCATTTTTTTTTTTTTTTTTTTTTTAATTGTTAGCGCAACTTTGAGTTACGCCCCATCGTGCGCAACTTCAATTTACGCCGACTAAAGACCGTACTAAAGACTAAATATGGTCCGGGTTTTGGTTATAGTCCTGTCTTTGGTCTTTACTCCGTCTCCATCGTCTCATGTTTTTTACCAAAAATTTGGTTATACTCCACGACTGTGGATGCTCTTAGGGCCTCTCCACTCATAGCCAATTGGTTTTGAGTTGGATGCCCGTATTCTAACATGGTATCGGAGCAGGCTATTTGCGACGAGTCATTTGACCGCGCCTTTATTCCGCGTCACCCGATTTAATTAATTTGTCCACGTGTTAGACCCAATGAGGCTACACGTGAGGGGGCGTGTTGAGACTATTAGTCCCACATTGTCTAGGTTTCTAAGATCCTGCGGTTTATAACTCTATGGGCCACTCCACTCATAGCCAATTGGTTTTGAGTTGGATGCCCGTATTCTAACAAGTATATGCTTTGTTGCATTTTTGATTTGTGATGCACGTTTTTTCTAATTAGGTGCATGTTCCACAATGGCAGCGCACAAATATAAGTTGTTGCCGCAATAAATCTGTGGCATGACGTGCAATGTCCAGTATGTGAACTGTAGTCCGTAGAAGATGGTCCCATCATTCTCACATAGAAGTGGCTTCATCATGTTACGTTGGAATTGGAATGTTTATATAGTATATGAACGAATTTTTTTTTTTTTTGGACATCACTCCATTTTAAAGGGGACCATGATTTTCATTTGACCAGATCATTTAGAACTAAACTAAAATACCTCTTATATTTATCTTAATGGTCCCCTTTAATTAAATTAGTGTAATGATTAGTCGAATCATTAAGTTAAGTACTAATTGGTGTAAGATTAAACTAATAAGTTGGATTTTTTTTAAATTAAATTATTGAAAGAGAAGAAGAAGAATGAGAATAAGAGTTTTGGAAAAAAAAATTGTTTTTTTAATCCGAACCTTCAAACTAATTGGGCATACTTCAAATTTAATTTTTATTTGCTTGATTGACTAAATCACCAAAATTTCCGAAAATGAGAAATTTTATAGCAGATTCGGGATAGGTCAAACACGTTTGGCTACAAGATCTAAAGAATAGGTAATGAGTTGATTCGCAAATGTAGTTCGGCTAATGTTTCTGAAGGCACATGTAGCCGAACTTAGTTTTAATGGAACTTTGTTCGGCTATTAGATTTCCAGGATAGACGGCGGAACTTTTATTATGAGGTATACCGAGTAATGTTCGGTGTAGTCGAGTCCACCATTTTCCAGATTACAATAAGCGGAAATATTGGGTCTAAGTAGAAGAAAAAATGTGACGTAAGTAAACTCAATATATAGGTTTTCATATAAAGGTTCGGTTAGGAGAAAAAATTTGCGACGTAAACGAACTCAATATATAGCTTTTCAGAGAAAAGTTCGGCTAGGAAGAAAATTGCGACGTAACCGAACTCAACATATAAGTATCAGATAAAAGTTAGCTTAAGAGAAAAAAAATTCGACATGACCGAACTCAACGTTTTTTCTAACAAACTAAATTTTGGCTAAGAGAAAAAAATCGACCTAACTGAACACATGGTGGTGTATATACAAGTTCGCATATGAAAAGAAAAATTGAGGTTCAGCTAGAAAAAAAGAAAAAAAAGGACCTAACAGAACTGTACGTGATAAAAAAAAAAAAAAAAACTAAAATGAAAAAGTAAAATATCAAAAAAGAAAAAAAAGACGATTAGCTAGCTCAGCTGGTCATCCGCGTTCCTCAAAGGTTCATGCGCTCCAGAAGATTTCAGGTTCGAGTCCCCGATGGCGCAATATTACAAAAATTGACATGGAAGGTAAAGTCCCCTTGCGACATAATCATTAAGCCCCCCTATCTTCTTCGGCTCCCTTGGCTGGTTCCTCATGAGGCTCGCTGGTAGGCTAGTGTTTGCATATCCTTGATTCAGAGATGGCCCAGCCAATGAAGGAATTAATGATGCAATGCAAGTCATGGGATGACTTTGGCATTGGCCCAAGCATTAGCCAAGGCTTGGCCAATGCATATGCAGAATAAGATGGCGTTGCCAAATGTGCCATTGATGATTATTGCAGGAAAAAGAATGCAAGTGATGCATATGAAGTATGAAGTTGAACTAAGTAAGGAAAGACTCAATTGACATGATATTTGGATGCCAACATCCAAATAAGCTAAGTACATGGTCTGGATAAATATAGCGCAACCATTGCCGAACTGCGCAGGCCAAGTTGGATGAAGCGCAATATGGCCGTATTTGGGCGTGAGGCCAAATTGAGTATAACGCAACCAATGTCGAATATTGGCACAGCCAAGTTTACTGCAGCGCGATGATTGTCGTTTGAGTTCAAGCCGCCATTTACGAGTATGTGTGCATCACACGCATGCCGAGCAAATGAGTTATTGACATAGTTATAAAGCCTCTTTATAACTAAGTTTGGCATGTTCTAACCACCAAGAAAAGATGTGGCATCATTTGGCTTGACAACAAAAAGGTGGTAGTTGAAAAAAATGATTGGCGGTGAGGAAAACTACCCTATGGGACACATGGTTGTTCCATGCGTGTACAAGTTTTGTGCACGGTTTTTGGCTATGTAACTACTGGATAAACAGTGCAAGAGGCATTAGAAATCAGTAGGAGGGAGTTTGTAGAGTTTAATCTCATATTTTGAGAGAATAAGGCATCACCAAGAGGGTGATGGCCTGCTTTGGTCCATGTGATGGGCCAAGTTTTGTGATCTTCCTTTAGTGCAATAAAATGGGTTTGTTGAAAAGATATTTTTGTGTTAGAGCATATCTCGGTTGAACCCACCAAGCGTTGGTATGTCAAGTTTGGTTGTCATATTTTAGTGAACCAAAACTCATTAAAAGAGTCGCTTGATTATGTACTAGAGTCAACTTGATATAGGTTAGCTTGAAAGTATTAGGAGACATTACAAGTATTGCGAAGACTTGAAGAAGTGAAGAAGTAAGGAGCTACAACGACAACATCATCCTTCCGCTTGAGGTTAGTGATATTTGACTTGAACTGTTTCATTCCCTAACGTATCTTTCAAGTCGTGCATACTGAAAATATAACTGCGAAGCATGAATGATTACACTCTAGTCAGATGTAGTATTAAGGAATACAATATGAAGTATAACGCTTATCTTTTGAACTTCGTATATAAGACATCGACATAATCGTTTGAAAAGCTAGTGTGGGGAACCGATCCTATTACCTAGTCAACCGAATTTTTGGAAAGCTAGTGTGACTATGCACAATACTCACATGGAGGTAGAACCGAAACTTGTTTTGGTAGAACCGTGAAACCCATGATTTGTGATTGAGTGTTCTTAATCAATCACATAGTTCTTGAAAGTCAGATGAACCAATTCTAAACTCGTTTTTGGAAGTGTGGAAAATCGGTTTCAAGATTGTAAGTATGAAAGAGGACTTACAAAGTAAAGATGTCGACATACTTTGAACATGTGCAAAAGAACACTTATCTTTTATTGTTCAAAGATATCCCTTCATAGCTAAAGGAAAATTAGATTCGAAAAATAAGTTGAGAATCTTTTAATTAAGGTTTTTAATTTTATTTTTGGAAAATGAAAATTGGTAATGTGCATTTACTAATTGGAGATTTTTTAAGAGATTTTCGGTCAATGTTTGGACAAAGCATTTCCAGGAATTATGGAAACCGAATCTGGAATATCTACAATATAAAGCACAGTTTGTTTCTGAGTGGTGGCCAGGATTTATTCTGGGCAAAGATAAATCTACGGTCGTGGTTGTGCAGACCACACCCTACAAGTCGCACACGTGGTGGTCATTCCAATATTATGAATTAAAAAATGAATACTCAAGTCAAGATATGGAATTTCAAAATTATAACTGGGAGGTTCGAACTCATGACCTATTGTGTCAAAAGAGTGGCTCTAACCATTGTTCCACCTTGGTTGGAATTGATAGAAAAGATAAATCAACTTAAATAAGTGATGTGTCTAGAGAAGTGATGTGTCTAGAGAGAAGATAAATCTATGGTTATGGTTTGTTCAACTTAAATATTAATTAGTATAAGTATTTTATTAATTGATGTCTCATTAATTTCTCATGATAAATGATTTATTAATTTTACATCATAAATATCCCTTAATTAATATTAATACATTTGACAAAAATTATTTCAATAGATATTAGTAGTGGTGGTGGTAGTAAAGGAAGAAGTAAGTGGTGGAAGCGGTGGAAGGTGTTACTAAGTGCTGGAGGCGGTAACATTAGTTTTGGTGGAAGAAATAGTGGCGCTCGGATGGTTTTAATGGCGGTAGTATTGGTTTTTTCTTTTGAATCAAAAATAATAATTTTTTTACATGACGGGTAACATTGTATTGTGAAAAGTATAGTTGGTTGTTTTTGACACGATCAAAAAAGCGGATAACAAATACTTTTGGGATGATACCAAATCATATAAGACAAAATGGTTGTTTTTGGTACCACTACTATCTTTGGTAACCGTTCGTACGCATGATTTTCAAGATAACAAAAAACATATAGTTGAATAAATTAATTGACGACCTAGGTTTGTTAAATCTAAACTTTATACATGACGTGTGGGATTAAAAGTTATAAGTGTGCCCAATATTCTACGAGGGATGGAAAACGGTGGTGGTGGAGAAAGAAGTGATATCCGGTGGTTTGTGGTAATCGTAGGTTTTGATGAGTAGTAATTGACTATGTTAATTATGTGTCATACAAAAGGATAACACTATAAATTAGAAATGTGGTTGATCGTCTTAATGCTAATATAAACTCGGTTAAAATACATGAAAATTAAGAAGAAGAAAAAAACATTTGGATGTCACGTTATATAATAAATAACACTAAAAACTACATATTTAGTATCAAGGTTTCTCCGTCGAATAGATAAATCTAAGGTTGTATTGAGATCCCATAAGCAGAGGGCGAGTTGGTCTTGGATTTCTGAATGATAATGAATATAATGAAACGCTCCCTCTCGGTTTCTCCAATGAAAACCGAAACCTTCTAAAAATAATCAATCGAACAACACTTAGATGGAACGATCACCACCAGCGTGTAAACTTCTCTCAATTGCTACATATCCAGTGAAATTTCTACGATTAATTTGGTGATTTCGCCCTACCGTAGTTTTTAACGAGGCATGCAATTAAATCTCTAATAGTGATTTTAAAGATATTTAATAATCACAAAATTCTCTTATAAGTTTTTTTATGCAAGTATTGATTTAACTTGGGTTCTTTTATATTTTTGTGTTAAGTTGATGACTTTTTAATTTGAATACATGTTTGGTTAACAAACTTTGATACATATAGGGTATTTTCTTTGTAGAACTGATGTTACTCTCTCATTTTTCCCGTTAGCACTTTGTTTCGATCCCGTATTTGTAGACATTATTTGACTAATGTTGGGGTATTTGTTTAATCTCTAGGCCGATTAAACCCAATGTGTGTTGTATACATTGAAGGCGACAGAAGTTTGTGTCGGCTCTACCTTGAAACTAATAATTTTTCTCAGGAAGGTTAGTTGAATTTATGTAGATACAAATATCAATATGACTATGCTCTTTAAAACTCCAAATTACTTGAGTAACACTAGATGTGAGAACGTCATTCATGCACTACTTAGCATAGTTGGTGTGAAATCTTTTTATCCACGAATTTCTTCAATTTTATGTTATCAATATGATTGAGAAAGAATCTTACACATGTTTTGATTTACTATTATAAGTTTATTTTTTCAACTCACATGTGTATATCTCAGCCTTCCAATAGCCAAGGGTTCTTCATTTTTATAACTCTCACATTTGAAAAAATAAATAAATAGTGTTTATCTGTAGTATGGAAAATATTATGGGTTTTTGCTTCACTCCTTAGAGCCTTAGTTATCAATAATTTCGGAACAAATGTATTCATAAACATCATGGAGTTGGATTGGCAGTTTAGGTATATGTACTGTCAGATGAAATATTCTTTTTGAAGTTTGAAATTAGTATGATGGAACAATAAATGGGGAAAAATTTTATTTACTGTATTTTTTATTTTATTTTCATGTTGGCTCAACATTATTACTCCGTACAGATAATAAATTGGAATAACATGCTTAAGTAAAAATAAAAGATCGTGTAATCCATTTTGTTTCCCAAAACCTATTTGAATATCAAAATAATTACTCATGAATAAAATGAAGCAAGAGGAATGTGAACAATATCGTATTAGAGACAAAACATCCCGTGCCGTTACGGCACGGGTTAAGATCTAGTATTTCATAAATTGAGAATAGTTTCGGTTTTGGAAATTCTTTGGTGTCCAAACTTCCTTGGTCTATAAATATCAAAGTTTGCATTTCTAGCAAACTAACCCTCAGAGCCATCAAAACTACCTAGTTTTGTTGTTACTGGTGGAGCCGCCTATTCGGAGAGGAAAGTAACCTAATTAGGCGAAATCTCTTACACCGCTCGGTTTTAAAGACTTCTTTGGGATTGAGAAGCTCTATTAGTACCGTTGGTGGGAAACTAGATAATTGCAGGTTTATTATTAGTTTTCGATTGATTTGATTGACTAACGGTTGTTGAACTTTGATTGCACCTAGTTTGTTTATGCTTGAGAATCTTCTCTTCGATATAAGATTCACTCAAACTAGATCGAAGTTTCGGATGGGGATCTTTAGATCGTTTGTAGATCTAAACACGTCTTGTGATAATCCATTGTTACTGACTCGTTCGTGCGTGATTGATCACAAGAGATTCAAGTTGATTGTGTGCATGTGTTTATTGAAGATCTAAGAAGATTTGAAGACAAAGAAGACTTTGAAGATTTATGATTTTGGTTCATAATCTTTGGTGTGCACAATACTTGTTTCGGTTAAAGAGGATCCAACTATAATCATTTTATCCTTGTGATAGATTGGATTGATTAGTAGAGTAGATCGGCATCAATACGTTTCTTTGTGATTCAAAGTATTGATTGCAAAATCTAGACGATTACTTCGGTAGTTGTTAGTAGATAGATCTAAGGACGATAAAGGAGTTTATTGAGATAAACAGAAGAGCCTTTTTTTGAACTCACATCACTTGATTTAAAAGAGTTGATACCAAACAGATTTGTTGTTCCTTTACTGTTTGGAATATGAACCAAAGGAAACTGTTCCAAGTACGTGACTTATTACAAGTTAGAGGCGTGGGAATACAGATTTTAACTAGGTGAACTATAGGTTTAGTTGCTTGTTCTCAAATATACGAAGTTGGTTTGATTTTGTATAGCGGCTTAATCCCGAGAGTATTCCACTCGGACAAGGTCCCGGGTTTTTTCGCATTTGCGGTTTCCTCGTTAACAAAATCTTCTGTGTCTTTTACTTTTCTATCTCCGTAATTATAATTATTTTTATTATAATTAGAAGAAAATACACAAACGTTAATTCCTATTTACTTGATAGTAATCCTATTGTGTTTGGTTAAGTCCGAACCTCTTATCAAGTAAACATACTTCGTTGTTGTATTGTCTCGATCTCAGATCCATAGACGATCACACGAAGTGTGAACCGATTAGTTGTATTGTCTCGACTTACCATAGACAATCACTTTCGGAGAAAGGACTTATAGGTGGAAAAGTTTTAGATTTAGGTATATTTGGGTACCCTCGTCTTTTCAATTGGTATCGCAACGTGCAAACACGGAAAATTTAACAACTCGTGTTTGTGCGATCCAATCTATAAGAAATTAAATCCATGTCTCGATTGATTAATGTTATGTGAGCATGAATACTCAAA
>JAJJWW010009439.1:0-32027 GCA_023531295.1 Papaver armeniacum
ACAAGTCCAATTGGTATACGTCTTCGTTCAGGCACTTTACTTAAGGATTTCATTCGAGCAGTCAACACTCCACTTCCTCAAAGTTCTACACCAAGTGAATTCTCGGACTCGGACGAAGAGGAAGACAACACAATGGGAGGTCGACCACCTGCTCCAAGAACACTCAAGGAGCTCACTTCTCCAAACCTAGATCAGCAGCCTTTATGTATTCAGCTGAATGGAACCATTGAGTTGAAACCGCAATTGATTAACTTGCTGCCCAAATTCAGAGGTTTAGCGGGAGAAGATCCTAATCGTCACTTGCAACAATTCCATCATGTTGTGACTAGTATGAAGCAAGCAACTGCAGTACCAATAAGCAAAGGCTCAAAGATAATGAAGTGCTTAGTGTGGGGGAGAATGCTTCGGCAATCTTACAACACAAACTCCCACTTAAGTGCAAGGATCCCGGTAGTTTTTACATTCCCGTCACAATTGGTAACACTATAGTTAACAAAGCTATGTTGGATTTAGGTGCATCCGTTAATGTTATGCCTGCATCAATGTATAATTCACTTGATCTTGGTCCTCTTAAAAAGGCTGAAATTGTATTGCAATTAGCCGATCGCTCTAATGTCTACCCAATGGGTATTGTTGAGGATGTTCTTGTGCAGGTTAATCAACTTGTATTTCCAGCTGACTTTTGTGTGTTAGAGATGAATGAAGGGTCACCGGACTCGTCTCTTCCATTGCTACTTGGGCGTCCCTTCATGAAAACGGTGAAAACCATTATTGATGTGGACAAGGGAACGCTAACCATGGAGTTTGATGGAGAAACAATACGTTTCAACATTTTCGAGACGATGAGATATCCTAGTGATGTCCACTCTTGTTTCTCCATTGATGTTATGGATACATTGGCACAACAAATGTTTGAATTAAATGGTGATGATGCTTTGGAAACCGTGTTAACTACATCCATGGATAATGGTGTAGAGTGTGGTAATGAAGTCAAGGAAGCCCTTGGTGATCTTAATTCACTACAAGGATGCCCGGAAACTCATTAAATCTCTTTTATTTCTTTACCATGCAGTGATGAAAAGCTTGTACCTTAAATTGTTAAATCTCCAAAGTTAGAATTGAAACCTCTTCCCGATCACCTAAGGTACTTGTACTTGGGTGATAATAAAGAGTTACCTGTGATTGTTTCTAACAAGCTTAGTGAATTACAGGAGCAAAAACTTCTAAGGGTGCTAAGGAAGTACAAGACGGCCATAGGATGGACAATTGCCGATATCAAGGGTATAAGACCTGCCGTTTGTATGCACAAGATACGTTTGGAGGACGATGCAAAGCCTACAAGGGAAGCGTAACGTCGTTTGAACCCTCCCATGGTGGAAGTTGTGAAAAAGGAGATACTCAAGCTTTTGGAAGTGGGTGTTATCTACCCCATATCCGATAGCAAGTGGGTGAGCCCGGTACAAGTAGTACCAAAGAAATCAGGTGTGACGGTGGTGGAGAATGATAAGAACGAACTTGTCCCAACTCGTGTGCAAACCGGATGGAGGGTTTGTATTGATTATAGAAAATTGAATGCCACCACTAGAAAAGATCACTTTCCTTTGCCTTTTATTGATCAAATGCTTGAACGTTTAGCTGGACACTCTTATTATTGCTTCCTTGATGGCTATTCAGGTTATAATCAGATTGTGATAGCACTGGAGGATCAAGAGAAAACCAGTTTCACTTGTCCTTTCGGTACTTTTGCTTATAGAAGGATGCCTTTTGGCTTATGCAATGCTCCATCTACCTTTCAAAGGTGTATGGTAAGTATCTTTTCAGAATATGTTGAAAACATAATCGAAGTGTTCATGGACATTTTAGTGTCTTTGGTGATTCATTCGACCTTTGCTTGAACAACTTGTCTCTAATCCTTGAACGATGTGTTGAAACAAACCTTGTGTTGAATTGGGAGAAGTGCCATTTTATGGTAACTCATGGCATAGTTTTAGGCCATATAATATCTTCTAAAGGCTTGGAAGTTGATAAATCTAAGATAGACCTTATTCGTGCTTTAACCCCTCCCACTACGGTGAGGGAGATACGCTCTTTTCTTGGTCATGCAGTTTTTTATCGAAGATTCATCAAGGATTTTTCCAAGATAGCATCACCACTTTGTAACTTATTGCAAAAAGATGTGGTTTTTAACTTTGATAAAAAGTGTATGGCGGCATTAAATCATTTGAAAGAACTTTTGATTTCAGCCCCTATCATTAAACCACCGGATTGGAGCAAGCCTTTTGAGCTCATGTGTGATGCAAGTGACTATGCGGTTGGTGCGGTGATTGGGCAACGAAGAAAGAAGCGAAACCGAGGCTCATACAGTGGATTTTACTCTTGCAGGAGTTTGATATTGAAATCAAGGACAAGAAAGGAATTGAGAACACCGTTGCGGATCACTTGAGCCGTCTTGCTGTGGACAAGGAAGCTATCCCATTGCGTGAAAGTTTCCCGGATGAGCAACTATTCTCAATTGCCTTTGGAGAACCATGGTATGCCGATATTGTCAATTACTTAGTGTCTAAACAAATCCCAAAGAACTTGTGAATTGTGGGGAAACTGGAAGTTAGAATTGATTTTGGTTTGGTTTCTTTGAGAAAACCAAAGATTAAAACTTTATTTATATATGAGGGACAAACTTAAGAAGTTGGGAAACCAATACATATGGGATGATCCATACTTGTGGAAACATTGAACACGAAATGTGACCATAGTAAGGTAAGTAAGGTTGTACCATAGAACAGGTGGAGAAGGAGTTCTTGTGGTAGATACTAACAAGTTTATTTTCAGATATATTTGCACCAAAGATCAGAGAGTTGACATTCTCGCTAAGCCACTTTCTTCTACTCGTTTCTTCAACTTGCGGTCCAACCTCAATGCCTCATCTCCTGCTTGAATTGTGGGCTTGCAGGATGTGTTAGATAGTGGTTTATTCGTAGTGGTATAGAGGTGTACTGAGAGTGTCATGTAAATAAATAATATGAACATTGTAGTGTGTCCACTAACAGTTGTCCATATTTCAGGTGTAAAATTATCTCTTATAAATAATCATTCCCTCTTTATGTTGCTCTTGACAAGAGTAGAGATCTCACTCACAATTAGTTACTCAATAATTACAAATTCACATATCTCGATTTTCCACTCCTCGAGATTGATTCCACCCTTCCATTTGCAGAAGGAATTTTTCCATCGCCAAACATTTGTGAAGTTACTGAGTCACCTGATTTAGTCATTGATTTGAAGTTCAAACGTTGAGAAGAATCTCTTATAATAACTAATTTGTACATTTTGTCCTTTAAAGTAGAAAATATTATTGATTATTTAGATAATGTGTATGCATCTTACTTTCCGGCGAGTATACCGTGTCCTAAATTCACCTCTATTCTGATAGATCTAAATAAATAATACTCCCTCCGTATGTAAATTTACATACAAACCTGCCTATCTTTTAGAGACGGAGGTAGTAATTTATTGATACGTCTTAGTTGATGCAATTGAGTTGTTAAAAAAAAAGTGTGAAAACTTACGGACTCGAACGCTACATTAAGATCACACCAATAAGCAAGTAATAGCCGGTTGATGCAATTGACTTGTTCAAATAAAAGTGTGAAAACTTACCGACTCGAATGCTACATTAAGATCACACCAATAAGCAAGTAAGAGGAGTGCTCTCCCGCGCAGACCCACACAATAAAATAATCCTTCTTTTCTAAATCAGAATTCCTAAGTCTAAGTTGTCACTTTGTAACATTACTTATCCCACTTTTTTCATCTTCTACAATATAGTCTTGGTTCAAACCAAATAGAAAATATATACAATAAAATAAAATATCACTAATCAAATGTGTTAAACAACATATGATCCGTCAACCTTTCCATTTCCCGATTTGAGGATTTATTGCTCTCTATGGTGATTTGTATATACAAAAAACAAAAAAAACTAATAAAAAAAAACTCATGGAGCATCAGAATTAAAAATAAGGTATTAGTCGAATAGTCTCTTCCCATCGTAAATATCAAATAAAAACAAAAAGAAACAGAAGGCCAAAAGATTTAGCCCCAGTTGTTCTCTTTTTCTAAAAGAACGCGCGATTGGGGATATTGAAATTAATTGGGGATAGAGAAAAAGGAAAAAAACGGGATGTAAATAGTAAATCAGGGTCACCCCTTATCTATGTATTTTAAGTAATTCCTAATCTACCCCTCACTAATCAGGATTAGTGATTAATTATAATTAGGAAAAATCTTAGTATTTGTTAAAAGATTAGTGTGTATTTTTATTTGTATTTGGGTGAGTGAGGTGAGAGTAGAATGAGGGAAAAATATTTGAGAGAGAATTTTTTTTTGGCGAAAATGGAAGATGATTGTGAAGAGAGAATTGCTGCTAAGAGGTTGAAATTTTGATTTTTTTTTGTTTGAATCCACCATTTTTGCAGCAATAAAAGCTCGGTGCCGGCATAGAAGTGGTATGAATACAATGCCGGAAGCATCCATACCGGCATGGTATTCATACTACGTCCATGCCGGCCACTCGATTTCCGGCATGGTATTCAACCAAAAAACTATGCCGGTACAAAACTATCCAGGGGGTCCGGGGGGCGTAGCCCCTCCGGACTGTGTTCGACCTCTAGCCCCCTAGCACAGTGCGAGACAGCGTCCCGTAGAAATTTTTTCTGGTTTGGAAATTCAAAACCTATTTCGTTTTGAAATTTTGCTGGTTTTGATCATTCCACTGCCGGCATTGAAAGGATGTTCTCGAGCATGCCGGCACCATTTTCCGGCATAGTATGTTGCTGTTGATGGTGGTTTTTAGACAAAGGGTAAAATCGTAAAACCCCGAATAACCTAATGTCACCGGTGACACATTTATTAGAACATTCAATGCATGTAGTCAGTAATTAATAGGGGTATTTTTTCAAATTAGGGTTACAACGAACAAAACCCTAATTCCCCTCCGTGCCAATGGCAAATCATGCCAGCCACACCTAGCCCAAGCTAGTCGCGCCATGCCAAACGCACTCTGCCTTGGCCCTAGCTATGCTAGTCACACCAAACGCGCCAAAGCATACCAACCATGCTAGCCGCACCTCCGTGCCAATGGCAAATCATGCCAGCCACACCTAGCCCAAGCTAGCCGCGCCATGCCAAACGCACTTTGCCTTGGCCCTAGCTATGCTAGTCACACCAAACGCGCCAAAGCATGCCAACCATGCTAGCCGCACCTCCGTGCCAATGGCAAATCATGCCGACCACACCTAGCCCAAGCTAGCGCGCCATGCCAAACACACTCTGCCTTGGCCTAGCTATGCTAGTCACACCAAACTCGCCAAAAGCATGCCAACCATGCTAGCCGCACCTCCGTGCCAATGGCAAAATCATGCCGACCACACCTAGCCCAAACTAGCCGCGCCATGCCAAACGCACTCTTTGCCTTAGCCCTAGCTATGCTAGTCACACCAAACGCGCCAAAGCATGCCAACCATGCTAGCCGCACCTATGTGCCAATGGCAAATCATGCCAGCCACACCTAGCCCAAGCTAGCCACGCCATGCCAAACGCACTTTGCCTTGGCCCTAGCTACGATGGTCACACCACGCCAAGCCAAACACCCTTACCTTGGCCCTAGCCGCGCCATGCCAAAGTAGCGCCCGCGCCTAGGCTTGCAAACCGTGCAACCTAGGCCAAATTGGCCACGCATGCCATTGGCACATGCCAACACGCATCATTTGGTAGCTTTTCTTACCAGGACGTGGCCCTAGTGGCCGAGCTTGCCATTGGCACATGCCAACACGCTCATTTGGTAGCTTTTCTTACCAAGTCGTGGCCCTAATGGCCGAGCATGCCATTGGCACATGCCAACACGCATGCCATTGGTAGCTTTTCTTACCTGTGCCGTGGCCCTAACGGCCGAGCATGCCATTGGCACATGCCAACACGCATTTTGGTAGCTTTTCTTGGGGCGGTGTCCCTAATGGCCGAGCGTGCCATTGGCACATGCCAACACGCATCACTGGTAGCTTTTCTTACCAAGTCGTGGCCCTAATGGCCGAGCATGCCATTGGCACATGCCCACA
The DNA here is from genome assembly GCA_023531295.1 of Papaver armeniacum. Classification (NCBI taxonomy): domain Eukaryota; kingdom Viridiplantae; phylum Streptophyta; class Magnoliopsida; order Ranunculales; family Papaveraceae; genus Papaver; species Papaver armeniacum. The sequence continues at coordinate 6,114 of JAJJWW010009439.1, forward strand.
CGCATCATTTGGTAGCTTTTCTTACCAGGCCGTGGCCCTAATGGCCGAGCATGCCATTGGCACATGCCAACATGCTCGCTGGTAGCTTTCATTACCTAGCCGTAGCCCTAATGGCCATGCGTGCCATTGACACATGCCAAGTACGCACGCTGGTAGCCTAACTTGCAAGCCGTGCAACCTAGGCCAACTTGGCCGTACGTGCCATTGGCACATGCCAAAACCCACGTTGGTAGCCTAACTTGCAAACCGTGCAACCTACCACCAAGGCATTCCGCACATGCCACACACGCCACTAGCGTGCTCTGGCATTGCCACTTACACTCAACGTGCAAACTACCACCAAGGCATTCCGCACATGCCATTGGCACATGCCACACACGCCACTAGCAGCTCTGGCATTGCCACTTGCACTCAAGGTGCAACCCGCAATAAAAGCATTCCGCACATGCCACACGCGCCACTAGCAGCGCCACTTGCACTCAAGGTGCAACCAACACTCGAGACATCAACACAAACTGGGGGATGCTTTCCGGGGTCTTGGTTTGGCGGTCACAACATGCAGCGTACACTACGCTCACATTAAGAAAGCGTGAATAGGAATAAAGCGGTCAAATAAATGAGGAAATAATGGTGAAAAGTTTTCACCCATAAACACCATGCGGTTACCACCTCCTCCCATTATTTCACCCTTTACTCTCTTCCTTCATGAGGCCATGGTACGTTTCAATCTCGACTTGTATAAATAGGTCTTACCTATTTCCACCAGACAACAAGTCTCGGTCAGGAGAAAAACACAACACTCTCAGAAAAGGCAACTTTGCAAGCTCTCAAAAAAAGCTTTCATCTCTTGCAAGCTTCCGAAGCTTTCACTTTCTTATACAAGTCGAGACACTACTCTCCTAGAATTATTCTGGTCTCAACACCTTTCTTTGCTTCCCTCCCCAAATCAACCCTTCTCCTCCACTTTGTGACCGAAGCAAGTCTGGAACGGCCATTTCTTGGTTTAGGCCGGACTTGTACAGATTGATCTCTCGAATCTAGAAAGTGCTCACGTGCAGCACATTTTTTTAGGGTTTAAACCAGTTTCTCACTCACCTACCGAATTTACCAAAATCGGCGGAAACAATTTTTACCCATAAACAATTGGCGACCACAGCGGGAGGATTGATCTTTCGGTTACAATATCAAATTCCAGTTTCCGTCCTCAAATTTCGCGCAAGCATGGTCGGTTATCAGGCCATCTCCACAAACATTGATCCCGCTCAAGGTCATGATAACTCGTCAATTTATGGAAGCAATATGACCAATGAAGAGGTCCCAAGACTGGTTGACCTGATGCGAGCTCAGGAGATCCATGCCAAAAACATGGATCTAATGAAGGATGCGATTAACAACATACTCGACTTCCTCATCAACCTAACATCGGATCTAAGTGGTTCATGTTCCCCAGGAGATCAAGAGCAGGGAACTAACATCCCGAATGAGCATTCTCAAATAAATGGTTTCGTCACTGACTGGAAGCCAGCGGACCAGGAGGCGACCATGTTGGTAGAAAACTTATGTGAATTGATACACCTCTCCAAGGACTAGCGAATAAAAACATTCTCTGCTATTAACCGAATAGCACTGAACGCATCACTAGTTCCTGCACCCATGGGGACTCCAAGGATCCCCGGAAGATCCACCAACAATATTGTTTTCACCAATGACGACATGATGGTAGAAGACGGTCACAACCGGGCCTTGCATGTTACGGCTCTCGTCAGGAACATAGAGTTTCGAAGAGCGCTCATTGACACGGGCGCATCTTCCAATGTCATCACTCTCAAGACACTTAAAGCTGTCAGGGTGCGACCTAACGAGATCGTACGACAACCCACTACGATGACAGATTTCGAAGGCAACCAAACTAGCACATACGGATACATCAACTTGGAGCTGGCAGTAGGGCCAATTCAATCAAGCATGAAGTTTGAAGTGATTGAAAAAGACCAGACTACCACATGATACTGGGAAGGTCGTGGCTGCACAATCGCAAAATCATTCCTTCAACATACCACCAATGCCTGAAAACAGTACTGAACAGAGAAGTTATCCGCATCCCCACGTCACTGTCCCCCTATGTACCAGTCTACTGCGTAGAAGCACATGGGCCGAAGGAGGGTTCAAAAGGCGTGACGACCAAGATTCACAGTTTTCTGCTACCAAAATGGACATCGCTCAGAGATAGCGACAACTGGAGATACTCCGCGAGAGGAGACCGCCCTCCCACCGTCTCCTCGGAAGGAAGACCCGCCGATCTCCCACCACGGGCGTAACCCGTGCCCGCACCAAGCGAGAGTGCACCCTTACCGCGGGACGAAGCAAAAGGGAAAACTCACACATTACCACCATTTGTTAGCAATTAGCAGGGGAGACCATGACCCGGTCTCTCCGCCCGAAAGAATATTTTCACAATAACCAGGAGGAAGTTCCAGACGCCCCTCATAAGATGCAATACGGGACCGACTTAACCACAGACGAACTCGAAACTGTCAATATAGGGAATGAGGAATTCCCGCGACCCATTCTGATCAGTTCGACTCTACATTCTGCAGAACGCTCAAAGCTAGTCGACCTACTCAAAGAATACCAGGACGTGTTCTCATGGACTTACGAAGAAATGCCTGGCTTGGATGAAAAACTGGTCACCCACCATCTGCACGTGATACCCGGATCCAAACCAGTCAAGCAGCCTCCAAGACAATTCAGACACGACATAGAAGAAAAATCAAGGCGGAGGTCCGAAATTACTAGTCATTTGGTTTTGTCAAACCTATTCACCATCCCACCTGGTTGGCCAATATCGTTCCCGTTAAAAGAAGAATGGTCAGATCAGATGTTGTGTCGATTTCAGAGATCTGAACAAGTGATGCCCTAAAGACGATTTCCCGCTCCCTAACATCGACATGTTGGTAGACGCTACTAGTGGACATGGTATGTTCTCTTTCATGGATGGATATAGCGGCTACAACCAGATAAAGATGTATGAGCACGACGCGAGTAAGACTGCTTTCCGAACCCCTCTCGGAAACTTCTATTACACCGTAATGCCTTTCGGTCTGAAGAACGCTGGCGCTACTTACCAACGCGCCATGACTACCATCTTCCACGATATGATGCACAAGAAAGTCGAAGATTACGTAGATGATGTGGTGGTTAAATCGAAGACTCGAGCGGATCATACGGAAACGCTACGACAAGTGTTCGAAAGATGCCGCGAATACAAGTTGAAGATGAATCCTTTGAAATGCGCCTTTGGTGCCTCTTCGGGGAAGTTCTTAGGATTCCAAGTAACGGCCGCAGGGATAAAAGTTGACCCAGTCAAAACACAAGCTATCCTCACGATGCCACCACCACGAATCGTAAAAGAGCTCCAGAGTTTCATGGGCAAAGTAAACTACATTCTTCGCTTCATACCGGGGCTGGCACAGCTCATTAATGCGTTTACCCCTCTGCTGAAAAAAGGAGCGAATTTCACATGGACTACGTCTCAACAAGAAGCGTATCAGAAGATCCAGCAAACGTTGTCATCCCCGACCGTCATGAAGCCTCATATGCAAGGGAGACCACTATGTCTTTACACAGCCTTTAGCGATACTGCCATTGGAGCCCTCCTTGCTCAAGAAGACGACGAAGGAATTGAATATCCCATATACTACTTCAGTCGAACGTTAAGAGACGCTGAACTCAGATACCCCAAAGCGGAAAAGGCGTGTTTAGCATTAATTTATTCCATCTAGAAGTTCAGGCACTACCTCCTCTCCAACAAGGTGGTGTTAATATCCAAATCATACCCTGTAAAGTTTCTCCTCTCGAAACCTGCCCTGATAGGGAGGTCGGCTAAATGGCTCCTGCAGCTGTCAGAGTTCGACATAATGTGCGCTTCCCCGAGGGCCATAAAAGGACAAGCTGTTGCAGACCTGTTAGCAGCATTCCCAGGAGAAAACACCGTGGAGTTACGAGAAGATCTCCCGGGAGACCTTCCAGATATCTTCTTAGCCAAAGAAGAGGCATGACTACTGTTCTTCGACGGCTCTTCCACCCCCAGCACTAATACCGGAGGAGTGGGTGTGGTACTAGTATCTCATGCTGGAGAAGTCTTCTCACACTCTTTCAAGCTAGACTTTCCATGCACCAATAACTCAGCTGAATACGAAGCCTTCCTCATAGGACTATCATTATCTAAACAAGCCGGGGCCACGCGTTTGGAGATAAGAGGAGATTCCAAATTACTCATCAACCAGGTAAACGGGATTTACGCATTGAAAGAAAGCGACGTCGGCACCATACGGGGTGAAGCACAAAAACTACTAAATTATTTTGCCGATGCAACCATCACACACGTCGGTCGTAGCGGTAACAAGCATGCTTGACTGCCTAGCTACACTAGCATCAAAGCTACGGTTCGAAGGATCCGAGGAAACCCGACAAGTAAACGGCGAACCATAGCTTCAACATGGCTTTCACAACCTGAGAAAGCCGAAGACGATGACTGGAGAACTCCTATCATTCAAGAACTCAACAACTCACTTTTTCAAGGGAAGGTCGACCTCAAGACTTTGTGGAATTTCTTTATGCTTCAAGATGTTCTGTATCATCGAAACCCAGAAAGCTCTCTGTCAAGGTGTCTCGGAAAAGAGGAAGCACAACAACAACTTGAACATGTCCATGCCGAAGTCTGTGGAATAACATCAGTAGTAACCCTCTACCGTCGTTTACAACGACTTGGATACTATTGGCCGAAGATGGAAGCCCAATCGCGATTACTCCAGAAGGCGTGTCCCAATTGCCAGGAACCCCCATGTCAGACAGAAGTCCTCAACATCAGTCACACAGGGGAATGGCGGGAGCCGTACATCGGCTTCCTTCGCGACGGCATTCTCCCTACTGACAAAGAGGATGCGTCCAAGCTAAAACAAAAGTCCAAAAGATTCGTGTTCCATGATGGGGTTTTATATCGCAAGAGTTTCGGAGGAAGTATACTGCGGTGTTTGGGCGATACAGAAATCCCAGTTATGTTAAGAGAAATGCACAAAGGCGAACACCAAGGGAAACATAAACTGTTCCTGCAGATACACGAGAGGTACTACTGGACGACCATGGAAGACGACGCGGCTACTTTCGTTCAGAAATGCCGAGAATGCCAGATTCACGGAAACCTCATCCATGCGCCTCCAACACCCCTGCACTCGATAAGTAGCCCGTGTCCCTTTTATAGCTGGGGACTCGACATCATTGGGAAGATCAACCCGCCATCCTCAAAACAGCATGAATACATAATAACCGCGACCGAGTACTTTACCAAGTGGGTTGAAGCTGTCCCGCTGAAAGGAACCACTAGAGCCACGATCGCGGCGTTCTTCAAGGAACACATCATCTGCCGTTTTGGCGTACCTAAACACGTCATCACCGACAACGGCACGCCTTTTGCTAACAAGCAAGTACAGGAACTACTTGAGAGGTACGGCATTAAACAAGTCTTCTCTACCATCTACTATCCCCAGGGAAATGGGCAAGCCGAAAGTACCAACAAGACTCTGATCTGAATCCTCAGCCGAACAGTACACAACAATCCCAGGACCTGGCACGAGCAATTGCCAATGGCTCTATGGGAGGACAGAGCATCTCCTACAAGCTCCACCGGCATGTCTCCCTACTCCCTCGTCTACGGTACAGACGCGATCCTCCCAGCGGAAATCAAGATCCCGTCTGCCAGAATCGCTGCAGCAAGTGGAACTCAGTGGAATGAAGCCTAAACACTCAATGCCAGAATCGCGGAACTAGATACTATAGACTCCAGAAGATCCCGGGCGGAGGAACATGCACAAGCATACAGAAACAGGATTTCCAGGGCGTACAACGGCCATGTAAAATCCAGGGTTTTTAAGGAAGGAGATCTGGTGCTAAAAACCGCCAAACACATCCAGCAAGATGCATCGGCACCGAAGTTTTCTCCCAAATGGGAAGGGCCGTACATAATCACTAAAGCGTATGACAGTGGTTACTACAAGATTATCAAAGAAGATGGGGGAAAGCTAGAGGCAGTCATCAACGGAAAGTGGCTTAAGGCATACTACGCCTAATCACTTCCCTGCAACATGCTACATCAAAAATGTGAACGTCCAGACACCCTCTCTGCTTTTACTTTTCTTTCTTACCAATTATCAAATTTCAATACAATCCAACAGATTAATGGAATTTCTTTATTTCTTCAAAAAAAAAAAAGAGGAGCCTTCAAACCTCGTGATACAAGTCAGAAAAGCCCATCTAGTAAATTATAATCCCTACAAAACATCATCTTCAATCGACCATGATATCTTTCAGTCCTACTCTTCAAGTCTCGAGTTAACTCTTCAATCCTCTGAGACTCCAAGGCCAAAGCTTTCTCCTCTTCCAGCATGGCTTTTGTGGCATGAATCACACCAGCAAGAATACCAGCTCTGTCGACTTTCACAATATTGAGACGATGCCGCAACCAGCTGATATTAAACTCCAAGGATTCACAGGTGGACACCATGTTCTCCCACCTTTGAATGGATGACTCTGCAGCAGCACGGATGGACATATTCTCCATCTCAGCAATCATTGGCAAAAGACAGTTCACTACGGAAACCAAGGCGGACGAACAACACTTCACTACGCTCCTGGTAGCGATATGGCCGTATGTCTTCCATATCCTCGTATAAAGGACCACGAATTCTTTCCGCACCAGGAAACCGCCAACATTACGATAATTGGAGGAGAGACACCTCATACGAGTCCCAAACGACAAACCTGCATAGGGGTATTCATGACAAGAGAGCCCTAAATCAGCGTTCTCCAAGTCTGCAGCAGTCAACAAGGTTGGATTTGAAGGGAGGGGAACGACTAGGTCATCCTCGTCGATAACAGTAACGCATGCTCCAACGGGATATCTCTGCACAAAAGGGAAATTTTCCATTCATCAAACAAGCGGTAAAGCGTACGTCAGTCCACCAAAGAAGAAGAAAACATACCGGTATGATTTTCTTAACCCGAATAACCCTTGTTGGGATGCTCCTGCAAGAATCAGACCTCGCGCCTTCACCTGGAGAATCTGGCTGGTTAGAAGATGATTCGTCTCTGTGCGACATGACAAAGAGAGAAACTCAACAAGAAGAACCCTTTCTCAAACGAGGGAGATGATGCAATTGCGCTGGGTGTGAATACGGAACCTTAAAAAAAAAGGAAGCAATGAAGGACATAACGCTTCCAGATTTTAGCACGGGTGATGCCCCGATGGAAGCCGCGTGTGAAGGAAGGCAAAATAAGGAAACTTTGCTATCTGTCGAAACGCCTGCTCCCTCCTTGTTTACACCGGCCCCACCAATTGCGCCAACTTCCCAATGACCGCCCAAGTCACGCCAGCTAGCACGCTCAGCTTCCCCACCTTGCGCCGGTCCCACCAGCTAGCACGCTCATTTTCCCAACTCACGTCAACTTCCCAATGACCGCCCAAGTCACGCCAGCTAGCACGCTCAGCTTCCCCACCTTGCGACGGTCCCGCCAGCTAGCACGATCAGCATCCCCACCTTGCGCCGGTTTCTCCAGCTAGCACGCTCAGTTTCCCAACTCGCGTCAACTTCTCAATGCCGCCCGGCTTCCTGTCTCTCAATGATGTTGACTTCCCAATTGTGCCAGCCTCCCGATTTGTGCAAAACTGCCAGAGGCAAGGATTCCAAATCCTATCTATAAAAAGGTCAGACAAGCCTCCTCAATTCTCTTTACGATTTACTGCTGATAGTCTGTCACCATCTTATGCTTACCTCGCAACAAAGCCCCTGTTCCGAGCTAAGCAGGGGACTTAATGTTGATGGTGGTTTTTAGACAAAGGGTAAAATCGTAAAACCCCGAATAACCTAATGTCATCGGTGACACATTTATTAGAACATTCAATGCATGTAGTCAGTAATTAATAGGGGGTATTTTTTTCAAATTAGGGTTACAACGAACAAAACCCTAATTCCCCCTCCGTGCCAATGGCAAATCATGCCCGACCACACCTAGCCTAAGCTAACCGCGCCATGCCAAACGCACTCTGCCTTGGCCTAGCTATGCTAGTCACACCAAACGCGCCAAAGCATGCCAACCATGCTAGCCGCACCTCCGTGCCAATGGCAAATCATGCCAACCACACCTAGCCCAAGCTAGCCGCGCCATGCCAAACGCACTCTGCCTTGGCCCTAGCTATGCTAGTCACACCAAACGCGCCAAAGCATGCCAACCATGCTAGCCGCACCTCCGTGCCAATGGCAAATCATGCCAGCCACACCTATCCTAAGCTAGCAGAGCCATGCCGAACACACTCTGCCTTGGCCTAGCTATGCTAGTCACACCAAACGCGCCAAAGCATGCCAACCATGCTAGCCGCACCTCCGTGCCAATGGCAAAACATGCCAGCCACACCTAGCCCAAACTAGCCGCGCCATGCCAAACGCACTCTGCCTTGGCCCTAGCTATGCTAGTCACACCAAACGCGCCAAAGCATGCCAACCATGCTAGCCGCACCTCCGTGCCAATGGCAAATCATGCCAGCCACACCTAGCCCAAGCTAGCCGCGCCATGCCAAACGCACTCTGCCTTGGCCCTAGCTACGCTGGTCACACCACGCCAAGCCAAACACCCTTACCTTGGCCCTAGCCGCGCCATGCCAAAGTAGCGCCCGCGCCTAGGCTTGCAAACCGTGCAACCTAGGCCAAATTGGCCACGCATGCCATTGGCACATGCCAACACGCATCACTTGGTAGCTTTTCTTACAGGCCGTGGCCCTAATGGCCGAGCGTGCCATTGGCACATGCCAACACGCTCGCTGGTAGATTTTCTTACCAAGTCGTGGCCCTAATGGCCGAGCATGCCATTGGCACATAACAACACACATTGTTGGTAGCTTTTCTTACCAGGTCGTGGCCCTAATGGCCGAGCATGCCATTGGCACATGCCAACACGCATCGCTGGTAGATTTTCTTACCAGGCTAGTGGCCCTAATGGCCGAGCGTGCCATTGGCACATGCCAACACGCTCATTTGGTAGCTTTTCTTACCAAGTCGTGGCCCTAATGGCCGAGCATGCCATTGGCACATGCCAACACGCATCGCTGGTAGCTTTTCTTACCAGGCCGTGGCCCTAATGGCAGAGCATGCCATTGGCACATGCCAACATGCTCGCTGGTAGCTTTCATTACCTAGCCGTGGCCCTAATGGCCATGTGTGCCATTGACACATGCCAAACACGCACGCTGGTAGCCTAACTTGCAAGCCGTGCAACCTAGGCCAACTTGGCGTCTTACCGCACGTGCCATTGGCACATGCCAAAACCCACGCTGGTAGCCTAACTTGCAAACCGTGCAACCTACCACCAAGGCATTTGGCACATGCCACACACGCCACTAGCAGCTCTGGCATTGCCACTTACACTCAACGTGCAACCTACCACCAAGGCATTTCGCACATGCCATTGGCACATACCACACACGCCACTAGCAGCTCTGGCATTGCCACTTGCACTCAAGGTGCAACCCACAACAAAGGCATTCGCACATGCATTGCCACACGCCGCCACCAGCAGCGCCCCTTCCACTCAAGGTGCAACCAACACACGAGACATCAACACAAAGCGGGGATGCTTTCCGGGGTCTTGGTTTGGCGGTCACTGACATGCAGCGTACATTACGCTCACATTAAGAAACCGTGAATAGGAATAAAGCGGTCAAATAAATGAGGAAATAATGGTGAAAACGTTTTCACCCATAAACACCATGCGATTACCACCTCCTCCCATTATTTCACCCTTTACTCTCTTCCTTCATGAGGCCAGGGTACGTTTCAATCTCGACTTGTATAAATAGGTCTTACCTATTTCCACTAGACAACAAGTCTCGGTCAGGAGAAAAACACAACACTCTCAGAAAAGGCAACTTTGCAAGCTCTCCAAAAAAAGCTTTCATCTCTTGCAAGCTTTCGAAGATTTCACTTTCTGATACAAGTCGAGACACTACTCTCCCAGAATTATTCTGGTCTCAACACCTTTCTTTGCTTCCCTCCCCAAATCAACCCTTCTCCTCCACTTTGTGACCGAAGCAAGTCTGGAACGGCCATTTCTTGGTTTTGGCCGGACTTGTACAGATTGATCTCTCGAATCTAGAAAGTGCTCACGTGCAGCACATTTGTTTAGGGTTTAAACCAGTTTCTCACTCCCCTACCGAATTTACCAAAATCGGCGGAAACGATTTTTACCCATAAACAGTTGCTTAAATTTCTTTGCCGGCACATGATGTAAAGTATCCAGAAAATGATTTTTTTTTCACTTGACTACCGGCATTGATAGATTTCTATCGAGTATGCCGGCATTTAGTTACGGCATTGATGTTAGTTACCAAGCATGCCAGAACCATTTTCCGGCATGGTCTTCATCATTTCCGGCATGGTCTTCATCACTTCCGGCGATGTAAAAAAAAAATATTTCCGACATGGTCTTCATCACTTCCGGCGTGGTCTTCATCTATACCGGCATGGTCTTCAACACTTCCGGCATGTCTTCATCACTTCCGGCATGGTCTTCATCATTTCCGGCATGGTCTTTATCACTTCCGGTATGGTCTTCATCACTACCGGCATGGTCTTCATCACTTTCGAATGTAAAAAAAAATCAAAGTGAGGAGCCAGCAGAGAAGGAGAAGAGAATTTGAAAGGGAATGGGGAAAATTTAGAATTTGAAAGGGAGTAGGGAATATTTAGGTTTCAAAGCCCTAACCCAAAAGAGATTAATAAGAAGTGAAGATGGAAATGGGGGATATGATTTTGTTTTTTGATTTTAAGTTTTTTGATTTTTATTTTGAGGGAAGGGTATTTTAGTATTTTTGCCCCCAAAAACACCCCTTAGCAGACACTATTGGTTGGGGGAAGTAATTTATATCCCCCAATTAATTTCAATATCCCCAATTGCGCGTTCTTTTTTTTATTTTGAAGGGGAAAGGAGCTCAACAGAGCTCCACGCTTTATTCAACTACCTCAGTAGAATTGAGGTTTGCAAAGATACAAAGGGGTGGAGAATTAGCATTTCACCAGTTATTTACATTTCCATGCATTGCATATTGACACAACTCATGTGCCAAATGGTTTGCATTTTTAGGAACACTTTGAAAACTAATATCAATAAATGAAGGAATAGCTTCTTTAATTTTCAAAATGATCGATCTAATACTCCAGGGAATACTTCTAACTTCTCCAAGAACTGCAGAAGTGACGTTTGAGGCATCACCTTCTATAATCACCTTGTTGAAACCAAACTTGATACCTACTTCAACACCTAATCTACATGCAACTGCTTCTGCAAGTAAAGGAGACGTAACATCAAAAGTATTTATGGCGCAACCTAAGAAGTTTCCATGATGATCACGAGCAACAGCCCCCGCCGCACCATTATTTGGTATGAAAGCTGCATCGACATTTATCTTCACGTACTGAGGATCTGGTGGGCACCATACCTGATTGGATAGAGAGCCCTGAGGAACATCTGTAGAAGAATTCTCCAAGCATAATCTGAAATCCTGAAAAGCTTTATTAATAATTGTATTTACTGCAAATGGTTCATTCGAGAAAACCATCTCATTTCTCATTTTTCATAAATTCCAGATGATGCACACTCTCATTATGAAACTATTATCCATGTTCTCCTATAAACAATTATTGATGATTTGCATCACATTACCAGAGTATGTTTGAAAGTTAATATGTATTCTTGCCTGTTGAAAAACCATAACTGTCTTCGGACAATCAAACAATAGATGAAAGATGGACTCTTAGGCATTGCAGTAGAAAGTGCATGGAACTTGAATATGATTAACAAATCTGTTAATATTGACTTTCACCGCTATTCCGTTGTTAAGAATTTTCCAAATGAATATAAGAATTTTTGAAAGAATATTCGAAAAATCCCACAGTTTCTTCCATGGGAAGGCGCTGAACTCATATGAGGTTAGATTGTTTGTCGCTAATAATCTGTAACAAGATTTAGTGGAGAACTTTCCTGAAGGAACACAAGACCAAATCAATGAGTCTTTATCATCTGCTACCTGACTTATGTAGATGGAAGATATGCAGTTAACCACTTCTGGAGAGAAAAGTTGGTGAAGTAATTCCATATTCCAATTTCTAGAATTTGGGAGCAATAAATCAGAAACTTTTTCAATGCCAGTCATCATTACATCTGGAAATCCAATTATATGATCAGAATGATGAAAAAGCCATGGATCACCCCATATAATATTTTTTTCTCCATTTGCCACTTGCCAGAAAATTCTATTTTCAAGAATCCTTCTAACTTCTGATAGACTACTCCAAATGGCAGTACACTTCTCCGGTTTCTCAGCAGACCAGAAATTTCCTTCCATGATATATTTTGCAGACAAAAGTTTAACCCACATCGCATCTTTATCTTCAATGAATCTCCAAGCTAATTTACAAATGAGATCCATGTTCATTTGTTCCAAATTACGCATACCTAGGCCGCCACAATCTGTACTCAGATAAACTTTCATCCAATTAAAGAAATGCAGCTTTCTTTCATCATGAGAATGACCCCACCAAAAGACCATTTGAATTTTCTCTAACTCTTGAGTAACCCCCTTAGGAAGTAAACAATGTCCCATGAAGAATATAGGAATTGCATAAAGTACAGTTTTAAGAAGAATTGTCCTGCCGGCAGAATTAAGAAAGTGCAATCTTCAACCTGGTAACCTCCCATTGAATAACTCCACAAGAAAATCAAAGCTTCCAATTCTATAATTAGATTAGATTTTAAAGGGTAAATACCTAAGTACTTGTCTTCTGTAGACATTTCTCTCACTCCAAAATCTTCCATCACAACCTGTTTTATAAAAGATGATATTCCTTTGCTAAAATGGATTGAAGATTTACCATAATTTGTAACTTACCCTGACATATCAGCATATTCTTGAAGGATTTTTTTCAAATTCATTACATTTGTTCTTGAGTTTTCTCCAAAGAAAAATAAGTCATCGGAAAACATTAAATGAGAGATCATTGGAGCATACCTATTGATTTTGTAGCCTTGATATAATCCCTGCGATTTATATTGTTGCATCAGAAGAGAAAGTCCCTGAGAACAGATGATGAATAATGTGGGAGAAAGTGGACAACCCTGTCGTATTCCTCTTTCACCTTTAAAAAATCCTTGAGGGGAGCCATTAATATTGATTGAGAAGGAAGCGGTGGTCAGACAGGCCATGATAAGGTTATGAGCTTTTCCGAAATCCCCATTAATCTCATCATGTCACCCAGAAATATCCAATTTACTCTATCGTATGCTTTAGACATATCTACTTTGAGAGCAAAATGACCATCTGAAGCTTTTGAATTGTTCATGGAATGTAACAGTTCTTTGGCGATGATGATATTATCCAAGATCTGTCGACCAGGAACAAAAGCGCTTTGAGCCCACGCGATAAAAATCTCCAGATGAGGCTTTATCCTATTCGATATAGAATTTTTGTGATCTTCTTGTATAAAACATTGCAAAGAGAGATTGGACGATAATCTGAGAGCTGTGGATCAAGTTGAATATGGAGGAGATTTACTGAGGTTTGCAAGGGTATGGGATTCTTAATCTTTGGAATTAATGTAATATTAGTGTGATTCCGAGTGATGGGTGGAGTTGGAAGTTTGAGAAGTAAATGGCCGGGGTAACACGCCATACTGAAATATATTCTTTATTGCAACATAAACATCATTACAAATAATTCCCCAATATTTTTTGTAAAAAACTGGAGAATATCCATCAGGACCACGAGATGTGAAAGAACCCATTTTGACAACAACATTCCATAATTCTTCAATCGTTATTATGCTACACAACTCATCATTATCCAAACCTTCTACAAAATTTCCATGTATTGAGAACTGTGGAGGATCTGGATTGGTAGGTTCTTTGAATAACTTGTTACTCGCTGAAATTAGGGATTTTGGGAAGTGATCGACAAGTTCTCTCGCAATTTCACCTTGGTCTGAGATCCAAGAGTTATCATCTCTTTCCGATTGGTAGGTTCAGATGAGTCTCTCAATTTCACCTTTGATTGTGTTCTTCCCTCTTCTTTGTTGAACAGATAGATGAAAGTGCCGAGTATTTGTATCACCACATTTTGCACACTGCTGTTTCATACGCTGATCCCAATATGTAGCTTCCATAATTATGTAGTCATTCAATTCAGCAGCCACCAACTTTTCTCTCTGAATATTTGCAGCTGTAGGTCTCCATGATTGGATTCTCAGTAATTTGGCCTTCAAGATAGCAATTTTATGTTTCACGCATCCAATCCTAGCCCTACTCCATTCTGAAAGAAAAGATCCTAACTTTCTTAACTTAGACTGGATGTCTTCATCAATATCTGGAGACCAGCATTCACCAAATTTTTGCATAAATTCAGGATGAGATAACCATAATGCCTCAAAATTATAATTGGGAGGGGCTCGAGCAATATTGAGACAAGTATTCAGAAGAATTGGAGCATGATCGCTCACTATTCTTGGAAGATGTAAAACAGCAGTATTATGGAAACTGATGCACCATTCTGGGTTAGCAAGAACCCTTTCCAATCTTTGATGAATTAGATCTTCAAACCCACTGCCATTTATCCACGTATAAGTCGGGCCTTTGTATCCTAAATCAATCAGATGATTCTGTTGGATGAAGTTGTTGAAATAAGAGATATTCGAGTTCAGCACAGGAAGACCTCCAAATTTTTCAACACCAGAGCAAATGACGTTAAAATCACCAATAAAACTGTAATTGCAGGAAATCCTACAATACACACCTCACAAGAATTCATAATATCTAACACATATTTAAGATCAATAATCAATCTCTTTATTAATTGAGTTAGAAATTTTACAAGAAGGAAGTGAAATCAAGAATGTAATTGCTACTCTAGACTTTCTCTCTCCTCTAAACTTTCTCTCTACTCTCGAAAAAGATCCCCCCCTTTCTTAAGCCTGTTCGGCTCTTTATATAGGACATTACATAGTGGATGACAGCTAAGTTGTCCTTTATTTTCGGATCTGACTTGCGACACGCTCGCAAGTATTCAAATGTTAAATCTCGCAACGCTCCTAAATCTCGCCAGGTCTTCACGTCTTTCTCGTGTTCAGGCTGTCGTCATCCGTTGTGTCATTTATATTACTTATCTGTGATATCTTCGCAATGTGTCGTTTATGGATTTCGCAAGGGTCTTGGTGTTGCGATATTCTGATCCTACATCTTGCCTCTTCTCATGTCTTCTCTGCGAAGGAGAGAATGTCATGAGAATTAGTAATTTCAAAATGCCGCAGCTGTTCATTTTTTCATATTTTTCTGTATTGACATGATTCTGTACTTTTACGCAGATTTTATTACACGTATCTCTTCCTCCATCCATTTCTTGACACGTCTTTTTCAACTGCTTTTTATCAACCGTTCATGTCTACTCTTCGCATTAAATGTGTTTGCCTTTTCGAGAAACCTTCTCTCTATATATACTTTTCTTACTCCTCTCTTCTTCTTTTTTACTTTCCTTCTTGTTTTCTCTGCAACTTTTCTTCAATATCTCTCCGTAACTTCCGTTTCTGCTACTGTAAATCTTTTCCTTTTTACTTCTTTTGATCTTCAGTTTCTCTTCATTCCCATACTTTGAAAATGCCTCCAGTTGGTCGTAAATATGAAACTTCTCTGGACAAAGTGCAGAAAGATTTCGAAGAGAAGGGTTTCGTATTAACCACCATTCCCAATCAAGAATCTAAATCCATTCTTTCTGCCAAATTGTTTGCTGATCATCATTGTGATGGTCAGGAAATCATAATTTCGCTAGGTCATATTCTCGCTGGCCTTCTCATTCCTCTCTATGACCCTGATCTTCCCTTATTTTATGAAATTCTTGCTCATGCGAAATTCTCGCGAGCCATCTACCAACTGAGCGGGGATTGTATCCGCTTAATGCTTGAGTTCGCAAACCGTGGTGCTGGTAAGGGATCTCTTTACCCAAAAGAAGTCAGAGATCCTAAATTAGTGGACTTAGAGATATTCGCCGAAAAATATACGGTGGAAAGTTTCTTCGAAAACTATGAAGTAATAAATATGAAGAATGATATAACTCGCTGGGGTGCTCGCTTGAAGAGAAGAGAGAATGTCGCCAGCGATAAAATACTTATGCAAGATATCGACTGGCATTCTGGTAAGAACAATGTTCCTCGTCATTCTAAAGACGACAGATGGTGCGTCTTTCCGTTGGTTTTGAAAGGACCTTACATTTCAGGTTCACATGTGCTCCCTGCGAATCTCGCCAATTATCAACCTTGGGTTTTTAACTGGCCTGAAAAAGCAAAAGAGGTATACTTCCTAAATTTCGCTCAGTTTATAATCTTCACTCCTTTTTATACCTATTAATCTTGCAAAATTTTATGATTATCAAGTTGAGAAAGAGCTACAAAAGAAATGCTAAGGCAAGTACCCTAGCAGCACTCCGTTCGATCACGGATGAAGTAAGAAATACTTTTCTTTATTATTTTTAACAATATTGTTGCCTCTGTTTCTTATCTTCATTCGTGTGCGAAGGTTGGTGCTGAAGTTACTGAAGAAGAAGAAAGTTCTAAGGTTGCGAAGACCAAAAGCAAGGTTAAAGGTTCTCTTCGTAGGGAGAAGTCTACTGCCCCACCTTCAAAGAAATGAAAGATTCAGTCCAGCGAAAGCTCTAATGATGATGTTGATACTTCTCTCGCAAAGGAGAATTCTCCAACTGAATCTTCTATGGCGCAACTGTCTAGCATCTTCTCTGACTCCATGCAAGGAATTGGAGATGGTCGTCTCTCTAGTACGTGCAAAGCTCTCGTGAGTATCTGCGATGCTCCTTTGCTAGAGGGTGATGATTCTCTTCATGGGGTTTCCAGATCAGTGACTCCTAGCTTTCTAAATTCGCTTGGTGCCTTGGTATGTCTTTGTTCCCTTATTTCTTCATAATTTTGATTTTAAGTTATATCTTGATAATTTCTTTACTTTCCTTTATAGTCCGGGAGAGCTTCCTTCGTTGTTGCCTCAGATCTTGAGAAAAGGCGCAGTATTCTCGAAAAGAAGAATCTTCAACTTCGCAAGAAAAATGAAGAATTGGAAGTCAAGTTCTTTGCTCTTCGCAAGAGAAATGAAGAATTTGAAGTCGCTACTCTTCGCGAGAAAACTAAGCAATTAGAAGCTGATTCTTCCACTTAGAAGAATAAGATTTCTAGTCTTCAAAGTGCCAACCAACAACTTTATGGTATGAGACTTTTCTCTTTTTTTTTCTTTGGTTTATTCTCTCATTATCTTCCCTCATCTGATTTACCATTTTCGCAGACGTTTATAACCTTTCTGATGAAGCCATTCTTCTTCACTCATTCCCTGATCCTATGGATAACAATTCCCTTCTTGATCACCTCAATGATTCTTTGAATAGTTTTTCAAATAACAAGATTAAATCTCTTCCTCTAAACGAACTTCAATCCAAATTTCGCCTCTTAGAAATTGATCATAGATCTAGTTTAGGCTTAGCCAACCAATTTAAACGTCTATATCTTAGTTCTAAAGAGAAAATTAATACTTTAAGGAAGAAAATCAGTGATCTCATAGATGACAAAGATCGTATCGCTAGACAAGGTGCTCAAGCATTAGCGAAATTCCAAAAGACTCTTCTTGAGGTTCAAATTGAACGGGATGAATCCATCCGCAAAAATGCTATTCTTAGCGAAAGAGAGAATCAACTTCGCTCCCTTCTTCTCATAAACAATGATGATGAATTCGCTTGGGCAAAGAAGGTCCTAGATGACGCCAGAAATAATTTAGGTGTTAACGTTAGTCTTCAAGCTGAGCATACGGCCTTGATTAGGGATATGATTTCTGACAAAGAAGGATGTTAATTATTCTTTTTTATTTAACTGTTTGCTTTTTATGAAATTGTCATTAAGTTGCTGATTCATTGTCATATGTTCGCAGAGGCTGACGAGAGATTTCGCAAAAGAATTGAAGAACTTGAATCTGAGAAGGAGCAGCTCGCAAAGGACTTTTCTTCTCGAGATGACAAATATTCTAGATTGAAGAAGCAACTATTTTTCGCAATCAGACTATTAATATGGTCTGTGACGACAACATCATTCCTCATTCTTCATACCCTTTCCTCCTTGATGAAATCCCTGAGAATGTGCCTTATTTGGATATCTCTGACAGCGATGCTAGCGAAGAAGAGGAATCTGATAAAGATGAAGAAATAGAAGGATTTGATGAAGATGAAAAAAATGAAGAAGAAGAATCAAGCAAGAAATAGTTCTGTCTTCTTCCTTCTCTTTTTGTAATATCTGTACATCCATTCTTTTAATCTTCTATTTTTGTAGTCTTTTCCTGCGAATTTGTTGGATCTTCAAGTTCTAACTTTGTTGTTCCTTTCTGCACATGTTAAAAGAGCAATTCTTTTTTGCAATATAATTAATCAATATATTATCAACTTTTCATTTTATGAGCGCGTAAATCTATCATATGAAGACAAATAACATGTTTTTATTCTATACATTCCCATACTTGCCTCTGTTATTTGTATTCAAATGAGAGATTAAGCGAGTTACTTTCGAATAGTGATATGTATTCAATCTTGGTTTCTTCCAAGATTTCCTTTTTTTTCTTTTTTCTTTTTCTCTCATGTGGTCTTATTTTGCCTTCCTAGTTAAAGGTCTTATTGTGCCACCTCTTGTCATTGCGACAAATTCGCAGGACGTCTTTGCATTTGCATGTAAAAACCCATTGATCTTGCCTTAACCTTTTCTTTGAAATTTTTGTTGCGACAATATGACAGGCCTAAAAATTCTTGCGAAAATAAAGCCCCATGACATTGCCGTCTTGCGAAGAGATCGCAGGATGTCCTTACACTTTCATGTACTGACCCATTGATCTCGTCTTATCTTTATATTTTGTATTATTGCCTCTTCAGGATTGTCGCACAAATATGACAAGCCTAAATTTCCTTGCGAAAATAAAGCCTCATGACATTTGCGTCTTAAGACACTTATCAGCTCCCTAATGGAGGGTGCCGCCCTTATCTTCCCCCTGGTTGCCCCTTCAAGGAGACTTGCTTCTGCCATACAAGGCTAGCTCCTCCCATCCGGTCTTAACAACAACCAGTTGTTTTCGTAGCCTCTTATCCCTTTTGCCTATAGAGCTTATGGTTACGAGACTGCACCCTAAGTGGAGTTTTCTTGGTAGAGTGCAAGATAAGCCAAGACTTGCCAAGAATGGCCGAGACACTTCAAATGCACCAGGCACTCTTGGCTCAACCGTGTACCTCGGCGCCTTGGTCAAATGCTGACTCCTTAGAAGAGACCCTCGGTCGTCCAATCTAAGTCATAAGCTTAGATTGAAAATCCAAGGTACCTCCCCTGGATGGGCTTTATTGACCCCAATTCTCCATGACTCAGGTTCCAGGGGCGGTGTAACCTTTTACCTGAGCCATGCAATAGGTACCCCCTTCTATGACGTACTTTAGGTCTTACATTTGCCTCTTGCGAAATTTTGATTTCGCGAACTAGGGTGTACGCCATAGTTGGTTCGCCTCTATCTGATTAATTTGTTGATTCTTCTGCATATAAATTCTTTTGTGATTTCGCAATCTCATCTTTATCATTCATAAAATATATTCTGTTCTTCTGCATATAAACTTCCTTTCGCAATCTCATCTCTGCTATTCATAAGAAAGATTTTCATAATCAAATTATTATTTTTTTTTTATTTTTTTTTTACGATCAAACCAATCATACATTTTTCTTCCACCTCCCAATTTCTACTTCGGCAGTCAACAAGTACATTCATTCTTTAAGTCTCTTATTTCTATGCTACTTTTCGCCTCGCATTTTTGAATTTTTCTGTCATTTTCTTGTCTGTTGCGAAGCCTTCGCCACTTCTTATCTTCATCATATATTGGTTTCGCATCATTTCTTCTTCTCTCTGTTCTATTACATCTACCATCAATCTTTCACCTTTTTGTTTTTCTTTGATGTTGTGTTTCCAATTCTTCTTCTTCGCAAGATTCTATATCAATTTCATAACACTTCTTTCCTTCAACCCAATCTCCTTTTATGATGCCCACACCAGTGGGATGAGGGAACTTGATACATTGATGGAAAGTCGATGCCACACCTAAAATCTCATGTAACCAAGGTCGTCCAATCAGTGCGTTGTATGGTGATTCCACATCAACTACACAAAATAAAATATCAGAGGATAATCCTTTCAGTGGAATTCGCATATGAACTTCTCCTTTAGGCTTATTTGCAGTACCGTTAAAACCATAGAGTTTGTAAGTTGAAGGTATTAGATCTTCATCTTTCCCTCCCATAGTTTTATAAGTATGATAAAAAAGAATATTCACGGAACTTCCAGTATCGATCAAAATTTTGTTGATTGCCCATGAATTTTCGGCTTCATCATCTTCATCCTCGCTAGGTTTTGGGTTAATCTCCAATCTTACCACTAATGGGTTGTCGTGCATTTCTCCACCCTCAGGTACTTCTTCTGCGGTAAAAGAGATATTCTGCTTTTGCCATTCTTCCAGTGGCGATGTCTTCGCAATGTTCATTATTTCTCTATCATCGCATCTCTTGCGAAAACCCTGCTGAGAGTGTTATCGTGAAAGTCTTCAATCGTCTTGTATGAGTGTACGATAGAGTTACAAAACAGATTCTTTGCCTTTGCGCCAACTTCAATCACAAATGTTTCTCTTTCTTTTACTATGTTTTCTTTGCGAATATCCGGAGGAGGTGGTAATGCTTGAGTTTGCGTTTGTCCTACTAGAAAGTGATTTAATTTTCCCTGATCTATCATCCTGAGAATGATTCTCTTTATATTTCAGCAGTCATTTGTTGTATGTCCATGGAAATGATGATAAGAGCAAAATTCATTACTTCTATAACTTGGAGGTGGTTCACTCCCCATGTTCCATGGTGCGGGTATGTTTTCCATTAGGATTATAGCTTCTCATATCTTCTCCACACTAGCATTCAAAGGTGGCATTTTGATTTCTTCCCATATTATCTTGTGACTTCGCTGTCCCCTGTGATAGTTTTGTCTCTGACCTCCATAAGTTTCTTGCGGCTGATCAAGTCTTTGGATTTTGTTATTTCCACCACGGCTATAGAAGTTTCTCTCTCTCTCGAATTCTTCTTGATCACAACTCCCCATAGCTACTAGTTTTTGCTGATTATCATCCATTATCCTCTCTTGTTGCCCTTGTGAGGTGCTTGCCACTGTATTTATTAACTTGGGTAACAAGCTTGCATTCGGTGCTCTTGAACTTGTGTTCGCAATGGGGTATGATTCCATCTCATTTTACTTTTCCTCAAGAGCAATATACTCCTCCTGAAGTTCTCGCAACTCAGTCATTGTGATTGTATTCTTGATTCTGAAAATTTGAATGTATAACAGATTGGTTGCGAACATAGCGTTGATGAATGACAGAATGAGATATCTTTCGTCCACACGACCAGCCATATCACTACACATTGTATCCCACCTCACAGTTAGATGTTTCAAACTTTCGCCAACCCTTTGCTTCAACCCAAATACATCTTCAATGCCAGGTCGCGAGGAATTGTTACTTATATATGCCCCTAAAAATATAGCTTGAAAGTGGTTGAAAGATGTTATAGTATTCTTTGGCAAACCTTCAAACCATTTTAATGCCTCCCCTGTTAAACTTGATGCAAAATACTTGCATAATATTGCATCATGGTTCTCCCATTGTAGCATACATCTCACATAAGCTTTGATGTGTTGGACTGCACAGGTTGTTCCATCAAAAATCTTTGGTTAACGCGGGTAAATTGCATTTTGGGGGTATTCCTCCTAATTGTACTTCTTGTGTGAATGGAGCTTTCGCAGCTTCCTCTATGGCTTCATCCAATTGTCTCTTACCTCCTTCTCTTTTATTATTTATCATTCCTCTCATTTCCGCTAACTCTCTCAAAATTTGTTCATTTATACCAGAATTTGGATCCATTGGTCTTTTTAACTCCGCCTCTCTTCTTCTGCGTTCATCTTTATTTTAACTTTCTTGTTCATCATTTTCCTCTCGTCTTTCTCTGCGATTTTCTCTTTCACTTCTTTCATGAATTCGCACACCGTTATATCTCTCATTTTTATCCTCTTTGCCGCCTTACAGTTCTCCTTTGTACTCTATCATATTCTTCATTGATATTAACATTATTGCGATTTCGCTCACGCCTCCTTTCTCGATTATCATGATTATTCTGTTGAATAGCCTCTTGTAGCTCTTGTTCTTCCACTTCTGCTCTTAGTCTTTCTCTCTCGCGAGCTAGATGTGCTTGTTCAGTATAGTGTCTTTCAATTTCATCTTCAATTACTCGTTCATTTCTTTGGATTTCTCTCCCATGTAATATTCTCCTTCCTTCTTCCTGATTTTCTTCGCCATCTTGATTATTTCGCCCCTGACGGTGTCTATTTCCCTGATTTCTATCATTTTGCCCGTTTTGAAGAGTTTCAACACGTTGTATATAACGATCTTCAATTATTTCTCTTCCTTCGCGACGTTCTTCGCCTGGATTTTGTATTCCATCTCGAGTTTCTTCATTAGCATTTTCTATAGGCAAATTTTGTCTTATTTCTTATCTAACTGATCTTGAACTTGATCTTGTAGTGCTTCTTGACCTCCTATTTTGTAATCTCAAGTTTTCCATCCTTAATTCATGATTTTGCCTTGTCAAATTCGTACATTCTTCTGCTTCTAACCGCCTTTCTTCATGTATTGTTTGTCTCAATGCCTCTAATGCTACAATCTCTTCATTTCCATGAATTATTCCTCCAGTTACTTCTTGGCCCCTCTCCTCTTGTCCATTGCATCCTAATTGTTGCTCTTCTCCTATTTCATCTACAGAATCTGATCGCCAAGTATGTACACTCACTCTGTCATAATCCACAACTCTATTTTGTATTGGTGGTGTATGTTGAATTGGCGGTTGAATTTGATTTTCTCTATTGTTCCTTGTATTCATACTTGAAGATTCCCCCATCTCGTCTCTCCTTTCTCCAGCAAGTCTCCTACTCCTTCTAACAGTAGTTGGTTGTTTTGATGCATGTCTTCTTCTAGCCATTTTTCAATCTTAGTGAATTGTTGAAAATTATATGAAATTCCTTCCCTATTACTCCAAATTCTTTCAAATCACAATATCAATCTTCAATCAGTCCCTGTTTCTAGCGCCATATGTAATTGCAGGAAATCCTACAATACACACCTCACAAGAATTCATAATATCTAACACATATTTAAGATCAATAATCAATCTCTTTATTAATTGAGTTAGAAATTTTACAAGAAGGAAGTGAAATCAAGAATGTAATTGCTACTGTAGACTTTCTCTCTCCTCTAAACTTTTCTCTACTCGAAAAAAAGATCCCCCTTTCTTAAGGCTACATTCGGCTCTTTATATAGGACATTACATAGTGGATGACAGCTAAGCTGTCCTTTATTTTCGGATCTGACTTGCGACACGCTCGCAAGTATTCAAATGTTAAATCTCGCAACGCTCCTAAATCTCGCCAGGTCTTCACATCTTTCTCGTGTTCAGGCTATCCGTTGCGTCATTTATATTACTTATCTGCGATATCTTCGCAATGTGTCGTTTATGCATTTCGCAAGGGTCTTGGTGTTACGATATTCTAATCCTACAAAAACATTTGCAGCCATCAAAGTTTTCAGCATATGAAGTCGTATTTTGCCAGAAACTTTCTCTTTGAGAGGCAATTGGAGGGCCATAAACACAGAGTAAATGCCAAGGTCTTCTAGGACCATCGTTGTGAACAACAACATGAATCATATTTGAAGATTGATAAACAACTTAAATATTTATGTCATCCTTCCATAAAAGCCAGAGACCTCCGCTTCTCCCCACCGAAGAAACAATGCAGGAATTTTGGAACCCAAATTGATGAACTCTTTGAAAAGAGAGTTGTTCAGACATCTTTGTTTCAGAAAGAAATAAGATGGACGGATTTGTACCTCTGAGGAATAATTTCAAATCCCTGATTGTTGGGGGATTCCCAAACCCCAACAGTTCCAAGCCATTATTAACATTTATGGTGCGCCGTTGAGGATCATCGTTGTACCATGAGATGAACTCGAGCCAATCTTCTTTGCAAATTTGGATCTTGGAGTGTTATTAATAATGTAGGATTCTTCCTGTGCCCTTTTTTGCATTCTTTTATCATAACTTCTTACAAGACCAACTGTTTGAGAATCATCTGAAGTTTGAAACAAATAACCCATTCCTGTGACTTTGACATTGATGGTTTTGGCTTTGCAACAACTTTTTTTGGCGGAAACTGAGAAGTAATAGATAATTGTTTGCCTCTATTATCCAATATGAAATTGGGATATTCACGATGAAGACACAGTTCGGAATTCCAGACACTTCTTTCAGATACTTCTATATCATCCACATGAACTTCAGAACGCAAAACCCTTATCATGGCATATCCAGATCTGGCAATCTGGGAAGACCCAATGTCAGAAACCGAAGTTTGTTGAGAGTGAAACTGCACATTCCTATCATCATCCAACTTTTCTTTTCCCCGAGATGAACGGTGAATAGAGATAGATGCAGGATTATTTTGGCTGTTGCTTGTTCGACCATCTCTTTTTTCAGTTTGCTTATACTTGGGGTCATCGACTACAAAAATATCTTTGAAAGCAGGTTTTTCTTGTTCAGCAATTCTACCAGAAACACATATTGAAGACTTATAAGTAGGCTTCACTAATTCCAGCGCTTCTTCATGTAGATGACTTTGGAAATTACTGTAGACATGATCTTTATAGAAACACACTTTGGGGCACATCTTCATCAAATGCCCTATCAAGCCACAAAATAAACAAAACCTCGGAAGGCGTTCATACCTTATTTCCAAAGCATAATCTTCATTACCTGGAAGATGGAATGGTATGGCTTCAGGAAGTGGATGATTAATGGCAATATGAGTTTTGGTTCTAGAAAACTTTCCCCGTGAAGTGCATTCATAAATTGGGATTGGCCGAGTGGATCCAATCTGAGAGATCAAATCATAAACATATAACGAACACAGATGCTCCACAGGTAATCCAAGAATTTGGAGACCTAATTCGACAGTTTCAAATTTATATTCTTCCGGGAGTTTGTTAGGAGTACACCTTTCCAAATCAAAGAGATCATCTTTTATTATCCAAGGTATTCCTTCAAGGATCAGAAGAGCATCTGCCTGGGATTCAAAATTGATGAGGTATGTATTGTCAGTAAAGACTGAAACATAAAAGAGTTGATTTGTTTTCCAGATTTTTTGTAAGGTTTCTCGAACAAGATTGATGTCTCGAGTTTGTTCCTGGGAAATTGGTATTGATATTGGCTATAGCGTTAGATGATTCTCGGAATAATAGGTTTGCAAATTGATTGAGGAGATCAGAAGATGATGGATTAGAAGGCATATAACGTTCCTCATATTATAGGTGCCATTGGCACAAGACTTGATGAATGAAATTATTAATGGAATCAATTATCCATTATACATACATACACAACCATGATTCATACATGGGAAAATTGGTAAAATGCCCCAATACAGAGTGCATCTTGGAAATCTTGGAAAAATTCCCCACCCGTTATATTTCCCGTTAAGTGCACGCGTGTGAGTTCCCATGTGCAAAAAAAGACATTAAATGACCCTACTGCTTATGATGCCGCCACGTATGGGAATTTCCCACAGTCTGATCTCGATCGTTGTGGATGGTTTTAAGATGAATCACGTGTCTCTTTTCGC